>OY720633.1:66887061-67357446 GCA_963169105.1 Ceriagrion tenellum
TATTATATCTCATGCGGTAATTAACGACATTTCAAAATACTATTGTCAGTGAAATGAAAGAAACGTTGAACCACTGCAAGTTCAACATAACTTTATTTGATGGCCTTTCTACGTTAGATATTCCTTTCAGTACAGCATACATAATAAGGTCTAACATAAAAACTTTATAATAGAACCTCGATCCGAATCGACAATTTTAATATGCTAATTTTCATGTTCAATTTTTCTTTTTCAATCTTACACATGAATTGCACATTTTTTGAATGAAAACAAAATATCATGAAAATTGGTTGGTTAAAGTTGGTCATCAAAGCTACGGTAGAGGCCAGGAAGAAGTGGAAGAAATTATACCCAGTACTTAGCAGCGATGTGTTAATAGCACCTGTCCATTTAACGATGCCTATGGGTGCTTGAAATTTGCAAGCAAGGGGGGGGGGAGTGTTAGATGATGATACTCTTTAAATAAGGAAAAAAAAATGAAAGCTCTCAAGTCTGCGTGCTACATGCAAGTAAAGAAAAATATAATTCTCGAAAATGAAATACGCGCCTCATGAGGTATGGATACCAGACAGTTCTAGTACAAAATTATATTGTATGTCATCCGGTTATTAACGACTTTTCAAAATACTATAATCAGTACACCGAAACGAACGTGAAACCACTGAAAGATTATCATAACCCCATTGGACGGCATATAAGACGTTCTTCTACGTTAGATATTTGATTTCAGTACATCATATTTAATAAGAGCTCACATGAAGAATTTTACTATATATATTCGATCGGAATCGAGATTTTTAATTTACTAATTTTCATGTTCAATTTTTTTTCTCTTCCAATCTTCTGCATGGACTGCATATTTTTTTAATGAAAACGACAATATCATGAAGCTTGGTTGGTGGAAATTGGTCATCAAAGGTACGGTAGAGGCCAGGAAAAATTTTAAGAAATCATACCCAGTATTTAGCAGTGCGAAAAATGGCATAGAGAAGACTAAATTACATGCACTTAGGATACCTAACTCATATATGTAAAGCTATCGATTGCAATATCTCGAAGCCGAATCGACTTTTTTAACTTTTCCGATTTTACCCCAAATCAACACATAAATATAACACTCCCCTGAAACTGCCCCGCCATGCTGAGTTCCAAACCTCGGATCGACACTCGCCCCGGCGACAATAGGATAAATCCATAGCAACGAAAGTAAAAAAATGTCTAAAATCCCAAATAAAAGTTTAAAAATACCAGTTTTACGGTAGTTAAGAAAGAATCGATTGCAAGAATAAGATTCTTCAAACATTCAGCCTCATATTTGTGAAAGAATCCGTCTTTTAGCTCAATTATTTCATATTTTAATGTACGAAAGAAAAAAGGTCTACACTAAAATTTTTCGTTTTTCTCATATAATCCCATGTAAAGCTATCGATTGCAATAAATCGAAGCCTAATCGACTTTTTTTTAACTTTTTCGATTTTTTCCCAACTCGATACATGATTCCAACTCTATCCTGAAAATTTCACCCACCTAGCTAGCTTAGAAATACCCTAGAGGTTTTGATGAGTCAGTCAGTCAGTCAGTCAGTTTTGTAGCTTTATATATAAACGAGTAAATTGGTGCTTGCTGTTAGCAAGCAAGGGGGGTTTGTACATTATTTTACACTTAAAGTATCGAAAAATGAATGCATCATCCTTACAAAACCAATGAAAGCTCTCAAGTATATGTGCTACATGTAGGCAAATAAAATATTATGGAATTTTCGAAATGAATTTCACGGTCCATGAGGTACCTGACAGTTCTAGTACAAATCATATTATATCTCATCCGGTACTCAACGACATTTCAAAATACTATAGTCAGTGAAACGAAAGGAACGTGGAACCACTGCAAGTTCAACATAACTTTATTTGATGGCCTTTCTACGTTAGATATTCCTTTCAGTACAGCATACTTAATAAGGTCTAACATGAAAACTTTATAATAGAACTTCGATCCGAATCGACAATTTTAATATGCTAATTTTCATGTTCAATTTTTCATTTTCAACCTTCTACATGAATTGCACATGTTTTAGAATGAAAACTAAAATATCATGAAGATTGGTTGGTTAAAGTTGGTCATCAAACCTACGGTAGAGGCCAGGAAAAAGTTGAAGAAATTATACCGAGTACTTATCAGCTCAATAGAGATCAATACTATATTAATATCAGATCAATACTCAGCGATGTATTAATAGCACCTGTCCATTTAAAGATGCCTATATGGGTGCTTGCAATTTGCAAGCAGGGGGGGGAGTGCTAGACGATGATACTCTTTAAATAAGGAAAAAATGAAAGCTCTCAAGTCTGCCTGCTACATGCAAGGAAAGAAAAATATAATTCTCGAAAATGAAATACGTGCCTAATAACGTATGGATACCAGACAGTTCTAGAACAAACTTATATTGTATGTCATCCGGTTATTAACGACTTTTCAAAATACTATAATCAGTACACCGAAACGAACGTGGAACCACTAAAAGATTATCATAACCTCATTTTACGGCATATAAGACGTTCTTCTACGTTAGATATTTCATTTCAGTTCAGCATACTTAATTAGAGCTCACATGAAGAATTTTTCTACATAAGTTCGATCGGAATCGAGATTTTTAATATACTAATTTTCATGTTCAATTTTTTTTCTCTTCTAATATTCTACATGGACTGCATATTTTTTTAATGAAAACGACAATATCATGAAGCTTGGTTGAGGGAAATTGGCCATCAAAGGTATGGTAGAGGCCAGGAAAAGTTTGAAGAAATTATACCGAGTATTTAGCAGTGCGAAAAATGGCATAGAGAAGAGTAAATTACATGCATTTAGGATACCTAACTCATATATGTAAAGCTATCGATTGCAATATCTCGAAGCCGAATCGACTTTTTTAACTTTTCCGATTACCCAAAATCAACACATAAATATAACCCTTCCCTGAAACTGGCCCGCCTAGCTTAGTTCCAAACCTGAATCGACACTCGGCTAGACGACAATGGAATAAATCCATAGCAACGAAAGTGAAAAAATTTCTAATATCCCAAATAAAAGTTTAAAAATATCAGTTTGACGTTAGGTAGGAAAGAATCGACTGCAAGAATAAGATTTTTCAAACATTTAGCCTCATATTTGCGAAAGAATCAGTCTTTTAGCTCAATTTTTTCATATTTTAATGAACGAAAGAAAAAGGTCTACACTAAAATTTTTCGTTTTTCCCGTATAATCGCATGTTAAGCTATCGATTGCAATAAATCGAAGCCTAATCGACTTTTTTAACTTTTTCGATTTTTTCCCAACTCGATACATGATTCCAACTCTATCCTGAAAATTTCACCCACCTAGCTTGCTTAGAAATACCCTAGAGGTTTTGATGAATCAGTCAGTCAGTCAGTCAGTCAGTCAGTCAGTCAGTCAGTTTTGTAGCTTTATATATATAAATAAACGAGTAAATGGGTGCTTGCTGTTAGCAAGCAAGGGGGGTTTGTACATTATTTTACACTTTAAGTATCGAAAAATGAATGCATCATCCTTACAAAACCAATGAAAGCTCTCAAGTATATGTGCTACATGCAGGCAAAGAAAAATATTATGGAATTCTTGAAATGAATTTCACGGTCCATGAGGTATGGATACCTGACAGTTCTAGTAAAAATCATATTATATCTCATCCGGTAATTAACGACATTTCAAAATACTATAATCAGTGAAATGAAAGTAAAGTGGAACCGCTGCAAGTTCAACATAACTTTATTTGATGGCCTTTCTACGTTAGATATTCCTTTCAGTACAGCATACTTAATAAGGTCTAACATAAAAACTTTATAATAGAACCTCGATCCGAATCGACAATTTTAATATGCTAATTTTCATGTTCAATTTTTCTTTTTCAATCTTCTACATGAATTGCACATGCTTTTGAAATAAAACTAAAATATCATGAAGATTGGTTGGTTAAAGTTGGTCATCAAAGCTACGGTAGAGGCCAGGAAGAAGTGGAAGAAATTATACCCAGTACTTAGCAGCGATGTATTAATAGCACCTGTACATTTAATGATGCCTATATGGGTGCTTGCAATTTGCAAGCAGGGGGGGGGGAGTGTTAGATGATGATACTCTTTAAATAAGGAAAAAAATGAAAGCTCTCAAGTCTGCGTGCTACATTAAAGTAAAGAAAAACATAATTCTCGAAAATTATATACGCGCCCCATGAGGTATGGATACCAGACAGTTCTAGTACAAACTTATATTGTATGTCAGTAATCAGTATTCTCAAACGTACGTGGCTCCACTGAAAGATTGTCATAACATCATTTGACGGCATATGAGATGTTCTTCTACGTTAGGTATTTCATTTCAGTACAGCATACTTAATTAGAGATCACATGAAGAATTTTACTATTATATAAGTTCGATCGGAATCGAGATTTTAAATAAACTAATTTTCATGATCAATTTTTTTTCTCTTCCAATCTTCTGCATGGACTGCATATTTTTTTAATGAAAACGACAATATCATGAAGCTTGGTTGGTGGACATTGGTCATCAAAGGTACGGTAGAGGCCAGGAAAAATTTGAAGAAATTATACCCAGTATTTAGCAGTGCGAAAAATGGCATAGAGAAGAGTAAATTACATGCACTTAAGATACCTAACTCATATATGTAAAGCTATCGATTGCAATATCTCGAAGCCGAATCGACTTTTTTAACTCTTCCGATTTTACCCCAAATCAACACATAAATATAACCCTCCCATGAAACTGGCCCGCCTAGCTTAGTTCCAAACCTGAGTCGACACTCGGCTAGGCGACAATGGAATAAATCCATAGCAACGAAAGTGAAAAAATTTCTAATATCCCAAATAAAAGTTTAAAAATATCAGTTTTACTGTAGGTAGGAAAGAATCGATTGCAAGAATAAGATTTTTCAAACATTCAGCCTAATATAAGTGAAAGAATCAATCTTTTATCTTAATTATTTCATATTTTAATGAATGAAAGAAAAAAGGTCTACACTAAAATTTTTCGTTTTTCCCGTATAATCGCATGTAAAGCTATCGATTGCAATAAATCGAAGCCTAATGGACTTTTTTAACTTTTTCGATTTTTTCCCAACTCGATACATGATTCCAACTCTATCCTGAAAATTTCACCCATCTAGCTTGCTTAGAAATACCCTAGAGGTTTTGATGAGTCAGTCAGTCAGTCAGTCAGTCAGTTTTGTAGCTTTATATATATAAACTAGAGGTTTTGATGAGTCAGTCAGTCAGTCAGTCAGTCAGTCAGTCAGTCAGTCAGTCAGTCAGTTTTGTAGCTTTATATATATAAATAATGGGCAGTGACGACGAAGCTAAAACGCCACTAAAAAAGAAAACGAAGTATATGTGTACACATTTTTAGGAATAGGAAAGTGTATATTCCTGGCTTGGACCTGCACATTTATGTTTATAAAGCAAAGTGTTTGATCTGCAATTGCGAGTTTAGCATCGCACATGGCGGCAAGGACAACGCGGCAACCAGGTAGTAATACTCATACGGAGAGTATTTTCTCTTATAAATTACACGTGGACGGATGTTAGGAATAGGAGCAGTACAAAGCTGATCAAATCACAACTCAAGTTGCCATGAAGTTCACGTATTCTTGCAATGAATTTTTGGAATTTGCAAAAAGTGATGGAAAACTATTGTCTGAAGCAAAATCTGTCGCAAAATATATTTAGGTCTTCTTAAAATATGAAATAAAGTTCTTTTAAATTTTTTTCACAAACACTGCATTGCTTTTTCTTTATTTGTGAAATTTTGCCTTGTTCTAAATCTCCCTTATTTTTGGTCAAGAATATAGAAAACTCCCTTACTTTCTTCAAAAATAGCTGGTCACCCTAGCAGGATAACAACTTCACATGAAGAGAAGTGTAAAAACGTTGCGAAAGCAAACAGATTCAACTAAGGTAAGGATAACGAATGCATAAGTGTAAGTAATAGTAAACAATTAAATGTAAAGAGATATAACAAACATAAGTAAATGATAATAACAAAGAAATTATGCACGATGATTCAATAAATAATGAGATTAAATAAATCGATATAAAGTAAGAATGGTTGAGTATTATTAAAAACGTTAATTAACAAAAATGTCATTAGTAAAAATAATAAATTAATAAAAACATATACTACATAAAATGTATGCATAATTAAATATTTATATTAAATTTATTGGAATTTATAATACATATACATTCCAATAAATTCAATGTTGTTAAGAAAAACGAAAGCAAACAAAAAAAGCACGTCAATGATATATTACTTAGGGCGATATTAAATGTATCCCACTGGAAAAAAATTAAGTTTTATGAATGAAATTAAAGTGTATGTATGAATATTTCTTTAATAATTTGAGAAACTCAATAGTAGGTAAGTCCTCAGGAGGAAGATGGCGTGACAAATACATGCGGGATTTGAATCAGGATAGCTACATCAGCATAATTTAGCGGGGCACAAAGTAGAATGTTGAATCGCAGTCAATAGCCTTAAGATTCAATAAATAACGATGATGTAGATAAGAATGGCGACAGAGAGGGGAGAGAAGTTGAAATGGAAGAAATTGGAAAGAGAATGCTGCCAGCCCAGAAAAGTCCACGTAACATGCTTCGGCGAGAAAAATCGCAAGGGAGAAAGAAATAAGAGGTATTTTCCTTTCGTTATTCATCTCTCAAACCGAGAGAACGCCAGTGGTGAGACGTAAATTTGCAGCGGTGATTGAAAAAACTTATTTTAGGTTGCTAATTTTCCAGAGGAAAACGATGGCACATGAAAGTACAGTGATGAAAAATAGTAGCAATTTACAGAGATAAGATTTCCAACGTAAAGTAGGCAGGGTGTTTGAAATGAATTATAACCAAATATTCCCTAGCTACCTAGAAGTTCTCTTATCCCATGTGAATTTATCAGAGGCTTAAAGGAGTGAGATGTCCTCTTCTGTACCGTACATTCAATGCCATGAATTAATTGTATATGAACTCATAGCGCTACTATCCACGAGGTAAAACACAAACTTTAAACCTTACTTTAAACACAAAAGAGTGTACTTAGACTTTTTCAAAGAACTGCGATACTGTCTACCTCGTTGACGTCGTTAAAGCCTGCCACCCTGCGGTAAGTTCTGCAATTCTTTGAACATGTCTAAGTAAATATCTCTGCTAAGTCTTAGTAAACCCCATTTAAAGTAGGTCTTTACGTTTGATAGTGGCGCTATGCGCTTGTACACAGATATTTTATAACATTATGTGCACGGTACCTGTGAGGAAACATCATATTTAAAGCCTACAAGAAGTTCACACTTGAACTGGACGCCTGTACAGGTGAGTTTAGAGCACTCGGCGCAAAATCAAGGGGTCTGGATTCTGTCCATGAAAATGATTTTTTCAACAGCTGTTGAAAGCATTAAAATTACTGCGAGGCCAGTCCCACAGTTCTTAGAATAATTTCTACCGGTATAAACTTATACATGTGTCAATTTTTACTGAATCATGACCCATAAACATTTTATTAAAATGAATAATGACACGTTGAGGTCTTTCCTTAACTAATTCTAGTTTTAGTTCGGTAAGCTTAACGAATCTTATGTAGATATTAACTCCGGGTAAAACATCTTAAAAAGAGCCATGAGTATTTTTGCAACTGAATAGTGGTTCCAGCTATTATGATCGCTACAATTTCCGGAAATTTATAGATATCCTCTGCATTGATTGCTGACACTGGTGGCAGATTCACGCGCGAGTAATTGTATCCCTAACCTAAAAAGTTCTCAGTGGCAATATTCGGATATTTATCAGGTTTTGGTTCTCCTGAACCCATTTTTTTTATTATCATGAGCTAAAATATTATAAAATATTATTATACATCGCAAAAATAAATTATTTACAATTGGAAATTTTATATTTGTTCCATCTATGAAACCCATTCTGTCTTCCAAACCATTTGTCCAACGTGAGTTTGAAATATGCCGTTCATGGAAACAGCGGTGCTAATGGTGCCAATAAAAAAATCAATGGAGGCTTCGTAGAAGCAAATTAGTACGTAATCGGGATAATTAAAAGTGGTAAGCAATAAAGGCTTCATTAGTACTGGAAATTATGATGTTTAATCAACTTCATCGGGAGCGGAGGTCTTTAATGAATGCATTCATTACCCACCAGAAGGCAATTAAGTTTGATAGGTCCCATCCATCTTCGCAATTCAGCCATAAATGTTATCAGAAAATGCATATAATGAAGGCACTAATTGTGAGGAGTAATGATGAAGTTTCAGTAGAATTAATGGGGATTACTATTAAATGTGCGCAGGCATAAAATTATTAAAAGGAGACATAAATAATTAGTACTCGGGATAACCCCAACCTGGCAATTATTATTCTTAATCATTAAGCATAATGTAGCTTAGACGAAATAAAATACTTTCGCAATGTCAATATTACAGTTTTGAGGAATAGAAGACGTTTTTTATAAAGACAATTCAAAATCAATTCACAGTTTTCAAATGTTCATCGATTACGGGTGTTAAGATTAAACGAAAAATTCAAGAATTGTAGGACAACTAACGTTCCCACGTCCATAGATTTTAATTGTAAGTAGTGTATTCCAAATCGTTTAATTTTATAACTAATCATTCAAACATTTAATATCAGAAGAACCAACTTTAGCTCATTTTTCTGGAGTCATGTCGATTTACAAGCTGAGAACGCTGAATTTAGTGTGATAAAAATTGCTGGTAAATTTAGAAAAGCATAAGTCACTGATAGATATTTTTAAAGCTTTCAATGTCTTATAACGAGGAACGAGTCTATCGATAATACAAACTATGTACATAGATTTGTAACATTTTAAGTATGGGTGATTTCTAGGTAATAATCTGCTCAAATTACTCGGCCAAGACATATAACAAAATACATTTATCATTTCTTACTACAGCTTTTGAGTAGTAATTACATTTCAAGTTTGTATTTTTTTATATAAAAGCGTATCAGGCTCAACTTTATGGAAGCAATATATATCCATTTCAAAATGAAAAAAAATTGTAACTTTCCACACAGAATTTTTTGGCACTAGGTGCTGAAACCATGGTCGGCATAGATTAAAAATTCTGAGTGGAAAGTTACAATTGTTTTTCATTTTGAAATGGATTTGTATTTTTTGTCTGTTTTGCTCACAAAAGACAAGGAAGTTTGCAGATCCTTGAAACGGATTGCAAAATTCAAACAGCAGATTTAAATAATTCACAAGAAACAGTAAAATAATTAGGATAATTGCACGATCAGATAAACTTGGCGTAAAACGACGCGCCACAATCCTCAACCTGTCTGGTTTAATATCAAATAAGATAAAAATTCGTACTTAACACATCAATAAAAGGTAAATATATCATACCTATTCCACAACCAACTGATATTGGTGAAGATGCAGCAGATTGATGAGATACGGATGGATGAGCAGATACGAATTTAGCCGAAATGGCTAAGTTGGCCATTCAAAGGGGTAAAAAATCGCGGCCATTCTAGTGTTAATGAATTAATGCGTGCATAAATCGTGCTTTATCGTTATAAAATGAAATTATGATAATACGTTTCCAATTTTGAGTTCATTAATGAGAGCGTCATGCAAATCAAGTATTCCAGAGAGTCATAATTTGTCATTATGAGGGAGGGAAGAGGTTAACGGAGCATAAAATATTCTAATGCTTTAGCGTCTATCTCTATGCATAGTTTTGGACCTTTTACGTAGGATAATCAAATCGTTTTCTGCTCAGTATTTGAATTTTTACGTGGGATAAACGTAGGTTTTTAATTGTCTGCCGCCAATCATGAATTTTATGAAACGATGAGTCAATTTCATCCATATATACGCGCAGCTATGCTCTGAATGTTTGGCATAAAATGTGCCGCGGGTTAAATTGAATGCAATAATATTCATATACTTTTTTATTCCTATGTTTGCCCCATCTTTATGCAATACTTATGTATTCTATATGAAAAAGAAATGAAATTTGGATTGGTAAGGGAAAAAATATCAGCGATTCAGGATATGTAAGACAGTTTCATGTAACTTTGATTCGCATATATATTTGTCCTCTTTTTCAAATCATCTGGCATAAAATTGACAAACCCATTGAGATAAGCTATAATTTTTGTTGCCACGCTTAATAAATCTTATCAGTTTATCAAACAAGACGCTGTAATCTTCGACGTTTTAGTAATTCTGACTGCTGATTTGAGCTTTGCGAAAGTTTGAAGCCATCAATAATAGTTTCCGCCTAAGTAAAACTACAAATATCCCAGAGGTACAGAAATCTCAGCATCATGAAATATTCAATAAAATTTGTCAATCCCCTATATATTTTTCGGGAGAATTTCTAGAGTGTAAAAAAGCTCGTTACCGCAGTTTCATTGTCTTCGGTGTGAATGACGGTGATTCAATCTCATGACGTCCCATTCGGTGAGTGCATTGAAAATGTACAATTTACTGACTCATCAGTACCCAATGCTTTCAATACTTCGATGATCATTTTATGTGAACCTCACCATTAACGGTCTTTTTCAGGAATGAATGTGGAAGAGTGCACTTGGCTTTTCCGATCAGAGTTACCCAATTACGTAGAACCCATTCCCGAGTGGATCCATAAGTGAGGCAATCTCATATTTTGAACATTTTTTATAGTCTTTCCTTTGCCTAATCATGAAATGCGCCGCTTCAGCAAAGAGAGGTTTCTCGGTGATAACGTAAGTTCATTAAAATTTAAAATAAACTCAATGCATAGTGTTTTTAAAAGTATGATTGGGAATATTTCATAGATTAATTCAATTTTACCAAAATGACGTGCAAAACACATATGCGATGTGGTCGTTATTAACCATCTCTGGGTTTGAAAAATGCTCTAACTAAAAGCTTGCCCAAACCCTCTTATGCAGACCATTCAACCTAAGCCCTAAGAGCCTTTCATATAAGTGTCCATTACAAGAGCCAAATCTACGCTGACACGGAATAAATCACTTTAAAATGATCACAATAAGGTTTAATCACTATAAAAGTCATTATCGTTCAAATAGAGAAAAGATTTACTTTTTGTAGCCAAATACATAAAGTTGGCATTAGCTGAGTAAATACGCATTTTGGATGCAATAATTAAAATCAAAATGCTTTCACTCATTCGTTCAGCATGTACAAAGTTTGTTTTATTAATTTCTATTCATTCCTGCTGGGACGCTCGCAATGGATACGGGATGAAATGGAGAAGAGAAATTCGAAGACTGGAAAGGAGAAAAATGAAATTCTTTGCATTGTTTTGTTATCTCACTTGGTTTATTTTCATTTTAATCACTAGTTATTCATGGAAATAACAAATCTCAAGTTATCGTTACATTAAATTATTGAGGCTTAACATGATATCAAAATGATATTCTTCCAATCATAATGACTCTCCAGTGTTAAAAAGTTTTCAGGAAAATTAATGCGATTGTATGATATCCAAGTCTCTAGTTGCTCAAGTCAAGACATTTTTCAATCTATGCAACTTTCTCTGTCCGATCTAACCAATTATTAGTAAAGTATGCGGAATTTCTCAGTCCATAACTTCTTTATATTGCTTGTTAAATTATTCCATGAACGCTCCCACGTAACAAGATAGAAGGTATTTTTTTCCTCCTTTGAGTGGAATGAGCGTGAAAAAATATATTTGATTCATTTTTGCGGAGAGATCTATTTAAATTCGGAAAGTTAAGTAAGGGTGACGGGCTATTCGGTCATTTTTTCCTTCCGGAGGACTCCTCTGGAACATCCACTGAAAAGCCAGTGAATTGAGTGAAGGAGCCTCGCACACGTTAATTAGCCTGCTAGGAAAAAGAAATGAAAAAAAGATGGAACATATATAATCACGTATTTCACACTCCAAGAGTGCCTGCACACGTATGTCTGCAGGATGACACTCATTCGCGCATGAAGTCTCTCTTAAATGGGAGAAATGAGAGGGACGGAAAAAATCAAATCTTGACTCGGGAGTCATTTTTAAGATCCTCACTTTGTGATACCGGTCTTCATGTTTCGAAATTTTAACTTTATACACATTTTATACTTCCTCATTTTCGAGTTTTGCCTACTGTGGAACGCGGAATAAAATTGTTTTGCCTAATAGTCCTCTTTGACCAACATTTATTCAATATTTCGCTGTTGCTCCTCCATTCTTCTGACCAGGTTTCTTACTCCGCATTGCCGCTTTTTTCCTGTTTCATGTTGAATCCGACAACGTGTGATCGAATAATCTCTTCTTTATAGATTTTTCTGCCTCATTATGTTTATTCTGCCAATTTTTGCCTATATTTATAATTTTATGATACGCCTGAAGATATTTTAGTCAGTCTAAAAATTGATCATCACTGCCATGAGCCACAAAATACTTTAATCAAAAGTAAATATTCTCTTCAGTTTTTATTATTTATGGTACTTTTTTCTATATTACGATCTCACGCACGGACGGACACAAAGGACCAGCATCTTTCTCTAAAGAAAATTTTGGGTTCCGTATGTATTCAATTTTATCGCAGACATTTATGCCGTCAGCATTAAAATAAGCAAACATTCATATTTTATACGCTAAGCTTTGATTAATTAAGGCGTTAATGGGAGCCTTACGAAGAATATAATATGTTCTGCTCTCGGAAATTCCTATCAAACCTTCTTTTCCAAGTAAGCCCATGAAGATGGGATGATCTCTTTTGTGAAATTATTCAAGTTTTAACACTGGTGCTCTTAATAAAAGTAAGGAAAAGGATATGAGAATAAAAAAGTTAATTATTTATCTATTATATAATGATGAAGTAAAATACCCAAAAGACAGTGCCTACGCATTTTTGCTATATCTTCATATCCATTTTTAATTTTGCGATTTGTTTCTTTTTTCATTGTAACTGATATAAAAAATTTAATGTCTTCATGGCTTATCGTGACTAAATGTTAATTTCTTTGTCAATGCGAATTAACCTTTTAAAGTCAATTATCTTTCGATTATGATCGTTTTTATGCATAAAACAACTAAACTGGAGCTACTGGCTTTTATAAAATGAGAGGTTCACATTTTAGAATTCCTTCAAACAGTAGGTACTATGAAGTTCAAGAAGTATTTTCTTTTCCAAATGCGTAACGTTTTCATTGAAGGGAGGATTGAGGATAAACCATGAAAAGAGACGTAATAGGACCGCGTCCGGTTCATTTCAATCGAATCATACGTAACCACTCCATGAATATCCCCTTTGCATCATTTAGCTAGAGGAAACATTATGGCCAGTCAAACCCGCATTACTGCGATGACAGCGAGTTGGTCGCTAGGTAAACACTTCTTCGGAAACTCCTCGGAATGAGCAACAGATCACGGACAAAGATGAATCGGGTGAAGGAGACACGAAGAAAAATGTTGGAGTCGAACTGAGCGATGCCTTGAGTGATACGTTAAGGGAAATGGAGAAGATGGCAATTAGACAAACAGTCTTTTCCACCTTGTAAACGGATTGAAACACGTTTCTCTCGTTTTACTCTTAAATTTGGAGGAAGTCTGGAGTGTTTAAGCTGTATGAATTAACTTTGATCAAATTTAATTCATTCAGCTTACATTAATATTGAAACCTGGCACAGCATTTCTGCATGTCAACCCTACATCTACATACATCTACTTATAATCCTGAAAGCCACTGCATGTGGCAGAGGGTGTAAGGATACCAACCGTGTAAAAATGTGAGAAATAAGGTTTTACGAGGTGAAATGATGATGCGTACAATAAGCGTATTTAGTGGGGCTCAGTTTTTATTCTAGTCTCTTGTTATGTATGGAAAGAACGAGTTTTTGTACCTATCTGTTCGGGAATGTATCTTTCTTATTTTGTCGCTTCGGTCAGACCTATAGATTTAGTAAGGCGTCATGATAATACTCTCCATGTCTCTTTGAACCATGAAGTACGATTTTCTTGGTGTTTGAAACCTATAGGGATTTAAAAATGCAATATTTTTTATTTTTATTTCACATTACCAAATCCAAACCTCTAATATCTGAGTATTTAGCCGTTTTTGGTTTATCGAACGAAAAATTAGGCTAATTTTATTTTTCTGTTGAAAAAAAGACATTACTTGTAGATCAGGGTGTCCGGCACCTACCGACTATAATGCTTTAACTGACATCATACCTATTGTGGCCATAGTCTCATAGTGTCCTCTAAGAGCCCAGGCACAATAAATACGTAATCGTATATTGTGGTTCTCGATGGTAGATGAGGGGACCTTTGTAACTTACACTCACTATTCTTTTATCGTTATGATAACAAAGTATACACCAGGGTTTGAGACTTTCCAGTTGCCAATGTGAGTAGGAATGATATGTAAAATCATAGTTGAACCTTCCTGCAGAGTTTACTTTCCAAGCAAACTGGAGTCTTTCAAAGTAATAAGACATGTGCTTGTAAATCCGTTTTTTTTAATCCCCTCTATCGGGTTTAGCGATAGACTTCTCGTTTGGATCTGAAAATCTTCCTAAGCCGAAGAGCTGAGCTATCGCTAAAGTTATCTCCTGCTGATGTAGTTTTCTGTGGGTGAAATAAGTTGGTTTCTGAAGATGAGTGACTTATTCTGTTCATTTCAGCCTTCCTGCTAAGTGATGATTGTATATTGGCATCTATATTACGCATTCTACTCATGGATTTTGACTCCTCTGAGTAACTGATTTTTGACTGATTTTTTGTTGTAAAATCCAACTTTATTTTTATATTTCATAATTTACCATTGTAAAAATCCTCCTCACTCCATTTTTAGGTTATATAAAATGAAATATTTGTTTGAAATATGACATACAAGAGGGAAAAAGACGAATACTGCAACTTATAGAGGCTAAGGTGGAAACTATTGGCGATATACCCGGTACAAATTACATAGATAACCTACAAGGCTGTGACTAAGGAAAGAGCATTAAAAAGGGTATAAAAACATTGAAAAAAATGTGACATATTTAATACACCACATTGAATTAGTTAATAAAAAAATACAGCTAAGAATTTTGGTTTGATTCATTAAAAAGAGACACTATCCTTGGTGTCCGACAAGGAATGACCTGGTTTTCGCATGTGAAATAGGCCACCGCACTCAAAGGTAAAAGCAGTCCCGGAATCTCCCAATAAGCTTTTTTTAATGCTTGTCAAAATAAAAGCAACTTTCGCAATCAGCCGAGTCAAAACCATTGGTTTAAATGAGTCTATGTTCAGAATGTAAATGGTAATGATATCATTCCATGAAAATTAGTCGGGTACGAATAAGGGTTCATAATAAGGTCTTCAAAAATTCCACGTTCATTATATTTATTGGAAAGGTATATTAAAGGATAAGAAAAATGCACACTATAATTAAAAGTAACTCACTGCAATCAGATTTTCAGTGAAGGAGGATATATGCGATAAAATAAGAATCATGTTTCTGTTCTCTGAAGTCCAATTACTGTCATCAGTAAGTAAGAGAGGCAAACCCAAGTAAACTTTAATTAATTCTAGAGAACTTGTTAACAGTATCTTTAGTTACGCTAAGCCCATGCCTGTGCGGCATTCGTAACTAGTAAGTAAATCAAGCACTATGCAGAAGACTTCAATGGGGAAGTCGCTAAGTTGTTCCCACCCAGCGGAAGATAATGTTCCGGATTTTAAAGCGAAAATTCCCAAAGTACGAGGAAGGTAACGGTAAAATTTGCTCGAATCGGAGGTCTTTTGGTACAAGCGGTTGAAATTAGCAACGGAAATACGGTCCGAGTTAAGCTTACGATTTGCATATTCGAATTTGTTCCTCTCTCTTGGGATTCCTTTTAATTTAACACCTAAAACAGCTCCGGCAGAGAGGCCCAAGATTCCAAAAGACAAAATATATTCGTAGTGAACTTCGATGTAAGCAAAAATGAACGAGGTCAAACTAAGTTCAGGGAAGCAATTCAACAACTCCACGAGAAAGCAGATAGGATGCAATATAGGGTACGCTGCTTCTATCGCACTTTTATTTCGGTTGTTAATTCGCAGAAAATTTATTTGGTGAAAAGAGAAGCAATATTTTATATAGTTTAGCTCTAATATCTGCCTCAATTCTTGCATTTGCTTTCAATTCCAAAATATTCTTACTGGCCGACTTAATTTAAACTGTTGGTAATAAACGGGCCAGTAGTATATATCACAACAGTCTTACAGATGGGAACGATGAAATCTTTCAAGAGAAGTGTAAATAGTTTTCAATCAAGCTTGATGGTGCAGATACGCATAGGAAGTATGAATTTAGCAACGCTGGTTCATTATCCGGCAGTTTCATGGAAAGTTTTGTTAAATTGATATTTAGGTTTTCACTTGACTGAGTTGCTAAAGAACTCATTATATCGGAGGGTCTTTGAGCCAAAATATAGCCATAAACGAATATCACAGTTTGAAAAAAAATTATTGTCATTATTTAATCCATTTGTGCACTTCCTTTTTTTCACATTCGAAAACATTTTATGTCGCATCTATAAATTTGTGATCCTCATGATTTGCAAAACCTTCTCAGCTTCATTCTTGTCTTGATCTTAAACTAGCTCTAGTACCGCCTCCAAATCAATAAATGTTGCGTTAACTTATTAGCTGAATTAAATTCAGTTTTTTATTAGGATAAAATGAATATTCAAAATTATCCAAGTTCAACAGATGTACAAAAATCACAATGAAAAGTATTTAATTTCGTATAAATGAATTTAATTCACGTGGCAGCAAGCATTTGCTTTATTGAAGCGAATCTAAATGATTCGAGTAGCATTGTTGCACTACTTTCTGTTAATCTATTTGTTGGATGGGTTGCACTCGGGTCGATTCCCTTCATTGAAGCACCTTGTGATATACGACATTTTTCGTTTTGTTGTCATAAGCGACATTTTTTGTTTTGTTGTCAGGTGTGAGAACGAATAACGCGGATGGTTTGCCGACACGTGAACATTCTACGTACAATTGACCGTGAGAGAAATATTCATTTTCTAGATTCAGTCCATGAACACTCAAGGATTGGCCTTGTGATTCGTTGATCGTCATGGCGAATGCAAGACGAATCGGAAACTGAATTCGTTTAAACTCGAATGACATATCGGTTGGGATCATCGAAATTCTCGGATTGAGAACTTTGACCTCACCTTTGAACATTCCTTTGATTATCGTCGCGTGAATTACATTGCCAATGAGTTTTCTCACCACCAAACGAATTCCCAGTACATAGTTTTGGTTGGTTCTGATTTCGAAGCATGATGACTACCGAGCCAACCTTCAGTCATAAATTGTGCGGTGGCAAGCCAGCCAAATCCAATGAGTTTAAAATTTCAGTTGAATAGTTGGATGATTCGTCTTCGTTTGTTACACAGTCGATAGATTTGAAGGAATGCAGTGGACCAACGATTTGATTTTGAATTGTGAAATTTAAGTGATCCACATCTTTGTTTTTTGCCGCAAGAATTGCTCGTTCACTCAACCAATAGTGATTTTGTGGTTAGCAATGATGTTTGGGAACACTATGTTGATGAGCTCGTCCTTTGTTGAGACAAAATTGCAAAAATTCGATGGAAACGAAATTAATCTGTTCGATTCGTCAACAGGAACACGGCCATTATCGATAGTCAGCAATTGCTTGGAGAAATATTCGGCAGATGGATCGATTAGCAATGCAACTCGCATGTTTGTTGTCAGCTGAAGTTTCTTCACACAGCGCCACAGAGTCGATGATTTGAGGCAAGCGTATATTTCATTGGCAGAGGTCGATCTTGGAATGACTGGTAGTGTTTGGCGGAAATCGCCAGACAGTAGAATCATTGCGCCTCCAAAATATCTTGAGTCATTGCGCAGATCTTTCATAGTTCGATTGAGTGCTTCCAATGCGCATTTGAGCGCCATTGCGCATTCATTTTAGATGGTGATTTTATTTGCTACAAAAAGTTTGGCCATTGGTGAGTGTTTCGCAATGTTGCATGTCGGTTTTTCAGTCGTTTGAAGGTTTAACGGGAATTTCAACGCTGAATGAGCCGTTTGGCATCCTTATAGCAACGTTTGAAGAGAATTAATTGAATCGAATTCAAATGCAATAACGATCGAAAACTGAATGAAAATTAATGTTAATGGAGTTCTGTTGGGCTTTACACCAGGTTATACACAGTGAGTAACCTGGTGTGAAGCCCGAGAACTTTCCGCCGAAATGGCTACAATGAGGGAGCAATTCAACGGGGTCTGAAAACAAACTGCGATTGCCACGGAGTGTCTACGCGAAGACCTACCCACAGTTCATTCCTGATTCCTGAACCAGCTGTTGGTGATCGTCAGAAACCTATTGCAAATGCCTGCATCCCGTATATTTCATCTGTATCGGGAAAAATATCTAGGCTACTGAACAGGCACAACATTCGCACAATCCACTTACAACTGAGGAAAATACGAAGCCAGCTAGTGATGGTAAAAGAGCCTTTTGGTTTAAAAACATCAGGAGTCTACCGCATTCCATGTGAGTAAAGTTTACATTGGAGAAACTGGCCACACAATTGAGACGAGAGTAAAGGAATACCGGAGCTGTATTAGGCTCTTCCAACCGGAAAAATCGTCGGTAGCGGAACATAGCCTCACTAATGACCATCACTTTCACTTCGAAAAGACGAAATTACTCCACATAACATCTAGATATTGGGTTAGACTCACCATAGAAGCTATGGAGATTAAATTGGAGAGCTATAACGTCAATCGCGACACCGGTTTTGCCTCGAGTTCCGCCTGGAAGCCTATCCTCAACTTACTCAAGGAAAGAGAACGAAAACAACAATCGGCGTAAATAGCAGCGTTTAGTAAACAACGAAAAAATTAATTTACTGCTATTTAAAAAATGTCAGTTTGTGCGCTAAAGGCGGTGGCGGACTGAGCCCCAGAAACATTGGCAGTAAAACACTGTGTAACCTGGTTTGAAGCCCGAGCGAACTTCATAAATACAGTACGTCAGGAAAATTTGAAATCATATGTGAATGAAAATTGGTGAAAACTCGAAAAAAATGCTGATAAATCGCGGCGCACGTTTGCACAGTTAGCTCAATGGTATGGAAAGAAAGGACCGCGCAGCTGAATCAGCTGTTAAAGGATATAACGCACACAATGCCATCTACTGGCATTACCGGAACCAGCATACAACGCCATGTTCATTTTTGTCCGTGTTTTGTTTCTGCCATGTATCATAGATGGCGATGTTTACGGATTTAATTTTTTTGCGATTTTGTTACTTTCCCAATGCGCGAGGAAACTTCTCGAGGTCGAGACGGACAAAAAAACAATCGAAATCAGTGAATCCGTTCTTGAGATATCATCAAAAAAGCATTTCCAAGCAAAATGTATGAGAAATTGAATTTTCTTCATACATTTTTTTTCGTGAATTTTTTCGATGTTTTAATAGTTATTCTGCTATTCGGGGTGGAGAAAAATCCAAAAAATTAAAGATCATAAAAATCGGTCCAGCCGTTCTTCAGTTATAAATGGTATAACTAACCCGACTTTGTTTTATATAACAAACCATTCAAGGTTATGTGACAAGTTATTTTAGTCCCATTAATTTCACTAAAATTAGAGTTCTGTCAATAATAATTACAATTATACAAAAAACTCAAACTTTGTCCATGAGTTTTAATAAGTATTCATTTTATAGGGTACTAACATGGATCCCTACATTTACAAAAGAAATCAAGTTCCTATATAGCCAAACTCTAAAGCCGGGAGACATTGCTCTGATAAAATTGTATAATGGAGCAGACTGGGGGCTGAGAAATGCTATTTTAGACCACAGCCGTTACTTTTTGGGAGAGATTTACACCTAATTGGATGTCTCTTCCTTGGAAAAGCCGCGATTTGTCGCTAACGAGAGTAATTCTCGGGAGACCTTGTTCACGAGAAAACATAAATTTGGTACAATGAAATCGGTGTTGGGCGTTTTCGATCCTTAGTTACTGCGATTTAATAGAGGTTCGATGCAACCGATGTGGGACGGGTATTTATTGGACATTAGAGGCAACAGAGAATTGCCATTCCTTACGTATTAAAGGCTGCCTTCCTCGAATAGCTCGAATTTATTGAGAGGTAATTGATTTTTTCTGTAATAACCAATAAATATCAGCCAATCGCAGCTTAAAATGTTGTAGAAACGATTAAAGGACCCACTTAAGTACTACTACCCTGTAGTATATTTAAGTAAACTGCAGTTCATAGCCATATCATAATATTATTTATTAAATACGTATGTGTTCTGCTATTTTTGATCTGAGCCAATTATTTGACGATGATTATATTAAACGTAAATTATTATTAGACACTTACATAGCTGTGAAATTGTACCACTGTGATAACTTCAAGAATAATTTTGTGGACATTAATTTTTTATTGGCGTCTCGCAATTACCATACAAAAAATCTGTTACAATGGTATAAAATGATTAGTTATTTTAAATTACATCGGCAGAAATTATTATTCTCCCAAGTTTCCCAAGCCAAGGTAATAATATTTCAAAATAATTAATGCTTTCCTATGTCCTGGTCCTTGGTATTCCTCCATGCTGTCTCACGTTCGACGTTAGTTGATCAAAACTTGAAATACGAGTGGATATTTCAAAATTCTTGACGGAACATAATTGAAACAGATTTAGAGTTCGTTCGATTGTAATTATAGAAAAACACGATGAGCACAAGAAAAGTAAAGATAGGAAATAGTGGATAGTATATTGTCTCTAAAGTTTTAGGGTGGTAAAGGTCCGTCCTTTTATGCTCCTTATAGACATATAATGCGGGGAAGATAATTTCAAATTTCCCTGAGTCATTATTGTCTTCTCTGACGGAGGCTACTTGAACTTTAAACCATATTTCAGCCTAGAATCAATACAAAGTCCTTGGAGGAGCATTAAGTAAGTAGGAGGGAATCAAATCTGAATAGCATGTTGATCTTAACAGTAAACGCTGATATTTATGATGGATATCACCGTCAAATGTGGAAGTTTTCTTTAGCGCAAGGATTTGAAAATATTTCTGTGAATAATTTCAATCTTTTAGGAGCAGTAACATTTCATTTCTCCGGATGACATCCAGGTGAAAAGGAATGAGGTATGCTATTTCTATTTTAAACTCAAGAGCATCCCTCTAATACGTAGATGAGCGCGGAAAATAGACTTTCCTAGATGAAAAGTTGTAGACTGATTACTTTCTGAGCATATCATAGGTCAAAGGTCTCAACTATGTGAATCCTATTTATGTGAAAAAACCTTTGTAAACCGAGTCAACCATTTATAATATATTCGCAAGTAAAGGAGATCACTTATATAACTTATATAACACAAAGTGTCTAATCTCGAAAATTTTCGATACTACAATATTAATACCTTCAAATACACAAATAAATCTTTCACATACGTAAGTCATTTTTCAAAAATAATATTTATCTCACCTACATGTCCTTTCGAATCGAGAGAATGTTCAGTTACTTCGGCTGAGGGGCGCTGCAAGTGGTCATAAATGGACGAGATGCTTGAAGTTTCCCGGAGAAGAGATCATGAAATTGGTTTAACACAACGAGCGATTCTTGAAAAGTTTTACCCGAGGAATGATGAATGAAAAGTATTAAAATATCCAAATGGTAATTAATTATATTGAAAAATGGATTCCATTAAAAATCCATAACTTCTTCTAGGAATTCGGGGTTTTTTCTTCACTCTTCACCGTCTCCAAATATTATCCGCACCTCAACAATGAGCTCTCGCATTATCAATGGTGTAAATGATCTCAGCTGTTGGTAGCCATCCTGACCAGCCAAGGAAATGACTAGAATATCATATTTTTTTTATAAAATTATTTTTTATCAATATTATAGTTAGATATAAATTTTTATCTGCGAAATATCGTTCAAGCTACTCCAAGGGTGTGTGGCGCGGGGTGATTCCTACCGGGCATGCAGTACTCATCGGAGATGAAATTTAAACAGTTTACGTTGGCCTAAAGCAGTCAGAATGACAATGGCCAGTTAGACCAGCATATAGGAGAGTACTATGTGGACAATCATGCTACCATGGAGTGAAAGATACAACTTCTGGTAAATACCATTGATGCGGCTGATTTATAGTACTTAGTAGTACAAAATCATACAAGAGATACGTAACGCCGGAAATTTCATTCGGGGTTCTTTAGAAGATTTCTGTGGATAGCTAACCCTGGGATTAAAATGCGACTAATCGTGTCATTTTTTTCATGATTGATGTTGTTTTCGTGTATTATTTAAAGTACTCTACCCTTTTAATCAAGAATTTACTAATCATGCAATAACCAAAATCAAGCATCAAAACAATTCAGTGTACCGAATTATGAAGTGGAATGCAACTAAGAGTTACTTCTTTGAAAAATATCGAAAGTTACGTCGTCCACAATTACTCTAGTAATTCAACCTACTGACTGATATGGAGTGAGGGAGTACTTTTTACGTTCAGTGGCGAAGAAAACCGGTGTGCGAAGCGAAAATTTAGGAAAAAAACACCGGGAAAAATGGACGTCAACCATCACTACGCCACCATAACCACATCTGATGTTGTCAATCAACATTGGTACCCAAAGAAGGATAAACCGACCGGAGATTTTCGGATTTCGGTCAGTAGAGCCCTTCTCCAAATATTTACTAGTCATTAAATCAAGAGTCGAACTGGCGGTTTAATATCCCGTGAGATAAATCGTGTGGCATTATTTGGGAAGGCTTATGGAGATGGGTTTCTGGGCGGTCTTATTGTCCAAGCTTCAAGCACGGAAAGGGAAATGAATTCGATTTCCGGATATCCATGGTACGATATAACAATCCGAACATGCCGCGTCAAAATTGATAACCTAATCTTGGCTTAGCTAAATCCTTAATTCCTTCATCCCATGCGTCGAATTTCAATATAACCATCCTCTCTCTCTCCTGTCAAATAGTTTTAGTTCTCGATATTAATGAAATAAGCTAAAAAAAAGCAGTGGCAACATAGGGAAAGTTAATCATGATTCACTTCCCTAAGATTTACTGGATGGTAATTGTTGCTTGATCTTGTTTATTGACTAAAATGTTATCATATGATTTAGAAATATTTATTCAACCCATCAGATGAATATTATCTGACTTAACTCTCTATGTTGGCTAAAACTTAAATGGGTTACTTGGGATAGTTTGAATACAATCTTTACAATAGAACTTAAAAATGACGACGCATGAAATGTTTTGTATGAAAGCGTTTTCTGTTCATAATTTACCCAGAGAATTTACATCCATACTATCTTTTTCTTTCGTTAACAAGACATACCTCAGAAAATACTTATCTAGTAGTCTTTTATGACGAAATAAAATCATAAAGCACTATTTAAAGTACCTGGAAGTATTTTACTTGAAAGCAAATAATTGTGTCAAATTCAGCGTTGAAAATCAATCACCAAGACTGGGAAAATCACTGTGGATTTCAAACAATTGTGTGAACACTAGCGGGTGACTCTGTTAAAGCTACTGTGCGACTAGATCCGTGGTTCTTTGAAAATTAAAGCATGGCATTGATAAATAAATTGGAAAATATTTTCATCCAGCTGATTTAATATATTTCATTTTACTTTCAACTTAATTGTTTAAATTACAAGTAGGTCAAATTTTGTTCTATAATAATTCCATCGGAGAATTCATTCAACCTTTATTTCAGTTAAAATAAGAATTTCATCGCGTCATTCACAAATACTATTTCAAACCATGGTGCATTTAATGAATTCAATAAACAGTATTTTGACTCAAAGGCTAAAAATATGTCATGAGTGTTCTTAAGTATGGAGCACGTTCACTTAGGAAGGTATGCTTTTAATCTTTGCCTTACGGCAGTAGCTCCTCGTGGAAAACCATTATATCTTAGAAACAAATAATGGAAGTATCAATATAACGAAATTTTTCCGAGTTAAAGTTCATTCGTAGGAAGTATATTAAAGAGCATCACGAAAGAAAAGCATCGGAAATGTATTTCATTTTCGGAAAAATTCGGAAATCATCTCTTGAAAAGTCTCAAGGAAAAGCGATAGTAACACGTAGTATCTGAAGTTTTCATGAGATTTTGCCCAATAGGCATCTTAATTCGCGACAAATTAAATATTTCTGGGAAAAAATAATTGCAGACTTCAAATACATTTCTGGGTCAGTCGTTCTACTATGATAATTGTAATTCGATTATGAAAAAACTAGCACATTTGTCACCGTGTATAAGACACACTACGATTATTTCTGTTCATATTATAGAAGACTTAACTACCGCTACGTTGAAAATTTATAGGAATAAAAGATGATTCTTGGCTAGGTAAACAACGGCTTTAAAATTATTTGAACTTCCATAAAATACAGAGGCATAGAAAACCGCACCTCGGTTTTGATCCATTCAAGATAAAGCCATCCAACTGTACAAACGACAGTTTCGGTAATGCGAGAGAGGTGAATGTGGACAAAGCACCGTCACATGATGCCGCTTTGACTATATCCGTTCGTCTCTTGCCGACTTGATTTGGTATACCGAGACGGCTATTCCGGGGTTCCGCATTCCACAGGGACCTTAAGCTACGCGGATCGGTTTACGGTAAGATTCCATTTTATGCGGGAGGCGTCCTCTCGTGGAACGGGAGATCCATCGGCGGAGGTGATGCAGGGATTACTCCACGCCGCCAACGGCGACGATATCGACGTGAAGAAGCCGAGTACATGGGAGGGGATGAGATAGTTCCTACAAAAAGAGGTTTCGGGAACATTTTCTTACAGCTGGTTTCCATTGAACATATTTGGAAACCACTCTAACTATAAGTTACATATGTGACCACATTTTATTATCACACAAGTCCGTCCATATGATTCGCTTCAAATAAATATTTTTTTTGTTTAAATGGCATTTAAATTAGACAAAAACACATTATTTTCAATAATGTCCCACCCATTTACGCATTTGACGCAGCATTATTTCAAGTTTAATTTGATAGAAAAGTACCAAGGAAAGGTGGTTTTATGTTCAATTTAAATTACATACGGACTGACCACGGTTTTAACTTTTATGGAGTCACACACAATGCACATCTGTGCGGTATCCCACTGAGGAGAAATCATCCGACTTGACCGGGACTCGAACCCGGATCTCTCAATTTCCGGCCTAGTTCTTTTGCCAGTTAAGCCACCGAGCCGTCATCTTTCTCCATCGATGTAAAAGCAGAAGATATTCCAAATCGCACTTTAGGCTAAAGCACTCGGCCAAAAATTGAGGAATTCGGGTTCAAGTCCCAGTCAAGGATGCGGATGATTTTACCTCTGCAGAATTTTGAACAAAGTATTTGTCTGGTACGGAGGCTTCCGCGGTTATTTAATGACCGTATTCTGTCCGGGTTTTCGACGCGGCAAAAACCCGGACAGAATACGGTCAAAGTATTTTTCTGATTGTAACAAAATGAGGATACGTTTACGCATAAGTCACCAGAACTAAAATTAAGTGATATTTTTGGCATTTCATCGTTGAGCCCTCTTACTTTACGTCAGATATGTGCCGGCTTGGACCTATATGTTGTATTTTTTGCTGAGCCACCTAAACTTCCCCACAATCTTTAATGCCCCCCCTTGTTAGATCTGTTATCACGTCCGCAGAGTGGAGTGGGTTAAGGCTTGAGGAGACCGCACTACGACCCTGCGTTCTTCTTGAATAGAAAGAAGAATCCTCCCCATCGTCTCGGAGCTTGAAAGCCACCAAATAAAGACCAGCCAAAGCCTTTCTTTCTTCCACTCCGTGTATCTCGCCGCAAAGGGTCGTGCGATCCCGGATTCTGAATATCTCGAAGCAGTCTCCTGAGGCGGAGTGCGCGTAGTTTGCATTTCAACGTCGTACTGATGTCGCGTATAGAATTTTTATGGCATAACCGACTTAATACTAGGACATCGAATTCATAATGCGGCACTGAGTTTATATCCATTGTTCGCAACCGCGTAGTAATGCATCAACTTGAAGAATCAAAAACATGTCCGCTTAGATCTTTGTAGTTTAAAAATCTTTAAACATAATTTCACTTTAAAAACTCCTTCATTGATTTCTGATACTCTTTGGTGAGATCTAATATTTTTTAAATCATTTAAAAGAGCACTATATCATATCACAAGTTTTATCATACTCATAAAAAACTCGAAGAGAAGAAATATTGTTTTCATGGTGCACGGTTGATATAACAATGCATTGTTAATTTATTTCTTCTTATTTTAATCATGTAATTTAGAGCTAATAGAGATGCATCACGTAGGATCAAACGGATACCTACATATTGTACACTCATTCACAAATTGACGAGAAGTAAGCTATAAACTATGATGGTATTTAATCTTTGAAATAAAAATAGTTGTCATTATTTTAGTGACCTAATTTGTAGAAAAGTACTGAATGTCTTTATTTAAATATGAATAAATTTTAAATAGTTTCACAACGTGAGGTTTGAGACAGTAAATTTTATGACAAATACTGTTGAATCAAAGAAATAAATTGGACCAACAAGAGTTTCTATAGGAAAGTAGTAGTTCAAAATTGAAGCTAAATTTACCCGTAAGAATTTGTTCATTTTTCACAAAAAAGCCACAAAGTATAAAGTTAGAAATTTAACGAAAGTTAAGTTAACAAAAGTATGTATTACTTGATGCCATCCATAAGCCTGTGATTGCAGACCACAGCGAATTATTCACAATTAAATTGTTGCTTTCATTCATGTAACTCCTTTGTATTGGTGTATAGATTTCATCACAGCTAACAGAAACGTGAGCATGTCGTATCTATGCATTGTAGCGTGAAAGATCAAATCAGTGCTGAGCCTTTTACTAATTGAGTTAAACACAGAGTCGACTAATGCTTAGATAATAAGTTCATTTAAATGACTTTTTCCATGGTCGCATAACACAAGTGGATTTGGATTTGAAAAGTCATGCATCTAATACAAAGGTATATGAGGTCAACGCAATAACGCCATGCGTAATCAAAACTCACTCAGCTCAGTAAAATTTTTAATATAGTTTCTCTACATGAAGAAAATACTTCACTTTATCTCCAATAAAAGAGAAACAATTTTTAGGTAGCTCCACAGTAAAATGACCTCCGGCGATTGACAGATGAAACTACTTATAATTAATCACTCGAAATATTTTTCATCCGTAACGGACAGATTTGGGTTGACATCCCGGTCCAATGTAATCATGTATTCATTCTTTACCATTTCGTGTTGGTGGTAATATTACACCCGTTGGCGTGACTGAGTAACATACGCACAAAGTTGGAATGCAAAAGGCAATCATATCGATAATGAGATCACATAAAATGCTGCATCGTATGAAAATCGTTGTCACGGACGTCACTTTCTAGAATGTATTACATATATCTATTTTCTTATCAATAGATTTATGATAACCATAATATTTGTGATGCAGCGCAGAAGCTCACTATCATTCCTAGTTCATATATCAACATAAATGAGTTCAGGATAGTCTTTGCAGATTAATGAATTTGAAATGAAAGTACAATTTGCTGTTTTTCATTAACTTTTTCATACAGACGCTTAGACATGGAACTTACTCGAAGGTCAAATTTTAATATACATTCCTGTTTCGGTAGAGGTTTAACATATGGTAACGCTCAAAGTTTACATTCGATGCCATGCGTACAGATTTTCTCCTAAATGCGAAGTAACCCATTTTTAAATTTTATAATGGTGTCTATAAAATATTAAGGTATCATGCAGATTTTAAAACACGTATTTACACACACTTTTTGCTTAATATTTGAATTCCTCGCCATAAGTACACTTATGGCGTGGAATATACTCAAAGAGACCGCGATCCAAGAAGTGTTTTCAACTATCTTGAAAGTTATTAAAATGTGCACTCAAGGACTCAAGATTAACACTCTAACCACCTTAAATTGCTATGAAGGCTAATGCGGTGATTATATGAATCAACTAGGATGTAAACAGTAGGGAGATCTGTAAAATGCTAGATCTGTTTGCTTAATAATATGAGGAACAGTAAAAATATTTATTTCATTCCAATATGATAAATCTTAAATATTTTTCACCGGCATTGATGCTTTGTTAGTTGACATGCCATTGATCCGAATCGATCGGTGGTCGATAAAAAGTGAAATAAACTGGCGGCATTCCCATAAAGTTCCCCATCCCGTCGTGTTTAGCATGTTGCGACACTAAGCTATGCCTGAAGTTGACATATACGCGGATGCCACCATGAGTGTTGGATTAACTAGCTGCATTCAGTTATTTTCTCAGTTTTCTTTTCCAAGATTTCTTGATTCAGACCACGATACTTAATGAGTTGCTGTCAAGTTTCAGTTTTCATGAATATCGCGGTCGATGTAAAACCACGGCGTAATACTGCGCCATTCTGGTCACGGATTCGTCACGTGCTCTCGGGAACCTCGTCGGCTCATCTCAACTGTTTTTGTTTGAGCGACCGATCGGAATGCATCGCCCGCGATTCTTTCGCCACATGCGCACATGCATGCACCCTCCTGTGCATTCCTCTTCGTTCTCCGCTATTGTCAAACATGGCAGACCGCGTGGGCGACTCAATGGGAAGGAGAATACAGGAGGTGCACGTGGCTGAGTTATTATGCGTTTGGGCGTGGGTTGTGGTGCAAGAGGGAATCGGGATGGGTTCAGTGACTGAGTACATAAGAACGGTGCTCAGTAACAAGGATGAGCATAACTCTTGACAATAGGAGGAGGAAATTGAGCACCAAATATGTAGATTGCTAAAGATTTTTCAATCGAGTTGGTTAACCAATTGCCGTTTCCACTATTCCATAAACGATTATTTCTTTTTCTTTTGATTGCCCACATAATATCTTTTCTTCAAATCTAGAAACATCCATTCAGCAAATATATATATAAGATGCAAAGTGTTTTGTTGATGTAATTAGCCATGTGGCGTTCTAAATCATAAGACCTAAAACGCTAAACTTTTCAAATTAAATCAATAAATCTAAGAGAACATTTATTTTGGTCTATTCGTAAAAAAATACCATTGCGATCAATACCTGAAACAAATTGGTCACAAATTAACTCCTAAGAGCTAAATGAATTATTTTAGGCTCTAATTTGAGGCTACAAAGCGCCTTTTTCTAAACCATTCGGTCTTTCTGAGGTGCAGCCGTTCAAAATTAACCGAGCTCAAAACAGTTGAAAGTACTGAGCACATTACGTGAATCTTCAAAATTGGAAGTTGAATGCCTTCGGAGGGAGGTAGTGTCATGAAAGAGCACCTCATTTCCATCCACTCTATGAATTGATATGATTGAATATGATTGATAATCATCCACGGGAAGTTTAAAGATGTTATCAGTAAAAGGAAAACTTGTATTTATACATTTCACAAATATACTCTTCCAGAAGTGTCTGAAACACGACGAGGTTGATCCCAAGAACTGCGGAACTGGCAACGCAGTAACTTAAGCTCCAATAATATTCATAAAAAGGAGTTACAACTAGCATTGAAATAAATTGTTCGCTAAGAACGAGAATTAAATAAAACCCCTCATGATATTTTTGGTGGGAAATAAAGAGGTCAAGGTTCGAATCCCAGGCCAGGTAAATGAGTTTTTAACTGTGAACTTAAAGCACGTGTGGGAAGATCTGATAGCTCTTTTGCCATTCGTCCACTGATCGTGCTTACCATCTATCTCTAACCAAATTATTGATTGCTTCTTTCCCTCATAATCAAGTTCCTCTTCTCTGGGACGAAGTTCAACATCCAACTGCTTCTCATTAACGATTTCAGCTACACCAATTCTTCCTCAGCCGATTCTGCAGGTGCGCATTGGCGATAAAAAAAGTTAGACAGGAGAACTCGGCAAGAAGTTTACAAAAGAGTACCACTTCATTAGTGATTGAGGTAGGGATGAGAATGCAAGGCAAAGTACGTTTCAGGGACTGAGTGCTTCCTTTTTCGACCGAGTAAATAGCGCTGGTACGACCTATAGCGCAGAAAGCGGTAGAAAAATAGGTCTGCAGCTTTCAGCCACGCTTACAAGCTTTAATCCGCAATGAGCACAAAGGGATGAAAAAATCAGATGCGGAATGAGGGTTGAGCTTGACTGGGAAGGGATAACACTGGGTGGTAAAAATTCAGTTCCCTTACCAACTACGGTTGCGCAAGAGTTCAGAGAACTTAGCCGAAACAGTACTAATTCACGACGAACGTTCGTGAACTGGATGAGAATCACTAATTCATTAGTACCTATCTAAATAAACAAGTCTTTGCAATCAGGTTAATTATTTCCTACTAGAGGTGCTGAGTCTCTTCTCTTCACATTAATTGGTAGCGGTGTGAAAATTTTCCCAAAAAATAAGTTAGTCGATTCTTTAATTAGTTTTCCTGACTTATTCGTTTTAGAAAACTATCGATTCTCATGTCATGATGCAATATTTATGTTGGAGCATGGTTAATTTACGTAAAATCATTAACAATGCACTGTACACATTATAAGAGTATAGAATTCACCACAAAAAATCATTCATTTTACCAGGAATCGAACCCCGATCTCCCAATAACCGGTCAGGTATGTTAGCTAGTAATGCGTTTGACCGGCAATCGGGAGATCCAGGTTCGAATCCCGGTAAAGTCGAAAGATTTTCCATGGCAAATTTCATCCCTTTATGTATATGCACCCATGTGACTGTACCATGTGTATATGCAACAATTAAAAACTATGAAGTTATGTTAGAGAAGCTATTTTAAAGTGTTACTTTTTTGAAAGGTTTCAATTGGACAGCCAAATTAAAAACAAAACATTACTTCTCCATTTTGGTATGCATTCTTTAAATAATATACCCCTCTCTTATATGATAAGATATAAAAAAATGAAGTTACTACACAAGCAGGTTTCACGATGAAGATATACTTAATAACGAACAATTTACAACCATTGGAGCCATTCTCAGCGCTATCTTCATTGAGTTAAAGAATTTTGACTTGATTTATTTCTGCGATTAGTTAATAATTAAATAAATAAGATGATTAGACGCATGATATCTCTTTTTATTTTACTCCTCAAGGAAATTATTGCCGTCTTAATAGTTTGTGAAAATTTCAGACAGAAAAAATCGTACTTTTCCCCAAGCTTTAACCATTCGCGCACATAATGCCTTGTGGCTTCAAGCTTGTAACTATCGAGAAAAAAATGATGAAAATCATTATTTTGCTAGTCATTACAAACCGAGGACACGTGTTCCAATAAGCAGATTGAATATTAAAAAATCACTTTAATCATTTCACTGCAGTGAAACACCTTAATGTCAAAATAAGAAAGTAAGGAAAATGCTAAAATTGAATTGGCATGAGTTAATGAGGCATGCGTGAGGAGATTAAACTTTTTTACCGTCTGATATTCCTACCCCGTCGCAAAAGATTCTGCAGATGCGAGTTATTTTAGCCAATAAGATAATCTAAAGCTTACGCTTACTGGGATGTTTCTTTTTCTATGTCTGATGTCACACGCTTTTCATTTGGGAGTTGCTGTGGAAACAACGTACTGAGAGCGTTTCAAGTTTCTCTAAGCCATAGTCATCGGCCCAAAAAAATTTGACGCAGTTGCAGCGGAGAAATGTAAATGAATAGAAGGAAGTGACAATAACAGTACCGTGGCAACAGTAACAGTAACAGTACCAACTTTCGTATAATTCACTGATCTATTTTTAATGTCACAGAGTAACCCGTACCATGGTACGTTGACTTCATGATTTGTCAGCTGCATAAGCACTTTCAAATTAGGTCAAAAACTCTTAATAAGGTAGAAAAAGCAGGATCAATCCATAATTCGGTTGCAAAGGCACCAGTATTAGAGTGTCTTGCAATTGATAAGATGCAATATTTTAAATTGGCTTGCTTGTTACAGTAATGGTTGCAGAAGGTTCTAACCTACATTGCGTTGTCATTCTAAGATATTATTTATTTGTTTTTTGTACCCTTTTCACTAATTTGAAATAGAAATCCAGGTTCCCAGGGGCTATGACCGATTATCAATTAGCCTTGCACTTTTATGGAATAGTGTCATGCTATGATTTTCTTATTTTGGACGAGCTATGGACGGTATCCTACCTTGTACAGCATTAAATGCATTGTATTTCTCTTTATTGGTGAATTTTTTCATATTCGAGCTTTTACAAAAATAATAATGAGCAATTTTGTGATTCTTGACAGTCAGTAATTTTTCTGGCAAAAATACAATATGACTCTTTCCAGTTACGATGCATTGTGAAATACTGGTAATATAAATTACAAGCTTTTTGAACTGCAGCTTCTTAACAGAAATTTTGCACAATTGAACTCACAACTTATTTTTACTTATCTTGATCGACAAGTCATTGTTGTAAATTAAAAATATTGTTGAAAATGTACTTAATAACGGTCAAATTTTTTTCTTGATCATGTACAGTGGCGGAAGAAATTAACGCAAAATTTTTCGCGCGCCAGAATGCGGCATTTTCGGGAACTTCTAGGAGCAGTACACACTCCAAAGACTGGCAACACTGAGGAAAACATCGTCTACCGCAAATATTTGAAATCCGCAATGGAACTCACATTTGTCGGAGCCTAGAACTTAGTCATCAATCGCCTCATTTTTGAGCTTTCGTCTCATATGATTCGCACATTCAGTCGCGGTGCATCGCTGTTTGTTTCAGCATGGTTCTTACGTCGAATGATATCATTTATACAGAAAGACTGATTATAAAAAATATTCACTATCCCACCCAATTCAATATACTATATGCTAAAATCTTCATCTTCTACCACCAAGGGATATTTATTGCGGTCGACTTTCCGTGGGTCTTTTTGAATGACGCGTACTGCATCTGTTTCACCGAAATGATATAAATCGAGATTTATCCGCACCAAATGTCGATACAAAAAAGATTTAAGTGAAATAAGTATAGCCTACGTGATGTAATTTTTCACGACTTTCCATTTGTAGACTGACGAAGTTCCTTTAACGGATATTTATTAAATTCAAAATGGATATTTATTAATGAATCGTTCTTGTCCCAATATAAATCCGTCCTTAGCTCGTCAGAATGGGATTAAACTATGAAAACATACGTAAATGTATATAATTTCACGAAATCAAAATAAATGTGCTCGCATCAATACCGAATAATCTAGGCATATTTACCCGATATTTCTTTCATCTTAACACAGGAAGCTTGATGACGAGCTGTCCACTGTTAAGCTTTATCTAGTAAATGCAGGATATACGAATAAAAATTCAGAAAAGTTTACCCAAATTAGGTGTAGTTATGGATAACCTATGGATGATTGCATAATATCTTATATGCTTAGCTATAAATTCGCCGCACATATGAAATTAACAAAGAGCCTTTTAAAAGACTTCAGTTTGGAGTAGAATATCATTAATGAAATAAATTAATAGGTAACGTTAATGTTGTAGCTGTCAGATGTATTTGGATAGCTAAAGAGTGGTCCATGTTCGATTTTTAATGAACGCAAATGAGTTTTTATATAAATTTTCTCATATTGACGATATGAATGAATGTAATGTGTAGCTGCAATGACTGGCTGATAATATGAAATTTTTTAAATACAAAAGAGATAAAATTTGCCGAATAAAAATAATTTGACTTGACCAGAAATTGAATGAAAAACTCAAAAATGTCTCGACTAGGGGTGGGATCACGGTTCTTTTCTTCTTATGGTCATTATTGTCATCCAAAAGGCAAGCCGCATTGGTAGGGCAATGCACAAGGTCCTGGGAGCGCACTCCACTGCTATGTAGCACCCGATCTTTCTTGATGACGATCACGTTTTCGAAATCATGAGCGTACTCGAACAATGTTATTATGAAGAACCATGATTGCGATTCAGGTTTGCAACCCAGTAACAGCTACTGAGCTTTCTTATGTCAAGGCGACTTTAAGACGATGTTTCGTATCCTTTCGGTGAATTTTTTTGCGTCCGCATGTGTTACTGTGAACTAAGTTACTTTTAAAATGAGTGGTGGTATTGTTTATGAACGTTTAAAATAACTATAGGATAGGAAAAAGCATACTACTCTCTCGGGAATACAAACAGAAAGAAGTAGTTCTAGAATTTCACGTCATCAGCCCAGACCATTCCAATCAAACGCCATTAGTTCCCATCATGCATGGGTTTGGAGGCCAGCTACCTTAAGTCTGATTAGCAACGAGAAATCTTGGGGGACTCTTGAGGATCCTTAGAGGTTTCCCCGTGTCGATACAAAGCTTCACCAATACTAATCCATTCAAAATCGGAATGTATGAAGGGCGCATTATATTGATTTGGGAAATAATATGCCTTTAGTAAGAGCTTACTTTCCCTTTGTGTTGCGGGCGATACCTTTTCTGCCATAGATAATGTTTCGGACGCCAGGCGTTTAACTCACAGGAAAGAAGAGGTATTTGACTTCTCTTACGCCCTTAAAAGTATTCGACGAGGGCTTCCGATTTTTTCGAAGCGCGACGAGCCTTTTCTTTCTGGTGCAGCAAGTATTTGAAACCTGTGCGTTATTCACAACAACAAACCACCCCGACCATCACCACCCGGAACTTGGCCAAGGTTTACTCATGACTACTTCATTGAGACGAGCGTCGATAGACGAACAAGCAGAGCGGACAGCGCAAGCCGAGATATTGTTCAAAGTTTTAGCGGCCTCTCCCAAAATTCTTGGAGGAAAGAAAGATCTTATTAGCCTTTAAGTATGCGTCATTTTTCTCCCAGGCGGAGGAATCGGATAGTAGGTTTGTAAAAGGCAAAAACATTAGTCGAAAAATTACCCGAAGAGGTGTTGCGCCTTCAACTTTCACCCACTGATCTTTTATTTGGTGTTTAAAAGTAAAAAAAGCCTATTTCTTACTACTATCAAACGAAATTCATTAAATTCATGTCCGCTATAATAAGAACTATGCTTAATCAAATGTATATCAATATTCATTTTTCGCCCGCAACTAGGAATACTTACGAGTTCACAAATGTCAAAAATCTAGGAGATGGTTCAAAACAAATCATGTAACATAGATGGAGCGGGCTGCTCGGAGCGCAGAGTTCAGTATGAGAAAAATGCGAGAAACAAACGTTTTCGACCCCCTCAAACGAAACAACCCCAAATTATGATGCAATGAGGAAAATCGTGGAGGAAGAATGGAAAATGAACCCAGTAAGATGATACCAAAATGCGGACAACTCCATGTCACAGAGACTTAGTCAGGAAATCGAGAATGGAGGGGTATGGATTGATTATATGGCTAATTAACATCCACATTCTTTATGTAAATACCAGCATATTTCTTGATGATCAATTCCTGTGATCATGTGCACACATAACTCAAATTGAGAGAATTACGCATACATTTTAACCTTTTCCACTCGTTCTAAATAAAGCATTATAGTGTCCCTTTTCAACATCCGTTAAAATACATTTCCACTAAAAGATGAAATTTATGATCCTGTACAAAGTCTATTAATATCTTCATGTGGGAGCACTCACAACTTTAACTTCCATTGAAGCAATAATATTACGACACATTAGAAGAGGAATAGACTCTTTAGGAACGTAGCAATTGTATAATATTTGATGGTGCACATTCCTAATTTGCACTCCATTGACTACTCTGCGGATTTATGAGGAGTATACAAATGACCGTAGGGAAAATATCTAATCACTGCTTAGTCGCTACATGAAAAACATGGTTTTTAGTATTTTATCACTTTCACAGGGGAAGATACGCGATGCATTTTTGTCGGAGTATTATTTACGCATGGGTATAAAAATGCTCCTCATAAAATTTAACTGCAAAATTTTAACCAAACATTTTTCACTGTGAATGTCACAAGGTATTTAAGTGATTCATTAATTTACCTAATTCTTTAAGTATTATCCTCCATCCTATAAGTTGGACTGTTGAACTACACGGTTAATGTTTATAGCAAACCTAGAAAACAATACTGGGAAAGTTTCAAATACCGTTTTAAAGATATTTTGAAGAAAATTCCACACTTGTTTGGTCTCTCACTCAGATAAGTAATCGGTATTTACAAGTTTGGCAGATAGAACCAAACTCTAATTCCTAATAAAAATAATTGCCCTCTTTACTAAATCATTTCAAAGTAATTTAAAGGTGAATGTAGCATCAGGTAAGTTCACTAAATCGAGTAACTGACACAATCAGAGAACCGGTCTATTCCCTCCTTCATGAATAGCTTTTTATTGAGTGGTGAATTGGCGAATGAGTGGATATGAGCATCATACGACTGACAGGACGTAGAAATCAAGTGGGGCCGAGTACCCGAGAATGGGAAGTAAACATCTCATTCGACGACCAAGGAGACCGCTCTGATTCTTTTGCAAAGCCCGAATATGTGTTCTCACTCACTCACTCACTCACACTATGCAACTCACACACTCATGGATGAGGTGAATCTCCATTCCTTGGGCCTTCCGCGGATTCCTGCGAAGTTTTGGCTGCAATAAAGTCACATCGCGAAGGTTAATTATAAAGGCACTAAAAGAGGCCACGCCAGGATTTGAACCCCAGGCATTCTTGGTCGCAGACGAACGCTCTCCCTCTAGGCTATTTCATCGATCAAGAGGAATCCGCGTCCAGTGGTTCTTACTACGAAACGAAAAAAGGGAATTCTTATGTTTCCTGTAAAAACTGGATCAAATAAAATGTTCTGGATTTTTGAAAGTAGTTTTCAGAAAGTAAATAATATTACGTTAGGAGGAATTTAGAAATTTAAGTGCTTGAGACGACCTGTATGAACAAGGGCGGAAACTTACGTAGGGTTTTAAGGTATTGGAAATACTTTTAGAGAAAAATTTTCTCCACATGAAAACCATTCTATCCAACCAGATTTCCTATACTTAACTTGAAATTCTCAGGATATGTTAATTGTAATGCATCATATTTCTCGGAAGTAGTTTAAGGCCTATTAAAACGATGTTCATCCACAGCTATTCCCTGCATGCGGAAATACGTTTTATTGTAAGTGAATTTGATCTGGAGAATAAAAAAATTTTATGTCCCAACGAATAATGCTTTCATCGTAATATTTCTTAAGTTTCAATCAAGAAAATTTTTTTTAACGGTCCAAAGCTCTAAAAATAATATGGTAAGCATCTCTACATAATCAACTACGACTTCGGAACCTCGACTGAGTGCGGGTCGAAACAAGCTCATCACGTTTATAACTCCTAGACGATGTCGCGAACGTAAACCTTATTAGTATGACTATTTACATGACGCGTAAAATCGATATCCATTCATAGAGAGTTTGAATATTCCCGGTTTCCATATGCTGTCTCATTGTTGTCAAGTTGTCGAAGGAAAAGCGATTTCAATTTGTTTCCGTGTACGCCGCATTCAGACGCCAATGAGTTTTGCGTTAATTTTTTCCGCCACTGTACACAGAACTAAGATACGTCACTTGTTTGAAATATTACTTTAAAATAAACTTCTTAGCAGAAATTTCCAAACATTGCATGTAACAAATGATGTGGTACGAAGTCACTCGCACGGGTGCATATATACCCGTGCAAATGACTTCGTACCACATCATTTGTTACATGCAATGTTTGGAAATTTGTCAATTTCGTCGTTTTAATAACGACACTGTTGGGTTTATCCACCGCGACAGTGGCTTTGTAAGCACGACTTCGTCTCATGTGCTACTATATAGACTTGAGGCCTGAACATCTAGTTCGCATAAACCCCCCCTCGAAATTCGCCTTGAAGGAAGATGGCTTGATGGTGTAACTGGCTAAATGCTCAACGTCTTTTAATAGTATTTTATATTAAAAAGAGATAAAAAACCTAAAATATGTAAAATATATTCATGTATGTGTCTAAAAAATACTTTAAACAAAAATGTATTATAAATGTATGTGTCTTTGGAGCGGATCTTTTTTTTGTCCTGTATGCTAATGAATGTACTGTAATATGATATTGTTATAAAATAAAATCTTTGGAACAACAACACACCTGACCGGCAATTGGGAGATCGGGGTTCGAATTCCGGTCAAGTCAAATGATTTTTTCATAGCGAATTTCAACCCTGGTGCTTAGCAGAAGGTTAGGATACCTTTTTGCGACATTAGGTACATTGAACAGCTAATTAGAGCGGGACGAAATTTTAGCACGCCAAGTTTCTGGTCGTCCTCAAATGAAAAATATATTTTGAAACCCCACAGCCTCGTATCCTGACAGGATGGTCTTTAAAAGGTTGAGTGGAAGTGATAGACGACAATAATGCCACCCCGCCTTCTGTGAGCAATCCTTTTATATCCTTAGGAACATCTGTTTGGGATAGCCTGGCATTAATTCAGTTCTAAAGGCCTTGGGAGTTTATATCGCATTTCCTCCATACGTATTATCGTCCCGATGTGTTTATTTTTTTAAAGCCATATCACAATGCTTGCATATCCTGCCAAATGTGCGGATTAAACGTTGCCTACCCATCCTCTGTGTCTTGCCCACCTTACGCCGAGAGCTCTCGGCATTAATCACGTCGAGCTCTCGGTTGCGGTTGAATCGAATGACATTAATTCCTTTGACGTACGTGAGAGCCCTCCATTCAAACATATTTACTTCGTAAATTATCCATCCGTAAACCACACGGAAGAAAAAACTAAAGCATGATTCGTTATGTTTTCCAGGGGAAGAAGAACTTTTTGAAGAAATATATATATCCAAAAATATAGGTGAAAGAGCGTTTAAACATTTTGGAAGGAATTCAATGAATAGGTTACAGGGCTCGGTTATGCTTAGAATAGATTGTTATAACCCTTATTGTTCACAGAAAACGTAAGACAGTGACAAATAAATGCAGACATTGTTATTGTACTGGAATACCAAATTTGCTTTTATCTACATATTTTAAGAATAGCTGGAGAATATTCAATTCATTTAGCATTTAAAGAGGGAAAAAATAAACTAACCTCAAAGAATCGTTTACGTCAAGTTTGATGCATGCATTGTGATTGGGATGAACAAAACATTACCAGGACCTGCTAGTGCAAGCACAAATGAAAAGAGGTAGGTACGCTGAGAAAAATCCTTTTCCAATATTATCTTCTAGACATAAATGTAAATAAAACTACATACACCTAAATAATTTCAATGTTGCAAGCAGCTTGGGGAGTAAATGGCGCGCCTGATACACTTCCCGGAACTATTTTTTGTGGCGCGCGTATTTCCGCTGCGACAAACGCGTGTTTTTACGGACCAACTATCAGAGGAGAAGGAATCCCTTTCGAACGAAGCTCACGAGGAAAGATTTTAGCAACGATAGAACGCACTTATATTCGGCCGTTACTTTATCCCCTTTATGAAACCGAAAAATGCGATACACGAGGGAGCTGCGTGGGCCAGATTACGGGCGATATGGCGGCGTGGGATGGCGTTTAAGCGCGCGATATCAATTTCAGTGACGCCATTTCTTACCGGTAGGACGGAGGGACAAGGGGATTAAGGGTGGAAGAAACACCCACGCCATTACCTCACCGAATGCCATTTCCTCCAACCCTGTCCAACTCTCCCCTCTCCTGTGGCAAGTGCGCTGTTCTGGGGAAAATGGCCGATATTAAGTACATTCCATGGAAAAGAAGAGATTTGAGGAAACCCCTTGGTGCTCGCGAATGACAGAAGGGCGAATCACATAGGGTTGCTATGCATCCATAAAATAAAAACGGGAATATCCAAAAATTTGGCATTTATAAAAGCATTGTACATGAATTTATAAAAAATTAGTAAGCTTCATAAATTTCTACGACAACCCACGCAAAAATGTGTCACTATTTTATTCTAACTATTTATATTTTACATCAGTTTATTTTCAGTTGCGTCGTAATAAAAACGTTACACTAGTGTCGTTTTGCCACCATGTCAAGATTTAAACATACATGCCAAATATACTTTATGTCAGGCTACCCTTGCGGAGGTCTTTTCCTTATTCTCACTGATTAAAATTACAGAAATACACGGTAAGTGGATCTATTCGACCAAACTCAATAATTTGAAATGCATGCTATCACTGCGATATCACGTATCTAAAATATTTATTGCCAATAAGGTATCACTGAGATTACATAAGTTTCAAAACGGTAAGTTATTACATTACGTAGAGGTTATTCTTTTTTACATTCATTATGATAATTTGCTGATTATTTTTTCTCATAAAATGTTGTACTATATAAAAAGGCTATTAATGTTTAAACTCAGGGCACGATCAGGAGTATCCATAAGGCGTAAAATATAGCTGTCTGCATTTTTTTCTATTGTGCTTCCATTCACATGATAACGATACCGATATTGTTATTTTTCAAATGTTCTCAGATTCTTAAATCGGTAGTTTCATTTAATGGGATGCGTTTTTAGGATAGTACCTGTGAGCATTGCCTTGCTAGAGTGGGTTGCATTTTGGATAACAAATCCACAAGTTAAATTAACCGTTAAATTGCTCTAAAAATTCTCAGAAACCATTTTTTACAATTTTAAGATTACATTACGTCTGATATGTGCAGATACCGTATGAAAATACTATTTAAATCTAAATAATGAACCTGAGGCTAATATTTTAGATTTAAACACCGCGAAAGTCTCACCGATAACATGATAGAATATTATTTTAACAAAATAATCTAAGCTTCCTAAAGAGGCGATTCAATTATGTACTTGCATACTGCTATCAATCAAACATACTAACGAAAAAACAGCTGGCAGAAAAACTAACTCCTAATCTAATTCTTAATCTCTAAAAATCCTCCAAAATAGTCACAACCTCTCCATACAAGGCAAGATTTTAGCAGTTGCCCATTCACCCGACGTAACGTGAAGAATTTAGCTATGGCCGTAAGTCCAAGAAAGCTAACTTCATTTCAAAGGATTTCTCCATAGGGTCCTATTCTTGCAAACCACTTTGCAAGCTTTGCAAACACTTTGCATTTCATCATATACGTTATCCTATTCTTAATACTCCATTTACTCTTCCTCTTTGGAGTCTCTTCAACCGCGTTAACTCATGATATTCACAGTCTACTTCTTCCTTTCACACCCCTTATGACAATCATTGGTTTACTCTCTTTCTGCAATTACATCAGTTTAATTTTTCGGCTCTCTCCTATTCTTTCGTCATGACCAAATAGGCTAAGCTCGCTATTTTCGTACGCTCACTACTAGAGCATCAAACCCACGTTTTTATCTCCACCTTATTTCATCACCCACTTATTCCTAACCCTATCAATCCTACCTCTCCCTCAAACACTTCTCAGGTGCTCCATTCTCAATATACTTAGCACTTATGCTTACCCTGACATACCTAGGTTTTTCTTCCATCAAAACATTTTGTGAGGAGATCACTTATGTAGGCTGTGATTTTCGTCTCAAAGACAAGCATAACGAACGCATGTCTTTGTAATGAAACACCTATCACTACAATCTTCTGCACTGGTTTAATAATTACGACGCATTGATATCCTGACTTAGTTACCGAGCTCTAATGGCAACCCTAGACTCACTGGCAGAGGACAATCAGGAAGACTATTGTAAAAAAGGACAATCAAGCGTTTAAGCAGAAGAAGTTGGAGAGAGAAAGAAAGACTTCAGCCCCATGCTTAGGAGGTATTGGGCATATATTTGTATTTTTTGTGTTTTTGAAAATGTGCTCCATGCCAAACCGTAACAAATTATGGCTCATTTATAGGACTGGAGCCGTAAAAATGTGCAGACTTTGCGAAAGATATGCACAATTTATGAATATATCGATGTCTTGTTCATAACAGACTCCGGTAGAGGATTCCAGGACACCCTTTCTCCTTCACATATCTATTACCTTTCCTTCCCTTCATCTCTTACTCAACATCCTCCCCTTCATCATGGCCTTGGGCAGCCCATCGTTCAATGTTACTTCCTCCAGCCACCTTCCCTGTCACCTCCTCCCATTCAAAATTTTCCTCACTTCACCAACGTTGTCAAGCACTTCCTAAACTGCTTTCCTTCCCGTTCATGGCACCTTCTTCATCTTCCTTAACACACACATTTCAAACGTCTCTGCAGCGTAATGTCGTTCTACTTTCTGGGAGCCCCTTGCTTCTGCCTTAAACCACGCTTAGCATTAAGCTGTTCATCAGCCTCTCTTTTATCCCAAGTCTACGTTTACAGCTCTATTCTATTACAAAACGCTTTTTGCCTCCCTATGTATTTACTATTAAGCCCATTTTCTCTCTCTTTCTGAAATGTAATATTAACTACATATATTTGAACGTACCCTGCTTTCCATCACACACAATTTGACAATACTGGCATTTCATCCCATACTTGCGAGTTAAACTCTTTGCATCACTAATATCTCACAATGACAACCTCCAAATAAAGCTTTATTATCGCATAAATATTAACGCAAGTACACAAAATGAAAAATTATAAAGTTTATATTTCCTCAAACGTAAAAATAATTGTTATTCGTCGTTTTCCAGGAAAATGAAAATATTTCTTCTGATATGTTATCTAATCTACCGCATCGCTTGATCACAAGATGGAAAATTATTATCAACCTTCAAAATTTTTTGGGCGCACTTATACATTGAAATTGAATATTTGTTCATTAATGATGCCTGTAAGGTTGCATTTAGAAATTTGCAGAAGGGAAACGCGGTAGGCTATGGTCTCTCCGCTCGGAACAATAAAATCCCCGTCCCGATGCCGGCCAGAAGAAAAATTCCCCGATCGGAATCGCATGTGCCTGTCCCCGCCTAGACACACGAAATCCTATTTGGGTCAGTCGTTGATCGATGCCGCAGTCAACACGCGAATGAGCCACGACCTCAATTTCGGCATAAAAACGTGAATAAGCGGAGGAGAGGGGGGATGGCCGAAATGTTATTGGAAACCATTCCGCGGATGCCCTCAATCAATCTTTATATTCCGTCCTTCTCTCAATCCCCGTCAACATACGCTCAGGATGAATGATATCCGCGGAGCAGCGGAATCAAAACGGACTCGAAGCTCCAAAAATAAAAAAAATCCGCTGCTATAACCCTTATTTTAGCATTCCGAACTGGGTCGTAACCCCGTCAGTCTAGCAAAGTGTTATGACGGCGCGACTGGAAGGCCCTAAAGGAAGGAACAATGCGAACGGAAGGGACACAAATAGTCACGAAGAATGGAGTAAGTAAGGGGAGAATTTTTTACCGAGGATTTTTACAAGAATCAAAAAAGAAAAAATGAAAAATTTTGAGGTCATATTTATGTATATATAGTGAGATAAGGAGAACAAAAAGAAGACAGTAACAGTAAGTAAAAAAGAGATTTTTATACCGGTTGAAGTTTAAGAAGGTGGGGAGTTGGAGGACTTAAGTGAGCCATGCTCAACAGGTGGACGTGGATAGGGAGGGGTCGAAGGGGACATGAGGAGACGAGAAAAGTAGGAGGGAGGGAATCAGAGTGGGAGAGAGGTAGTTGTGAAGCTCCATAGAAAGTTTTGAGGGCAAAGTTCACGCAAGGATTCGGCGTGTTAGCCCTCGCGGGATCGCTTATGGTTCCTGGAGCGATAATCGTGGGTCATTCAGTAACAATTTAATAATTTTTCAAGTAATACAAAACAAGCGACTTGGAACCAAATTTTAGTGCGGTAAAACACACGATTCATTCAATGAAGGACTCTATGCCAGAATTATATATTTTTTTTCTTCATTTAAGTATGCTATGATTACCGAATTCGGTGCGGTATTCGAAATTTCGGCGAAAATTATACTGTCATAAATAAATTTTTCGAGTACTCGACTCGGTGGTGCAACTTATTACTTGTTTAGAAACCATTGCAAAACTATGAAATTCATTGTTTAAAATTTCAAAGAAAACATGCACACATGGAATTCAATTATTACGACATATTTCTCAGGTACCATAAAGATGCGCGTAAGAGTAAAATGATATTGTTGTCAGATCAAAATTTTTAATACAACTTGATTTTACTTTTGTCTATAAATGTGGGAAACAAAAACACCAACTTAAGTTTCAACGCATATCTCTACATAAATAAGAATTTCTCTGAACACCTTACGGAGGCTCCATAGCACACGCGAAAAAATTCTAAAAAGCTTCATTTTTGTTTGTCTTTTTATTTATATAATGTTTCTGATAACTCATCTTAGCTATTATAATAACAAAATTATAATAAAAAATACCAAATAAAAAAACTTGTATTTTTAAAATTAGCTTTCCAGCGACAGAAACCGAAAACAACGCTATATATAGTGAATTATGACTTAATTTATATTAGTTATTTGTAAATATCAATATAAAAGCATCGGCGATAAGCTGCTTATGTTTGAATTTTACTTGATTGGCGTGAATATCTAGGAATCGTATCTTATTTTGATTAATAATACGCGAAAATGAAATATATTTTACAGCAAGATACAAATTCTTGCCGTGTTTCTCCAATTGCAGTTTTAAAATCTGAATTCTCTCTTACAAGCTCTCCTCTCCGTCTTGATGTCATCATCATCTTATCTTCCTTCCGCTTCCCTCATTGTCCTTCTCTCATCCGTAGTCTTCCATTACTCATTCCCTCCACTCCCATGCTTCCCCTCCCCCCTCTTACTTGAGTCGGTAAAAAAGGTTAGAATTTGTAATTTTCCTTCTGTTTATCTTGAAAACGACACCATAGACGTCTAAACCGGTAGACAGTATAAATATATAGTGGAACTGTACATCGCCTTTATTATGAGTTATTCCTTCCAGTCTATTCATAAAGTAACGCCGCAAACAATTGATTTAACTGGCCTACTTAGTTTAAATGTACATAAATCCAAGCAGAGTATGTTACCTTGAACCGAGAGCATGAGTTCACCTTGGTTAATACAATAATATATAACAGCTGAGTGATAGTAAGTACAGTAGAGCCTGATCCATAACATTCATAAGAAAATATATTCGTACCAAAACTAAATGTTAGTTATTTCCACGGTCATATTTCAGTGAATAAGGCGAGCATGGATTAATCGTTGCTAAATATTATGGATGTTCAACGGACTGTACAAAAACTAATTTTATATGTTCCCTATTATATAATATTTTATTTTTTTACCTCAATAAAATTCAGGAATACTTTCCCAAGGAGTAAAAATAAGATGAAAATTATGGTCCTAATAAGTTTTTACTATTTCCTCTCGAAGGTCATATGTGTATAAGTCAACTGTGAACTTTTTTAAACACCAATTTGTCCTATATACAATTTTAATCTTAAAGGTCAATCAAAGAAGTGTCATTTTTTGTCTGTTTCAATTGAAACAATGTAAAAAAATATAGCATAATTTCATCCGAATTTCCTCAACCTCGTTTTTTCCTTTGGGAGTGAAATGAATTATATTTTCTCTGTTACAAAAAGAAAGGAATTGAAGTGCATTCGGAATTTGGATTTTCTCATTAAAGAGGAGTGCATTCCTGGAATTCACGTAGAATAAAATTCCTGAAAAATCCACGATGCTGTCTGAGATTTAATGACACTTAGGTATTCCTTTACTTTTTTATTTCCAGGTGTAGGAGGAGAGGAGCCACGAGCAAATGACTGCCCTCCCAATCGGCCGGCTACGCAGTAATCCTGCCCTGTGGAGTCCAAGGAATTCAGTGACTTGGACCGCGAGACCGACAGACGGGTGCCGGGAGAGGTTCAGGGGCAAGGCCCGCGTGGAAGAAGATTGACAGCGCTCCGCCAACATGCGGGCGAGGGCGTTGGACCAGAAAAGAAATAAAGCTTTGATACAAAAAGTTTCCACGAGGAAACTAGCGGCCTAACATCATGACATACGAACGTTTTCCCAGTGCTTATTCCCAGCAGGTGGAAATAGACATTGAAAGACTATAACCAAACCTTAAAGGGCCAAATTTCTCTATTTCTCTTTTCACCAATTTCCCATAGAAAGAGTTTTAGGATGAGAAAAATTCCCGGAAAGTATAATTCAGTAGCAGACACTAGTGACACTGCATGTAGCAAAAAAGTTGACATTGGAAATCTTTCCAGGAGGAAACGAACAATTTCGCGCCTCGAACGTCCATTATCAAATACAGACGTTCGGGTGATGATGTGTTTTCGTTTTTAAAATATATTTTTCGTATCCGTGAAAGGAAAGAGGATTGCACCGGAAATATTTCGGTATATTCATCTTCTGAGTAAAAAAAGTAATGTAACAATTGCACTGCAAAAACATGTTTTCCCTCCGTCATCTTCAAATCTTTTTTAAACTTTCAAACTTGGCGTGTTTATGTAAATGCCTTCCTACTATGTGTTTGGTGTATACGTGTGGGTGTACTTGTTGTTTTGAGTGTTTTGGGGAGCACTTTGTGTTAAGCACGAGTGCACGAGCGAAAGGTTTGTTGAGATGAGAGCGCGCGCGCCGTATAGCTGCTGTTTCAAGATGTTCAATGTTCAGAATTATGTGTTGGTGAGTTTGTTGTCGACTCGATCGATATGTGGGAATTTGGGAGAGAGAGAGAGAGTGCTGATGCATGATTTTTATGTTATTTTTTTGACCTATTTTGGCGTGGGAAATACGGAAATATTTTGCGTGAAGTTGCGAAGACAAATATGAGTCCGAATCTCGAGCGAATTGTGGGATGAGGACAAGTCGTGCTCAGTCTAGATGCCAAAGATATATCATACTGTATACTGATACAAAATAACATAAATATCTGACAACACATACATATATATAAAGAATATAAGTGCATAAATATATATACTAAAGGACACATATGTATATGAATGTATACATAAAATAAAAGCATAAAATAATAGTTCACGATTCATTATTTCCTTCTCAATTTCTTCATCATTTTGGCCTTTAATCACACTTTTTAACTCCATTTTACTTTGAATCCCAATAAAAAGTTGGCATTTTAATATGCTTAAGTTTTTAAAAAGATAAAATATTTTGTTAATTTTAAATTTTCAACAACTTTTTATTATCAGAAGCAATCATTCATCACTTGTATCATAAAGATAACTTGGAGATATCATTTTATAAGGCAAGAAGCTGATTAACCACAAAATTTAAACTATTCCCTCATATAGTGTGATTTTTAATGAGAAAATTGCAATTGATCACCTGAGAGAGAGCGGCTATTTACCAGCAAGAAGATTAGTAATTGACGAGTCAACGAATTGGAGAGCAAGGTAGGTAAGAATTTTTAGTCAGGTAAGTACGACACTATCACTGCAGCTGTACAGATTCCTTGGAATATGTACTGTTTTGTTTTTCAACGAGAATTTGTGTCATTTTTTTATTTTGAGGTATCATTTTGAAACTATTTTCTGAGTACAAAATATCTAGAAGTATTATAAGCCTATACACTCCCGCGCAGACGCTCAATTCATTATTCTGTCGGCTGATTCGCCAAAAGTATAATAAATATTGATTCTGAGTACACAATATAGTTGAAAAATATTTGAAGTCAACAAATAACAAAGGCACGTGAATATGCAGAATTTTACTTAAAACAAAGCCAAAGGTTTCACTTCTCGAATACAAACGGCTAATCTCGAATAACCGTATGTAAAACTTATTGAAAATCTTCACAAAAAAACAATTTGCCAAAGAAGGCCTTTAATGCTGGCACGGCGATTAGCAAAATTAATAGTAATTAAATCTTAGGAATGCTTTTAAAAAGAAATAGGAAGAATATAAAATTGGATACATTCGTTACTTAAAAAGAGAGAAAAAACGATGAACATAGAACCAAGAAAAATCAAGAGTAAAAGCAAGATGTGAGATAAAAGAGAGAAGAACTCGCAAGAGAAATCAAACTAGGCAGACTAAGTGGATGACAAAACTTTTGAGAGAAAATTGGATGATGTTAATTTGAAAATTAATTATGTTAGGTATTACGTGTTTAAGAGAGAGAAAATATGCGTTCTTTAAAAGTTTTCACATGTAACCAAATTGAACCCATTCTAATTACAGAAAGTAGCCATCTCAATTCTCTCAGAGCTACATAATAAATTTCACGTAATCATATATCCAGTAGATAATGGAATAATTCAATGCAAATTATGGAGTTTATCATTTTTCTAAATATGGTAACTTTATTGTTGGGTTCCAAGGATTATGGGTACATAATTCAAATTAATAATTCAAGAAATTGTTACATAAATCAACTTTGAAGAATAGAAATGTGTCAGCTTTCATCAAACATTCTTGAGTGGCTGAGACGTCATTTCATACATCACTGTGTTCTCAAGACCCTACATCCCCCTACTTTCCCCGCAAAAGTTTTGTATTCCCGAGATTAAACCTTAATAACTAGTAGACGGTTGATAAAAATCTACATTTAACGCTCATTATCACTTAATAAATTTTGATTTCTCTTAAATTCATGCGTAGAATACATTCAGGAGAAAACTGTAGACTTTATTTTGGCGTTAGAAGAAAAACATCTTATTCATTTTAACGACACTGCAAGCTGTGTAACTTCGACGTCTTCAATAACTGCTACAATAACTACAATATATAATAGTAATTTTTTTCATAGAATTAGGTGTAACAGAAATTGTTCTGGTCGTTGACAATTCTCAAATAATGCGATGATTGAGGATTATCATTCAATATCCACGAAATACCTCACATTGAAAAGCCATCATTGTGTATCGCGTCGGTTGCTACTTATCCAGAATAACTTCGTCATATCTACCACACCGTAAAACCTTCGCTAGTTTGTACCCAACTAATTATTGATGTAATAACTTATTACCATGGATGTTTCCTTGTAACCGCTTCAGTCATGGCACTTTGTAGCACAATTTGAAAAAGCATCTGTTATCGCAATGTTTGGCTCGGAATGAGGGCTCAGGAATTTGAGCAGGGACTATTTTCCCATTTCTCGTTCGTGCATGTACAGATGCATTCTTGTAACTCACTGCTTTACGTGACGCAATTTTCAATGCACGTGATACCTATGAAACTTTCTCAGATCATTACTCCATGCGCACTGGCGTTTTGCGACTAAACAGGATCTCACTCTGAGAGTTGAACAGTCTACAGCGGGAACAATATGGGAAAATGAAATGAATAAAATTATTTCAGGAAATGAGGAATTTAGCAGCTCACTAAGCCCCCGCCCATTTCGTATTCTCACCGGGGCCCGCAATTGGTATGACTTAGGAGATCAGATGGACCCAACCCAATCGCCGTCCATGCATACCTCCAACAGATTGTGAATTAAAGTTGGGTGGAGTGATAATCGTGAGTTATTGAATGCACATTTAAACAATTTCCCAAATAAGTCGGAAAATAGTTGGTCCACACTTCTTATTAGTACATCTATTGATACGGTATGAATATTCATCCATGCAGTAATTGAAATTGTACCAGAATTTTATTCCAAAACTGACTCCTTAATTTAAGCATTGCACACTGAGAGAACAGGTCTGGATGCTACACCCTAAACTCTTTTGGGCGGGGAGGTTTGGATGCGCCATCAAGAATGATACGACGTCAGAACTAATTATTTGGATGTGAGAACCAAAGGCAAAGAGTGTCACACCAAACACGTCTAGTCGACGTCCTTTGGATGGAGACACACAGTTGTAGGTGGTTCAGTCTACCGATTTAGGTGCGAAATCAAAATCTATAGTTGCGCGCTCTGGTGGCGCTCTCAGGAAGCTCTAGCACCCGCCATTCTGTGTTCAGCCGTGCAAGCCGTTGACACGTGTGGACTTGTTCTGGGCGAACAGTCGAACTTCGTTGTGACCCTTCTGCCGCATCTGCTTCACTGTTTTCCTGCTCGAAGAGATATGGACGAGGAGACGAAGAAATTTCTATTGAAGGCTGGACTTGGAGCCTAAATCCAGGTGTTCGCTAGTAAGTCGCGATAAATTACGCGGCCATTACGTGTTAATTGTCATGCCTAAACTACCAGCCTTTGCTTATGAGTTCTCTTTTAGATACCCATTGTTATCTCTATGTGTTTATTACAAACAAAGTTCTCTCTCAGATCATATTTTGTATTATGTTATGATTGTATTCTAATAATATTTTTATGTTGTTTACATAAAAGTTTTGATAATTGTGTTAATTTGTAACGTTTTGAAATATTTTGTGTATTTTTTGTAATATGTTGACGAATTATGTGATAGTAGATGTCTATCATAACAACCACAGAGTCCAGTTTTATCGTTTTTCTAGTTGCACCGTCCTAATACCCTATTTCCCATAGAGTTGAAAAAGAAAAAAATATTAGGGCAGTGGGGTTTAAGGGGGGAGAGAGTGGTAGGGGCACATGCCTTTGGGCTGGTCATCTAAAGTTTTCATTCGGTATCCAAACGTTTTTCTGATGAGCCACCCAACACTTTGGTTCTCACTGCCAAAGTACTCGTCCATCTTCCTTTGGATGCAGCACCCAAAGGAGTAGGTGGCACATCCAACTCCTCATCACCCATTCCGTTTGAATGACACATTCAAATGTATGCGCAAGTCCTTTCCTTCACCTCAGGTTTGGGTGTGACATCCAAACGTACGATAATCATATCCAAAGTGTTTTCTCAGTGCAATGACTTGGGATTACGGCATAGAATCCGAAGTTTATGAGAATATCTTTCGTAAATATTACGAGCTATTTACTCTGCATGGTGCGTTTATATATTTTAGCAACCATTGACACCGTGTGAAACGTATTATTTCACAACATTGAGAAAATAATTTTCGAAATTTCATGCGAGATTGAATTATTTCGAAACATGCGACAAGAATCCTTAGGCCTACAAGTTAAAATAGCGTTTAATTTTCAAGAAACCAAATCGATAATAAGTATGTAATTATTTGACTTCTGTCAATCTGTATAATTAATAACTAGAGGTATGCTAAGATAAACGCAAACCTGTTCTTAACGAAATCTACTCTAACTACGGACATATATATGCCATAGATCTAGAGATAAATTGGCAATTCAATGTGATGCATTAGACCTGGGCCTTACGGACCATAATCTGACTATTTGCTCTCTTGCTATATATTCTCAAACTGCTTCCAGCAAGAACGTAGGACTTACTGTTAATATAGATAATAACGTTCTTAATAGTCTTCTCAGAAGTGCTGATTAGACTGAGGTGTATCTTCAAAAAGATGCATCATTATCTTGTGATGAATTTTTAGATAAACTTAATTCTTGCATAGATTCATCGAGTTTTACGTAAGATCTAAAAAGGAGGTATATTAAGACGACACCAAGGCTAACTGAAGGCCTTTGTGCACGGATGTTTAAAAGGAACGCACTATATAAAAAGATGAGGAAGCAACAATACAATAAAGATTTGGCCCGATATTACAAATCGTATAAATTGCGACTAGATTAAGATATCTGCAAACATGAAGAGAATTATTTCTTACGCATTTTTGAAGCTCATAGAAATAACATTGCCAAGCAAGGCCGTATGAATACAAGTATGTCCACCATCCCAACAAATTATCATTGTTGGTTTCCCAATTACCTAACTCAAGACTCAATATTCCTTTTCCCGACATCCACCCATGAAGTTAAAAATATTATCAATGGCCTGAATTTCAATTACTCTAAAGATATAGATAATATTTCCATTAATACTGTGAAGGCCATCAATGAAAATGTGGCTCATATCTTTGCATATATTACCAATTTAAGCATGGAAATGGGTAAATTTCCTGAGAAATAAAAATGTGCATTAGTTATTCCAATTTTTAAGAATGGCAATAACACTTTGCTCTGATTTATAAGACGATTTTAACGCCAATGAAAACACAGCTGGGTTACTTTTTGATATTAAAAAAGCATTAATTATTTAAATTATATATATAAAGCATCAATTAAAAGCATTAATAAAACCATTTTGTTAAAAGTACTTGCGGATACTACTATTAGAGGTAATGCAAACGGCTGGTTAAACAGCCATCTGATTAGTAGAACCCAAAAGTGAAAATAAAGGACTGCCTTAGTGAAGAAGTGCTCCTCACGTGTGGATTGCCTCAAGGTTCGATCCTGGGACCAATATTGTTTCTTTTATATGTGAATAATTTTTGTAAGGGTGAAATTAATGGAAAATTGACATCTTTTTCCGATGATACTACTTTGTATTATACATCATCTACGGCTTCCGAAGTCCTGTTACAGATGCAAAATGATCTAAATAAAATCAATTATTGGTTCTTGAAAAACAACCTTGTTTTAAGAGTATAATCGAAGTTTATGTTATTTAGTTTGAAAAATATAAATGTTCCTGCAATTGACATTTACTACAGGTGTTATCTTTGTATTACTTTATGTGAAAGTGTTTGAAACAATTGCTTAAAAATAGAGCATGTTAATCTCATAAAGTACTTAGATTTAATCTTAGACAAAAACTGTAACTGGAAAGTGCATATCAACAAAGTGAAATCTGAGTTGGTCATTGCACTAAAAATATAGTATTTGCTCGGGTACATGCGCCCAGTTTCGGTTTTGTGGACCGTTTACTTTGCTCTTGTTAATTCAAGACTACAATATGGCATATCCTGTTGGGGAGGCTGTTATTTTACAAACATTCAGCCCCTAAGAGTTGCCCAAAACAAAATCCTACGGGTGATTCTACGCACTCTTCGGATGAGGCTTCGTATTCATTGTTTTTAAGGTAAAAAATTCTTCCAGTTAGGCACTTATATGTGCACAAAGTTTAAAGAATTTTCTATAATCACGGAGGCGACAAAAATAAACCTTGGCCTATCACTAATAAGCTGAGTAAAAACCATAGTTTTATAATTCCGAAACCAAATGTTGATGCCTATAAACATTTTTATATAGCTCCAAGAGTTTTTATGCAGTTACCACAAGAGTTATACTGTTGTAAGAATCAAGTGTTGTTTACAAAGAAACTGTTAAATTGGTTATTTTTACAAAAAAATGTTGAAATATTATTCAAAACTATTGCTTAAGCCTCTTTAATAAGGTTTCTATTGACCATGTTCACGGATTCCATATAGTTTATGTAGAGTTGCTCCATATGCATTGTATTCTATTAATTGTAATTAACTGAGATATATACTACTATAAATAAATTGTAACATCTCTGTGATAAGATGATGTTTTCATATTGTGTTAGGAGATTACTTGTATGTTTAGTTGAATAGCCCTTTGTATATTTTATTTTATTATATTTTCATGTAACTGTCGAAAAACGCCATATCCAAGGAATGGCAATACCATCACAAGACCTTTCCTTCAAGGATGCCTAATTTCACTCTTTTGTTTAATTTATTATTTTTGTATTACTTGTTCAAGTGGAATAAATATTTATTATTACCATTAGTTCTTCCAGTGCGTCGTGGGAAACGGGCTTTTTAAGAAATCCATAGATAACGGGCGGGGCTGCATGCATATGAAACACCGTAAAGCTTGACAGTGGTTAATCCAAATTTGCAACCCAGGTTTTCCAAAAAATATATAATTCGATATTTTAAGAGGCCGTCTTCAGTAGAATGATATTATCACATATGCTCCATACTTTTTAAAGGAATGATAACACTTTCACTCTCTTAGCCCCGTAATGAAGAGTTAATTAATAACATATTTATAAATTAAGCTGTAGGTATACAAAAATTTTCTAAAGCTAAAAACTTGAAATGCCGCATAAATAATGAAAAAGCTATGACTTAATTGGATTAAAAATTTAATATTTTTTCGCACACTTTGCTTTGCAGTCATTAGACGACAAAGTTACACATGTCGCCGTAGCGCAAAAAATGGGACCTATACTCCAACGCCAAAAGCGAGCTCTGATTTTTTTCACCTGCTATACTACGTGAGAATAAAGTTTTTTTAAATATAGTCATCTAATGCAAAAGTACAGATAAAGAAAATTCAAAGTACAACATCGGAGATATAATGGTTAAAGCTCGGGTCTACAAGATATTGGCGCGGACAGTAGGCATTACAATTATATGAAGGGTAACATGGACGAGCGTAGGTACTCAAGTTTCATTGAGAGAAAATTCTGTCATGTTACTCAAAACCTAACAAATGTAAAGATCGGACCAAGGAATGGATGGAGTTTTCACGAAAGGAGCCAATGTTAACATTTCCAACGATGTCTCCTTTCGGATGTTGACAACCCTCTCCATTACTACAGATTTTCTTCTATGTATAATATTCTAGGTGAGTACTACTCACGCAATCGAAATTCTCAATGATATTTTCATTTTAACCTGCCTTGCACAGGCTTCAATTACAATTATAACTTTTTCTAGTCTTTCGATTAAGAAGGCGATAATATTAATGACAAACGCTTTATACTAATGTCGGGCAATTATTTCCTTACATGGTCAATGCACCAAAACTAGGAAATTCAGCGTTAAGAACTTATAAAAACTTATCACAAAAATATGTAATTACTAAGGAATGCCTTTTAATTTGGGTGTTTTAAAAATACAAACTAGCAGCCAATTACGCTAGAAAAATAAAAAGATGCCAAACAGATGTTTTTCGATTTCACCCTATTTTGCTAAAAATTAGCAAACATTCTGTTCATGGAATAAATATAATATTTCTGTTATTTCATGGAAAAAATAAGAGAAAAAAATGTCATTGTTCCTGTTTATGACTCCATGAAATGCATCAGTATTAATTAATTTAGATGTTGTATGGTAACTTGCGTATCTAATTGGACCTACATAGCTAGAAAGCAGCCGTTTGATCAATTCAAACTTGCTCATATACTACAGGTCCATTTTCCATGTTTTGCGAACGTTCCGCTAATTTGGCCGGCTTCATACAAAGCGATGCACAGAATGACATCACAGAAGCCGTGAACTAGAGACGGCTGTTTTCATGGGCTCTCCTCATGAGGAAACACTTATACCTCCACCAGGTTTGGTCATTTTACAGAGAAATTTTGGAAACAAATATTTTTTATGGTCTTCTAAATGAGATCACTATTGAAAAACGTGTTACACCGTATAATTAACCAAATTGGATATTGTTGTACTTTGGCTACTCCAGAAATGTGTGCGTGACACTTTATAACATTTCAGACTATCTACTGTTAAAACTTTTTATTCACCTCACATGGTATAATCACTAATGACTTGGTTAGTGATGCAAAAAAAGTGGAACACGTAAACACGCGTAAAATATATGAAGCAACTGAAGCTATGAAATATAAATGTATTCACGAGTTATGTACCAGTAGTAATTCGGAGAAATTATCATTAATTATAACTGCATATAACTAGGCTAATAGCTAATCTAATTATTTTCTGTTATAACGCTAAATGGGATAAAATGTTAATTAGTCATGTCAAGGAAGGTAATGCAAATTCCTAACAAGCAATATTTAAACTTTCTTTAAATATTCTACAGACGAAAGGTAAAAAGAGGTATGCTTGAAGGGATAATGTCTTATAATTATTGTCATAAATTGAATGCATATTAATCTGACTTACGCAAGCGACCGCATGAAAAGCAGAAATATAGGAACCTTTGTGCCGAAAACAATGCTCGTTTGTTCACTGTCAAGCAGTACATTTACAAAAAAATTAGCATAATTCACGATTATTTAGGAGGAAATAGCATCAATGTACTATTATGATTGAAAGTAAAAATTTACCAAATTTTAATGAAAAATTTATTAATGATGGTCTAATTTTTGTACTTAAGAAAAACTGAAAAACGAGCGGGGACCCACGTTAAATCGCTCTTAAAAAAGATTGTTCTGTCAAACCTGCATGACGCACATATATTATTGATATAATTACATGAAAATAGGAAAAATTATATGGTTTCGAAATATATGTAACCCAAAACAAAAATTAGATTAGTTCAAAAGAACAATGACAAGTTGGCCGTTTCACACGAATTGAATACTTAAAAAATGATTGACCTCTAAAAAATATAGTATATCAGTTCTAAAAAATTAGTGTCCTAGAATAAAAAATCATGAGTGTAATAGATTTGGTGCTGTGGGTGATACTCACAAAATATTTGCTAAGTACTGGAAGAATAAGAAAGGATATCAGAGAAATTGTGTGAGACAAACACTACCGCGAAGAGATTTTTGTGTGTTAAGTTAGTAAAAGAAGAAGTTATTTCAAAGTTTTATAATTTAGCTATATTGTTTAACAATTTGGAACTCATTAAAATGGTTTTAAATACTTGAAAATTTCAATTAATCGTGTTGGAGAACTATTTTTAATGCTTTAATTATGAACTAGGGCATGGCAGTGGTAGCCATCGAAACGTCGGCCCATAACGACCTGACCCGGTGGAAAACCCGAGAAGACTTAATCAATATAATACGCCAGGAAAGAATTTAATCATATTGCAGAAAACATGTTTAAAACTATTTAAATGAAAATAGAACATAATGATTGAGGATAAGTTCCTGAAATAATTCATTGAATAGAAAACTCATCACAAAATCTCCTCCAGTTAGAGCAGTACAGTGTTCCAGTGAGGCTGTAATATTTAGAAAAAACTGAGATATCAAGACTGATACTGTCATTGCAGACACATGTTCGGAGATTAATCCTTCAACAATAATAATACAGTCGAAAACCAGTAATTGTTCTTTTAACTCATTGCGTTACATTTTTTGGTGTTCTTTTCATATTACCTATCCGAAATCTCCAAAAAAAAGTAATTTGTGCTGGATCGGATAAAAAGCATACGTAGGCATGATGCTAGAAGTAGTATCAATAATTTCTAAGTAGGAGGGATAAAATAAGGGCTCAAAAATGAGCCAGTTTTCAGCCAAATTTAATGAGCGCTAGTAATAATAACAAATTTAACACGTTTTTGCAATAGTATGAATAAACCATATATTTTTATATATCATTGAAACTGGTTTCTTTATTGCCACTTTAATATTTCCGTATTTCGTTGAATGGAAGCAAATTACGTGAAAGTTTAAAACTGAGAAGAGCCACAGATCCTTGCATAGGCAAGTGAAAACTGAACTGCATGGACTTAATTTAGTGAGTGAAAATTTAATTGCTTGGCTAAGGTAATGCATAAACCACTAACAGGATATTAGGATGAGTAGCTCAAGACATCGAATGATGATTTAGGTCATTTAATCATAGCACAGAAAATGTAAGAAATTATCAAAAGTATAAAGTCCCTTAAGAAACTATTGAGCTCAGGTATTTTACACAAGCAATCCTGCCTTAAAATCTTAAAAACAGCAAAGATATACATTTGGCATACGGTTTGAAAAAATCAGCGCTAAATCAACAAATAAGGAATACTGGAGGTTTTTAATGAAATATTTTTGAGAATATATGGACCAAAACATGAGGAAGGAGATGAAAGGAGAATCAAGAGAGTTTTAATTGAATAGGATGATAAAGGAAGGAACCATTGATCGCCTCCTAAAGTAACAAAGACCTGATTCTTTTGTTACATAAGGCTGAGATAAGATCGACATAGAAAATTTACGAGTGGCAACAAGATACCAGAGACTGTAGAGTCCAAAACCCACGAAGAAGTTGTACAGCCCAAAGAAGAAGATATAAAGGTAATACTATGAGGTGCTGCAATCATGAGCTTTGTATAAAGTGGAATAAATACATTGATTCTGAGAAAACTCATCAACAGAAAATTGGATATTAATTTTGGATATATGTATCTTAAGGAAATTGACAAAAAATTCAAGGGTAAAAGGAACTATGGAAAATATATCTTAATGTACCGACGTAAACACTGAATCTGATGAAGATAATGTAATACGTGCATTATCACAAAACAAGCATAGCTTTTCCTTCGCAGCAACTTGTGTAAGATAATTTGATAAGGCCAGAAAATGTTTATTTGGTAAATGATACTACTACCAATTTCCCTCTGATAAACGCCATAATATTCAGCATCGCTTACCAACTCTCGCACGCATGGTATAATTCCGAAATTTTTGGCATATCACACTCACAATATATAATTAAAATCCATATATTTGACAAGTAAATGCAATTTCCTTGTGTGTTTTTTATCATCAAGAAATTAAATGAGGGATAAGTCAAGAGTCACGTGAGGAAATATTGGGTAGAAAGGAATATCGGACTTACAGAGAGCAAAGGATGGCCTAGACTACGCATCGAATGCTCATATCCGCACTATAAGACCAGTAAGTGTATCAAACGGCCAATAAAGAAGCTATCGCGCCATTTCCTAGCAGAAACCTCTCCTAGTGAACAACGCAAATGACGTCGAACGTTGCGTTGCCATGGCCATTGAACAATCTGGGTGCAGTGCATTACTTTCAATTCTGAGACTTGTCCACAACAATTTAACAAATATCTGTCGAAATGTCACGTCTTTATCTTGTGTTTGTTGTTAGGTAACAATAAAGAGCAATTTAAAAATGCAAAGCAGAATTAAAACAGAAAGTAATATCTACACGCCCATAAATGCTAGAATCAACTATGTTATCATTCCTTGCAAAACTAAAAATTTACAGAAGTGTCACTCTACCAGTATTTTTCTGTAAAGCATGTAAAGCCTGAATAATGGATACAAATGCGGAGAAAAATTAATAATCCGGAAAAATTAAGTACTCAGAAATACATTTTTACCAAAAAACGAAAGAAATACTTTGAGGATAAAGAACAATATAGATATATGGGATCTGTTAACAGTCACAGACACAGTAGAGGAAATATTTAGCGGACCTTTGAGAAAGGAGGAAAAAATATTAATTACGACATTTGATGGTAGGTTTTTTGTGACGTCATGAACAATTCCTCTACCAATCTGGATTTTTTATTTACAATAAAGACTGATGATATCGCCAATCTGTACGTCAGTATTTAAAACAATAATTTCCACATGGACTATAGTATCCGAGCTTCTCCGCGGTGGAATGGTTAAAATGACGAACAAAAACGATATGAAAAGGTACGTCTTTACTTTAAACCAGAATTCAAACGTTGCAAATAGACGCAGTGTTAATCTTAAACTGCGGAAATTCAACGATAAAGTTTCCTGAACATTGCCCGGGATTCTATCCCAGGCCCTCGACACGATAGCCAGCTCTCATGTCTCAATATCAGCTAGAAAATCATTTTGTGAGTAAAAGGAGAAATACGTAGAGCTACTTTCACGGCCATTGTACCATGGGAAGTAGTTACTTCACCAATGGAATTTCTCCAGTTCTTTTGGTCTTTTGCATCCTCGGTGACCCTCATCTTTCTCATGCTCAGCTTTGCTTGATTTTTCGTCAATGTCTTGAATCTTCATTAAAGTCTTCTACATGCTAAGCATTCATTTTAGTTACAGTCCTGCATGTTAAATCGTTTTAACAAACTCTTCAGATAGGATGATTGGCTTAGATACATTTCTCCATCCTTCCTTGAAATCTCGATTCCAAGAAATATTTGCGGTTCTCCTAATTCCTTGATTTTAAACCTCTGCTTCAGTTTGAATTTTAGTTCCTCGATTTTCTCTTTATTATTACCCGCTATCAGGATGTCATCAACATACAGCACAAGGTAAGTGACAATACCTTTTACTATTAGAATGTAAAAACATTTATCTGCTTCCGACTGAGTGAATCCGATAGAAATAAGAAATGAGTGAATGGATTGATTCCATGCTAGTGGCGCCTGCTTCAAACCATATAGAGCCTTCTGCAACTTACAGACCTTATTAGGTATGCCTTCCACTCCTTCAGGAATAAACATGTATATCTCCTCCTTGAGTTCTCCATGTAGAAAAGCATTAGCGACATCCATTTGTTCCAGAATAAGACCAAGTTCGTTTGCCACAGCCAGCAGGACCCTCACTGTTGCAAGACGAGCCACTGGTGCATATGTTTCCTCATAGTCGTATCCTTTCCTCTGAGAGCATCCTTTAATTACAAGTCTAGCCTTGTACTTTTCAATATTTCCATCCTTGTCCCTCTTCAATTTGAAGACCCATTTACTAGCAATAGCCCTTCTTCCAGGGGGTAAATTGGTGTAAATCCAAGTCTTGTTTTCCTTTATTGAATTAAGTTCTTCCTTCATAGCTTGATACCAGAGTTCCTTATCTTCACGTGCCGCGATGTCCTTGTAGTTTTCCGGTACATCATCTACATAATTTTCAGCACTCAGTGCAAGAGTAGCATAATCCTGCAGATATTTTGGTGTCTTCTTCTTTCTGGTAGATCGTCGTAGAGTTTCCTTTCCAGTTTTATTCACTTGAAATTCATTTTCAACTTCCTCTTCATCACTAGTCAGTTCCAGTATGGGAAATCTATCTTGATCCCCATCATTTGAATTGAAGTTTTCATCTGTGAGTTCTTCCTTGATGTCACTTTCTCGTTCCTTTCCTGGTTCCACTCCGTGTTCCGGGATCCAGTACTCGCTTGATATACTTTCAAAGTCGAACTTTTCTTCATAGAAGACAACGTTTTTCCCTGTAACTATTTTTCCTTCTTCCGGACACCATAGTCTATAACCGTTGGAACAGTACCCAGTGAAATAACACTTCAAGGACTTGCTGTCAAACTTCCCTGTTCTCAATTCTTTTGGTACCAGTAGATATGCAACACAGCCAAATACTCTTAATTTACTCAGATCAGGTTTCTTGTTGTACCACAAAGCCGCAGGTACCTTTCCTTCCAAAGCCGATGTAGGACTTCGATTAATTAGGTATACAGCAGCTCGTACAGCTTCCGACCAGAACGTCTTATTTAATTTACATTGAAGTATCAAACAACGAGCCTTTTCAATAAGAGTTCTATTCATCCGTTCCGAGACACCATTTTGTTGAGGGGTATATCTCATTGTGAACTCAAACTGTATTCCTTGTTCTTCAAAAAATTCCTTCAACTCGTTGGACAAGTATTCACGACCATTGTCACAGCGAAATCTACTTATCTTCAAGTTGAAATGAGCCGTAGCCATGGCGTGAAACATCTTTGTGTATCGAGTGACTTCCGATTTTGATTCCAGTACATAGGCTGCTGTGAAGTGAGTAAAATCGTCGATAAATGTAAGTACATATCTTTTCCCGTCGAACGATTCCGGTGAAATTGGTCCACAAACATCACTGTGGATTAGCTCAAGAGGTCTGGTGGCACGTTTCCTGGTGTGATTGTATGGCAGCTGTGATTGTTTCCCCTCGACACAATTAGAACATCTTTCCGAGGGAATAGTTGAAACGTCCAATTCCACCCCGTCCACCTGTGACCGGAGACTTTTAATACTGTCGTAGCTCAAATGGCCGAGTCTGCTATGCCACAATTTCATGCTATCTTCAGACGAAGCAGCTGACAAAACTTTGCGGTGAAGAAAATTCAAAACGTATAACTGAGATTCATTCCTATTTGCAGCAGCAATAGTTTCATTTCCCTTTATAATTAAACCTTGAGAATTTTCAAAGATAATACGAAAACCATTCATTTCCAACTTTCTGACCGAAAGCAAATTACAATAAAGTTCAGGCACAGATAAAACATCTCTGATCGTTATCTCTACTTCCTTTCCTTTTACAACACTGATGACCTTAATTTCCCCTTTATATTTAGCCTCAAGATAAGTACCTGATTTAGCTACTTGAATTTTAAAAGGGTGCTCCAATTTCCTGACATTACTGAGAAGTATTTTACTGTTGATCAGATGTTCTGTCGCTCCAGAATCCAAGAACCAGTTTATATCTTCAATTGAACTATCTTCACATGATACTTCGAAGCTAAATCCATCTTCCTCTCTGACATTAGTCACGTTCGCCGAGTTATTGTTTCCTGGATTATTCGGTAGTTTAACTCTGCAGTTAACTCTCTTGTGCCCGGGTTTTCCACATCGATGACACTTGAACTGGAAATAATTCCCTGGATTTCCTTGGTGTTTTGTTTTCCCAGAGTCTGATGGGTTTTTAACTTTTCTTTTGTAATGATGAGCCTGAAATGTGGCAGGAGACGGTGCATTTGTCGCGGTTTTCCCGACGACTTCCTTTCGCTTCGACTCTTCATCCAGCAATCTGTTCTTCACAAAACTCAACGTTAGTTCCTTCATCGAAAGCGTCTCAATAGCAGTAACCACCACGTCGTATTCAGAGGGCATCGTCAAAAGTAAATGACATACGATGTCGGACTCCTCGACTGTAGCTCCAGTGGAACGTAAATCTCGAATCATTTTTTCAAACTTTAAAAAGTGATTGACTAACATGTCATTTGTAGCATTAAATTTCATACTTAATAACTGCTTTCTCAACAAAAGCTGTCCAGCAATTCCTTTTCTTTCAAAAGTGTTGCAAAGAGATGACCATAAATCAAAAGAGGTCAACTTATCTTTCGCGTATTCCAATTGACTGTCAGCAATGCGTTGAATAAGTTGAGACTTACATTTCCGATCTTGTTTAGCTAACTGAGTTATTTTTGCTTCCTTTGCAGTTCGTTCCGACTCTTTTTCTCCGTCCACAAATTGCACTTTGTTAAAATATGGTTCTTCCACAAAAGATAATAATTCCAGCTCTTCCAAAAGCGTTTCCATCCTAAATTTCCAATTGCTGAAATTCGTTCCATCGAACAATGGGATTCGATATTTTTCCGCTTCTGTCGTCATCTTTAACCTCAAATTTCCTTTTACGTTTTAAAGCAAACCTGGGCCCATAACCTGTAGATTTTATGGGGTTTAGGTTCCAAAAATAAGAACTTCCTTGTCCATTCAAGTATCGAGCTTGCGTATATTTTAACTAACCTCAAAAGCAAAACATGCAACAATGGAACAAATTATTTATAAAAAAGTTGAAGCATTAAATTGCAATCTCAACAATTTTAGACCAGATTTAACATGCTGCTGTCATTACTTCTTTTGATCGGAAGTTTTAAAGCAAAGTTCAAGTTCAGGAATTCGTCCCTAGCGTTTAAAATTTTTAAGGCATCAACAGGGCATTTAAGGCATTTACTAAAATCGTAAATAATAGGCATGTAAAAGATCTTGTTGAAAAATATTCATAGCTAACAATTGTAGTAAGGTATGGTTTGACGTTGAAGTTAAGGCTCTAACACGGATAAAAACTTAAAAAACTGGACAAATCAAATCCGTTTAGGAACTTAGAATAGGGTTTTACGCTGTAAAAAGATATAAGAAAACTCAGATAATTCTCTTGATAACGTTTTATTGAGTTGAAGCTGTTTGTCTGGGACTTATCTTGATCCTGTCTGGGTCATATCTAAGTCTAATCATTGGTATCTAACCATCTTCTAAATGACCTGAAATTTCAAACTATATCTGAAATTTAGTCCACGGACCTTTTTTCAGTGACAATACAGTAATCAATTATGCTCAATCAATCGACACATGTTAATTAACAATTAATATGTTCGAGAGATGAACATAAACGTGAGAAATATTCAAGAGTTCGTCCGTTCGAGAATGAATGCGCCCTTGTATTCCACGATAGAGCCGTTCTTCTCGATTGATGCCCTAGTTCATATATTAATCTGATCTTAGATCCGCTGAAACATTGGTGTAGCTAAACATTACTAAAACTTCCGGAAATGAATAACCAATTTACAAGCATTGGGATTTGAATCATTACATAAACCACTGATGTCATTTATGAATTAGTTTATATTTTATGATAACATGACCAGTGATTTATTTTCGCAAGTTAAAAATAACGCATAGTAAAAACATACTTTTTGAGGTTAAAGGATTAGTTGTTTGATAAAATTCCCAAAAAGATAAAATAAATTTTGTTTTTCAGCTACCACCCGGTCCTAATCTGAATAGCTATAGGTGGTCAGATGCATAAAATATTTGCTCTTTGTAACTGTACTTAACAAGAAGTTTGAGGGTAAGAGGTTAAAACTTTGCCATCTAATACGCTCTGGAAAGTCATGGAATAAATATGCATCTACATGAATGCACATATATGAAAGTCAATACGTCACTGCTTGTGTTACTGAGCAAAACCGATTTAGTAATATTATAGTTTTAATAGCAAATTTAGTAATATAAATTTGATGCAATTCATATTTTTCCATTTTTTCATAAATTTACTAAAAACATTTAGGACAAAAATGCATGCATTTACTACAATTCATAGAATTGTAGTAAATGCACAATGTTGAAATCTAAACTGATATCTACAGGTATCACGATTCTATTTCAAAATATCAATTTGATATTATCATTTATATGATTGCAAAAATTCTAATTTTGTTAAAGTTCAAATATTGCACCCAAAGATTTAAGTTTTAGTTAAACGGAAAGCCAAATTGCAGCTGAAAAACGATATTCTTTGGTTATAAAGCGTTTTATTAAACAATAAAACCTTTTTCATTGAAGAGTCCAGTTTTACGGTGCATTAGATTATTATGAAAATATCTTCATATTTCATATTTGACGATTATATCGACATGTATTGGAGTTATGATTCGGTGCGCCAATTTACGCTAATTGGATATTTTCAAGTACAATCAGTATATGCAATTAATATTTCATGGATATAATTTGATGTTGAAAGCGCCATAACTCGTACACGTGCCATTATTGAAGTCCATTGCCATTCATTTTTCCTCATAACTGTGATCCTAATGCTAAAACAAATAAATTATATACTTTTTTTGCTCTACAGTGCATATACCTGTGCAATTTAAGTTATTATTAAAACGCCTTGTCTCCAGTTCAGAGATATAGGACGACGTTATAAACCTATTAGCATTCCCATTAACTGTATATTTCAAGGATATAGTCTGTGCTGCACTTTCCCGGAATTACTGTGAACAAGTGAATTTCAAGAAGTTAAACCATAGTAAACTATATTTTATCATTCTATAGAATTAATAGCGTTCATATTCCTAAATATCTTTACATGAATGAATCCTATCTTGAAGTTAGCATTACCATTTACTTCACAGGGCCAAGTTCAAACGCAGTGCCTGGTTTACATATATCTTTTTTCTATAGTATTTTAAATAGAGCTATCTGTATATTCGTTCCATTTATACTAGAAACAAATAAATTGAATTTTTGAGCTTTAAGGGAAACAAAACATGTAAAAATTGTTTAAATGCATCTATTAAACACTAGGTAACATTAAGCCAAATCTACGCTACGATCAAGTGGGTTGAAAACTTTTGAATCGATAATTTTTCGTTTAAAAATCCTTTTCTTTCCATAAAAATAGAGAACCTAGAGTTTGAGAAACTGTTAATGTAACTCTTAAAGTGGTCAAAATTTAACAAGCGCCTAATCTGTAGGTAATTGTCGTAAATTATCTCGTGCATTAAAGATATTTCCATTAATGGTTTTAGTGCCTGCTTAAGGTTCATTACACGTCTTTCTTGTTCTCCGAAAATCATTCTCTCGCCAGGAGGATGGATCGCCTCATAGCCTCATTGTACTGCAGTACGGTATCCAGGACTGCTATAGATCTTTAGCCCAGGAAACATAGGTCTCCAGGTCAACTATATAAAATAAAGGGGTGACCTTATGCTTCCTATTTGAGATGGCACAAAATGAACTGAGCAGTTCAAAAGTAATAGTTCCGAGAAACGATATGATCAGCAAATGAGAAGTTCACACACACTACCTGCTCCGCAAAGTAATTAAAAGTTAGAGCCAAGTGCTACATTTAATGAATAAAGCAGCGGAGGGCCGTAAATTGTGTTTGTCAAGTTCCCTGGAGTATGAACAGATGGTACAACTGGAGGCGCCTTATTTAGGAATGGTGAGTGTTGGAGGCACAATTCATCCAACCATTAGATAACGCCCCTCACGGAGGACGGGGCTTACTCTTATCCTTGAGCTCCTAGAAAGAACCTGAACACCATGATCAGTAGAGCTTAGCTACGGTACACTGTTCAGAAAGAGGCGGTAAACATCGTGTTCAATAGAGCACAACTGCAGAGCTTCTCGAAAATATTCTTCAAACAGTAGGGCGTTCAGCAAAGGCAGCGTTCGGAAAAACCTTTAAAAGTATGCAAACTTCATTCTATTCTGATCGGAAATTATCAATACATTCTTCGCCAATGCGTGGCATGGATTACGATTCTAAGGAAAATAAAAATGCAAAGCTGTTTTATTCAAATGCATTTCAGTGGACACTTAACGTCCGAAAAATTTAGTTATACGCAAGAAATTTATTCATAAGTTCAGAGTCTTATACTGAGTAAGGCGGTGGAAACTAAATTATTCACATCTACAGGTAGTTTTAGCATTCTTATGTTTTAAATATTCATCAGATACATCATCCAACTGTAAAAAATAACAAAAAAGCCAGTCGGCCTCGTTAATTTGCTAAATGAAGCTACCCTTGTTCCTCAAGAAAGCGTAATCGGCCCTCTTTAATTCATTATTTATATTAATGACCTAAGTTCTCGAGTTAGCGATAAATTAAGATTATTTGCAGACAATACTGTTATCTACTTTGAAATAAGCGAAGACGCGGACTTCTGTCATCTGACCTTAAATACGTTCATTCGTGGTGACAGTAGTGGGGGTTAAAATTAAATATCAGCAAATGCACCACAGTTCACTTGCTGCGAAAGTCATCACAAAAATTCCATACCTATACTGTGGGTGGCGTAAACATAAAAATCTTCAGATACAGTAAAATACCTTGGAATTACCTGAACTTCTGATATATCGTGGAGAACACATATACAAAACATATGCGGCACAGCATTAAAGAAACAAGGTTTTGTTAACCGTATAATCGGAAAGTCTTCGGATGAAAAAGTAATGGAGAGATGCTCCTTCGCTCTGGTTAGGCCACACCTCAATTACGCCGCGAGCATTTGGGACCCTGGACAGAAAAATCGAACCAATAAATAAATAAAATACAGAGAAATACAGCGCACTCCGTTAAAAACTGCTACGAGCTGCTAGGGATACACAGTCGAACAAATAGATAATACCGTTCTTTCCGCGCACAATAAGAGACCACAATAAAAATTGAGCTCCACTAAACACACTCCCATAATACATGTCACCAAATCATCTCCCAAAACCATGTAGGTACCTTTACACGACTAGTGACCTAGCACCCCCTGCCGCACGCCCATGCGGCGGCTCGCAGGTTTTTATGTAAATGAAGGTGTACGCTAGACTTGACCTTTTCGTTTACAAAACTTGTCTGGTCAGCAATCGTTGGATTGATTACACAGACGTCGATAAAAAAATCGCCATTAGCGTAAGGCATAGTAAACATTGGAATCACAGAAGAGGGGCATGGCACAGTGGGCTGAAATAAAAAAAATTCTGGCCAAAATTCAAAAACTGAATTTTTTCCGTCTTGAAGTTGAAAATTGGCAAATTGTGTCAACCCTATCCCTGTCAACTATTCAACCCAAATGCAGAAAATTGGTACAAAATAGTCTGCTACTTTTTCTCATAAAAGAGGAAATACCCCTCTACGTCATTTAGATTTGCGACACGTCTAAGTCTTAGGTTTGTATAGTCTTCTTCAGCAAATGGTTCTGCAACTTCTTTATTTTGGAGATATTCTGCGAAAACTGGATTCCGGAATTTTTACATATTTTGTTCAACTTCAAGCCCTTGCATATTTATACAACGCAATAGCCATGAAAAATGAAATAGCATATATTATGTACCAATAGAGGGAGAGTCACTATGCCAAATTGTCAACTTCCAGGCTGAAAAATCCATTTATGGATTTTTGTGCAGCTTATTTCTATTTCGCCCATTGTGCTCGGGTGCATATTCCCATTTCAAAATTTTGGCATCGAAATATCTCCCCAGGAAATATCACCCTAGCAAATAATTCGGGATTTGGAGATCAAAGACAAAATAAAAACGAGAGAGGCCGGGATCGGGTATACATTATATTGGCTTTGATCCGAGTAGGAGGATATCCGGGCATCTGATGTATGATGTCGATATGAACGGGACTCTTCCTCTGCTCCGTGCCGGGTCTCGTTTTCAATTACGACCTGTTATGCCATGACGCCGCAGATGACTAAGACGAAGAAAAGAAAGGTTCGTATTTTAATGCATGTCATGTGTGAGAGGGCTGCACGGCTGTTGTCTCGGGGTGATATTGAAAGGAGAGCGAGATTAGAGGGCAAGGTCTTTTTGAAGATCGCATAACCTTGTCAACAACTCCAGATTTCAGACGATGCTCGGCAATCATTCTCAAGCAAATCCCTCCATCCATCCACATCGTTCCCGTCTGACATCTACATGTGCGATCTCCTGTTCCTTCACCAGCATAGCCGGTGTAATATCTTCGATAAGCCTCGCGGTGTTTTCAGCATATTAATCACGAGTACTCCGTATGTGATTCAGGTTCCGAGAGTAATTAATTTTCCGTTGTAAATTTCGGGATTTACAAATGATTACGTACACATTCAGGCATGTGATATGGAAGATGTACATCTAAATGTCCATTTTCTCCGCAAAAAAATTGTTTGCAACTGCAGTCAAGTCAAAAGTTTTCATTTACGGACAAATTTAATCCTTTTGATAAACTCTTTTTCGGTGATGGTCAGTCTCCGTCAGGAAAACATCCAATAACATAATTTATTTCCTCCCAGTGTATCAAAAGCTAATGTTTATAATAGCTTTTCGTTTAAAATACAGCAAAAAACCGGCTGTTTACTTTAATCGAAAAAATAAATACAGAATAATTCGAGTAACCTTTGCTTTTGGTTAAAAAACATAAAAACTTGGGTGTTAATTTTAACTTAAAAAAGAAAAGGGCTATACCCTTTAATTAGAATAAAGTGCCAGCCATTTCTAAAGAACACTCTAGAAAGCCATGGCTTTCACATTTCCTCCATGCGTTTCAACCTCTGTAACTGGCTAATAAAAACATGACCATTTTAATCCCTTTTAATGATCGTTTCGAATAGTTGAAACCAAGCCCAAAAAGTACATTGTGATATAAACACGAAAATGTTTTTCACAAATAAACTACACTCGTGATCATTCGTTCCTTGCGCCACATCAATCACACTTCAACCGCTTGAATTTCCTTTCTATAGCACTCGGTTGAATAATGGAAATTAGCATGTCTCCACTGGCATATTAAATTTTAATTAACCATTGTTTTGCAATCGCCAAAATCAATACTGTTTTAAATATATTTTCTGCTTTCTTTCACCATTTCGAGTTTCTAAATGGCAATGCGTTAATTTTTCCAAGAAGAATGACTGCAAAGCTTTTACAATATGTACCTGTTCACTTAGTATAAAAATTCTCTCCAGAAATTTCTCTATAGTAGGGTCAAAGTAAAATTAATTGGAACAGATATCGTTTGCTTCGTGCAGTGTAAAGCAAAGATTTCACTATTTTAGATTCTCAATACAAGAATAGAGCATAACAAAGAATCTTTTGTTTATAAATTATTGTAGAAAATGTGTAGAGGAGGATTACATGGGTTTCTGTGAGCGTTATAAGGTAACTAACGAGAAAATTTATCAAATTTTTCCCAGGATTAATAGAAACATTTCATAACTATTGAATTTCCCATTTTTCATCACTTATCTCATCACTACTTTGTTAATGACACATTTCCTGATTATGAAACCAATGTACGTAATAATATAATCCATAACAATTTATTTCGATCACAAAAAATTGTTGTATCACACGAAAATTGGAAACTATCTCCGTATTTAGCATTTTATCTTCATAAAAGAAATTTTCTCGGAGGTCCCGCTTGTGAAATACGTTTCTCACTTGTTGACTACTTGTGTTTCCATTACGATTTCTAACCCGAGTTACCTGGATCAGCCAACCATGGTTGGCGCTAGAAGGCGTTCCCATTACCAACTATTACGCGCGCCAGCTCAAACTGGCGTAATGGAAACAAGGCATTAAGGTGGAAGTTGTTGTCAGACAATTGAGAATAGGGAACAGTGCCCTGGCCCAATCTTTCCTCGTTGCGAAAGAGAAGACTCCACCTAGCTTTGACGAATGTGACTGTTCACTTAGCCTGAGGACCCCTCTGGTGGGGTGAGACAAAGACCAAAATGTTTTTGACTCACTAGGCATCAGAGGAAGTTTATATTACGCTCAAGGCAAAGGCACTGATCACCTAAGCAAACTTATTTCGTTTCTTAAACGTGGGAGCCTTTCTGACAAGATATGACGAAACGGAAATTAGATAGCAAACAGAAAGTATTCTAAATATGCATGATTATTTCATCCAAATATAACAACTTGTTTTACTTTATGTATTTAGTATCATCATTTGTCTTCCAATACTAGGATTGGTTGACTGATCATCTAGGAATTGTAAATGTGGTGGTATTCCTGTAGCCATCCAAATCATAGTGCCCTGGCCGATTCCGTGAACTTTTCTCTCACCCGAAGCTGTGGCTGTTAATACTAGTTTGATCTACTTTATCTGCGCCATCAGTACTTTCTGTTGAGACTGCTGCCTCTCGGTAATGGGATGAGCATTGATGGCATGTAAATGTTGGATTTAAGGGTTAGGACGAATTTTTTCCGTAATTTCCGTCACATATTTAGTATTGTGGTATTCCGATAGGGGTACTCATTGGGGATGGGAAGTCTTAGAATGGAATCGCATCTCGGTTAGAGATCGGGGGAGTTCCATAAAGACTCAGGTGACTTAATTACTTCATTTGTTGGGAGTAAATACGCACAACCTTACATTGGCTGCGTCTGACGGTCACAACAACTGTCGCAGAGAAGGGCGTCGTCCTTCGACGATAACCCGGATAGTGGCGGAGATAGCCGGTGGTCTACAGGGGTCGGGTGACGACGGGCGTCTCGGCGAAGAGTTACGGATGCAAGTGAGCGCAATACCAAGAGAGTCTACTAGTAAGAGATCGTCTGTGGTTTGAGCGAGGTTGGTTTACTTGGTCGTGTGTGGTGCCGTCGGACCGGCTCTGGGGACACAACAGTATACATATGTAAATAAAGATAGGGTTAATATCAAAATGAATAACCTGAAGTGCAAAATGACCACTGGTCGTCGACGTACCCTTGAAACCTATCACTCAAACACCTAATACTCTAAGTCTGCTACCACTATTTACCCTCGGTGGAGGGCCCTGGTACTCAGATAAAAGGAGACAAATTTCTAGGACCTAACTCGGGCTTCGCACCGGGTAATGTTTTCATAATCTGCCGACGTTTCGGAAAACGACTTGTTTTCCATTTTCAAGGCACGTGTTATTTCCGCCGTGACCACTATAACACTAAAATTAAACAAGATGTTGATGCCCCAACAATGAAGGTTGTGATTCCTATGATTGGCTGACGTGTTCCGCTGGCCGTTGAATCATTTTCTCGTCTTTTTAATACATTTGATCACTGGCCACCGGGTATTACTCAGTCTGAATCCGGTGTCTCTATTAAAATTATGCGGGTGCAATCGTATCTCGATGGCCTCTTTGATAATGCGGTCCCAGTAACGGTGTGCGCGGCAAAGGATTTTTGCATCGGTCCATTTAATGGACGAATAACGAAGACCATGCCATTAAATGGACCGATTATGAAAACATTACCCGGTGCGAAGCCCGAGAAAGATATTTAAATATAATACACCGGGAAAATTTTAAATCATTCATGGACCTAATTGACTTTAAAGGCCAACCCGTGTCATTTTGGTATCCCTTTGGTGGCAAAAGCCTCCGCAGGGAGAGAGAGAAAGCAAGGCAAGGCCTTTCTACTCACACGCATCAACTAACGCCCGCACTATCCTTTTTTTGCACGCCAATCCACAAGGGACTCGGCCCCTTTATTCTACCTGCGCACCCTCAGCTATTGATCCTGTTGCGTTCATATTTTGGCCTTTGGAAGGGAATTTTTGTTGACCCAATAAACATGTGCATACGAAGAGTAAAAGCGATGGAGCATGCTAGGTGTAGACAACTATTTTGCTTCCCTGGCGCGGCCGTGCCGTCACTCGCAAATCGTATCCGACAGTTCCAGCTACAAAGTTCTCGGAGGCCACGTCGATGAACGAAAGGCCAACGGTATTGATACATGACGAGAGAAGTGGCAAAACGATGGTGGATGAATAGGTAATGACATGCAAACTTGTACTCTCGAACGGCAAAAAAAACTTGATTTTTTCTAGTAAAAGCTTTATTTACTTCTAGTAAAACTACGAACAGTTTTGCTATTGTGTTCAAAGAACGGTGATTTTTTTAACGCAAAAAAGAGAGCTTTAAAAAAAATAAGACCTCATGCATTGACAAGCATCGCAGTCCCGTGCCTCATTCAAAAACACAGCCTCAAATCGCTAACTAGTATGAGACAAAAAAATCGTTTGCAGTCACGACAATGGCTAGATACGAACATAAATTCATCGGTTCAACTTCAGATTCCCACCTCAAAGCTCTCTCAAGCGTCAATGAGAAACTATCCGGACAACAAATTTGTTGCATAGCATGTGCTGTACAATAGGAGTAATAAATGAAAGCCGAAATTTTAACAAACAAAATATTGTTAATGAAAAACCTACATGAAAGTTTTGCTGGGTTGACTCGTGAGGGTTTAAATATCGCTCCTTCTGTAAATCAAAAATTGCAACCTTACAGTAAAGTAATTGGCAGTAACAATACGAGTGTTCTTTAATTTCACTGATTATAAAATTGATGACGCTATAAAGCACATGGAAAACATACTAATAATATTGACTCATGTCAGGCAATATAGAATTGTGAAAACTTAGAAAACAATTCGGGTAATTTTGATTTGGAGGAACTTCATAAAGGAGAAAAATATGACGAAAAACGAAAAATTTCAAAGCATTGGAAAATAGTGATCATCTTATTTTTGTTGAGGGATAAAAGATGGATGAGGAAACAGTAAAAAGATCTATAATAGTCTAAATAAAACGAAGAGCAATTGAAAAGTTTGCACAGTGAAATGAGGAACAGAATAATCTGCATAAGAGCAGTTTTTTATCAATTTCACCCTTCATTTGAGAATAGATTGAGAAAGTGAAAATATGGCTTAGTTTTAAGACTAGATTTAAGTCTGTGGCTTTTAATAATCAGTAATTTTAAATATCAAAATTAATCCAGTATTACATTTTGCTGAATAATTTTCCCAGTTTCCCCTCTGAAGCCCCAGGGGTGCTTCATCATGGGTAGAGAAATCCTTTATGTGGTTACGTGGATATGGAGATAGAATGGAGAGATAAAATTACGTGGATTAAAAATGGCAGAAAACAATTTTTTTAAAGTAATTATATTGAGTGCAAATGTTAAGGATGTATTGCATACGACCAAAAAGGAAGAATTGTAGTAAAATATTCTAATGTTAACAACTATTTACACTCACGAAGGTGCTTCTAGTACTAGTAATGAATTAACGTTTAAAGGTGTGAAAGATGTTTATATTTGTATATGAAATGACAATAAACCGAGGCTGATGGAATTAAGTAATAATTATTGGTAACTCACGTGATAATAAGAATGTGTTGACATGCATGAAAATGAGGGAACTGATGATTTAGTAGTGCGAGATATACACGTTATATTAGCACAAGTGGAAACAACATGAATGCAGATCAGTAGATTCAGGGCCAGGTTTTGAACCCTGGTCGAGACAGGGATTTTCAATGAAACCTAATTTAGTATCTTTTGGAGAAAAAATAATATGAGACACGCTCTTCCTATTTTTAGAAATTTAGGATATTTCTACCCTCTTAAGATTCTTTATATTTGCGTCTTTATTTAGTGAGATATTGGACAGCGTCTCTGGATGTGTTCGATAAAACCATCCGTTCGAATTAATGGGCAAGAACAGTTTACATTTCACAGTGATTTCATCATATACTACCGGTGTTTTACCTGCGACTGATCTACATTTGAAAGTTAAAAGTAATACGTTCAAATATAACAGAGTTCTGATTTAAAAAACGATGTGCACTTTATGAAATCATTGCGGAAAGACAAAACTTTTTCCTAATGCTGCAGGACCGTAGAGATGCCTAACCGAGCTATCAATGAATTAGGCGGCCTTTATTGATAGCTACAATAACAATGAATAGAAAAACATTTTCAAACCTAAAATGCCAAATTAAAGGGTATAGAAGATCTCCCTGTGACATTTGCATGAATATAAGATAATTTTCACAGTATTTCCAGAGCTTACTCTTGCATCTTCTACCTCTGGGGGTGAGGATGGCTTTGTATTTTGCATTCACATTACTGCGCGAATGCACAGAACAAACTAAAAGAACTTGTCACGATGCCACGTGCGCCATTTTTACGGGCAGTGAAGATTTAATAGAATTTGTGTCAACAGCCTGTCACGTGAAGATGCAAAAACATTTCCTTGTATCGCATTTTACAATATCCCATTTCGTATTCAGGGTTTTTTTCTTCTCTTCCATCCACGAGATGTGCCTATCACAGATTGTCGTAAACATTCCCAAAATAATCACTACAGGCTATATTACACGCTTCATTGAGATTCATGCCCATTACAAGAAATAAAACCGCTGTTATTGAATAAATGTCAAAAAATATAAATATTAGTTTTGTATATGAACGGCTGCTAAACGTTTTTTTTAACATGTAAAAGCAGACCAAACTGTGACAGCTTATGTCTACAACACAAAACTGAAATATCAAAACAAATGACGTATAAATGCTCGGCAAAGAACATGTTTAAACGTTAAAAACTATCTATGACAAATTGATGAATTATTTAATTAATATTTGCATTAATCTCCATTTTTTTAAATGTAATAATGATGACATAGAGAAAATTTTAAAGGGCCATGAATCGACGCGTTTTTATTTCCGGTAGGCATGTTACCATGGTTGACTCTCTTTTACTCAATGTCAGAAATTATACTTACAGATGTGCGTTAGTACCAGATTTCGTTTAAAATGACTCAATATATTAAATTAATACATTCATTATACTTAGAAAAGAGGCTCAAATCTAAAGAATTCAACTCTAGACACCAGAACATGAATTCATTAGATAAGAACCATTTTAGTTTTACCAGGATAAAATGATTAGGAACGGGAGGAGATCTTTTATATTAATATTCCTTGAATCAAAGTAAAACATTTTCTTCAAAAAACAATACACCTTATAAGATCATTGAAGAGGAGGAGGAAAGCTTTTGATGCATAAATAAATAATCTTCCGAAAAATGTTTCTGCTATTAAAGAAAGTTTTCTAATGCGTCCTCGTTTTTTCTTAATGGTATGAAGATTAAGATCAAGCGCGAAAGTTGCCACAAATAATTTAATTTGTTAAACCAAACTGAGTGAGAGAAACAAGCCTATCCAACTTTTACTAGAAAGCCGTATTCGTTAAAAAAATTTCTTGAGTCGGTGAGCTTTAAAATGATATTCATTTCCCATTTGTTACTTCCGACGACCTAATTCATAAATTTATTAAGAACTCACGTCCAGCACGGAGAAATGTTGGATTTAGCTCCATACCCAGTTAATGGTTTTCTCAATTCATATCTATTTCCATATTGTTCTGAGTTTTCCAATATTTTTCACCAGCATTTCAAAGTTCACAAATGGAATGCTCGGTTGATTAATTGGAGAGATGGCCAGTATCTCATATTATTTTTGCCAATGGAAATCGGAGGATAGACTTTAAGGCAGTTTGAGCAAAATGTCATTTTACCAATAAATCAGTGAATTTGGTCTCATTTTATAGAAAAATATCTCACCCGTCTAAGGATACAAAAATATCATCCCCTATTTGGACAACCTTCCGAGAATATTGACGAAATATACTAGTCCCTTTACATGGGAAATTATACGTGCATGCACTTCAGAGTGACTTTATTGTAACAAAATGAAATTTTTTACACCTAGATCTTGTCAAAATTACTAGTTTGTAGTTTGTATATTTTCTCAACTATTTTTGAAAATAAATCACATTTATACCGCAACAATTTTTTGGGATCACAAAAAACCTTTCGTTGTGAAGGGGTTTTAAACCTCCCGCGTGAAAGAAATGAGTCATATTACGGGCATTCATAGAAATTTTTATTTAATTACTTCAAATTCAGTCATGTAAAAGTAAATCATTGAAACTTTTATTGAGAAATATTTAACTCACGCTCCCTATGGCTGCTGAAACGAAAAAGTATGGTTCGAATATGGTCTCCGTTATGACTATGGAACTATCTCACTCAAACTACCTTAGGGGAAGGCTTAATATTGGAATGGAGGAAGGGTAGAAAGTATATTGGCTTCAATATTGGCCCGCTCCTTGATTATGGTGAAGAGAGGTGAACAATGAGACGTCACTTCCGACTGTAGCTGTTTGACATTGCAGTCTCCACTTTGCAATGTGGTACCGGGATGCTACCGAGAATCCTTTGCCACGAACGTGAGTCAAATTCAATCCATCAGATTGGAAAGAAATATATGCATCACGTTAACAAGATGGCCCCCATGAAATATGCATGGGAGAAAAATGTTAGAAAAAAGGCTCACCTTACTCAGGAAAACTATGGGCAGGACTTGGATAAGGACAAAATTCTTGATTGTTCGGATACCACGCATATTAACTACGGGCAAAACTTTGCATTGACAAATTTCTAAAAATTTTATGCAAAATAATGAAAGAAAAGTACATAGTTGGTCTGAATTATTCTTCAATTATTCCTCTCTATATTTTTGAAGCAAATTAGAAGTTTAATTTCAAGAAAACCGTTCCAGTACAAGAATGCGTAATAATACAAATATCCCAAATTATTTAACAGTTTCCTCAGTTTTACTAGAGAACCATTCCTGGGATTAATGAAGAGGGTGTATAAAAAACAAATCCAAAAGAAACACATACAGTTAAACGAGTACGATGCAAGCATACGTTATGGGAGCCTTGACCCGTACCTCACAGGAGCGGCCGCTCAACATGACATCACGGTAAACATATGCGGTGGCCCGTATTTTTTTTGTGCGAAAGATTCTTGACGCTACCTTGTGTGTCTGCACATGAAGTCAGCCGTTGGCTCGGGTGGGATTCGGCTCTCTTTCCATTTCCAGGCCGACGAATTAATTTAATCGTCCGGCATTCGCGAGGTCGCATACATTTTTGCGTTTAAGAGGATGCAAATTCCCACTCTCCGCGTCTATCTTTTTTAATTTGCATCCATCACAGCACTACCGTGAGTGACAAAAAAAACCAGAAGCCCCGCATCGCTCTGAGAACGCTGGTCAAACGGGAGACCATATTTGAGTTGAAATGACCAAGGAAAAAATTCCCTTGGAGTCGCACGTTTGGTTTCACGATAACAATCTCTATACACATATGTGCCACGAATGCTATGTTGAGCCTTATCCTGGATCGTTGCCAGAGATATGGGATAGTCAATCCAAAACCTAAAATTGAAATATACAAAGAACTTTCAAGCCATATGGACAGCTTAGGTTTTTTAACCTACCAAGCAAGGAGTCTCAAGCTAGCCAGTGATCCTTAAGATATTTTCATCACAATGGACTACAGCAACCAACTTTACCACCATCATACATTCAAACGGCCTCGGGTTTTCAGTGCATTTGCTTCAGTTCCAGTAACAATCGTCAGTGTGATGAGTCTGACTACCAACTTTTGACTGCAATAGAACTATCGTCAATAGAGTTATTTTTATAGCAATATGGATACACTTTGGAAGAAAAGGTGTACTTTAAAATATTTTTGAAATTTAAAGCATATATTTAATGACAATTTATCCACGTGAAATGCTACGATAATTTATATGAATTCATCATGCAAGAGAAAATAATTCCACCGATATGATATTATTTATCCATATATACCTTTGAAGAATAACTAGTTACATACTTTTGCTTTGCTTCAGTTCCAGTAGCAATCGTCAGTGTGATGAGTCTGACTACCAACTTTTGACTGCAATAGAACTATCGTCAATAGAGTTATTTTTATAGCAATATGGATACACTTTGGAAGAAAAGGTGTACTTTAAAATATTTTTGAAATTTAAAGCATATATTTAATGACAATTTATCCACGTGAAATGCTACGATAATTTATATGAATTCATCATGCAAGAGAAAATAATTCCACCGATATGATATTATTTATCCATATATAACTTTGAAGAATAACTAGTTACATACTTTTTAAGTTCGTAAAATAACTTTTTTCCGACTTGTGTAGTTTACTTCTGGGATATATTACAGATCCACGAAGTAAGCAAAGCAAGACACCAGGAGAAGAAGAATTACAACGAGGTCATTCATCTACCAGAATTGCATAGATTTATCTCTCTATAGTAGAAAATCTCATATTCGTAATTCTCTCCGCAAATCCAATTATTTTAAATACTTTAATCTTAATTAAGTTCTCCAATGAACATGGTGAAACAATGTTTCATAAAAAGCTGAGTAAGTTGATTGACTTACACCACCTTCTCAAAGTTATTATAGTAAACTATACCACTTCTATGGGTAAAAAGATTAAAGACATTGCCTCTAATTTGAGGCAATGATCTAGCGTCCTACATTCAGGAGTTACGAAAAATAACTTGACTAAATCGATTTTCCTATTGAGTCACAGGCAGAATTCAAATAAAATCATTGAGATTCCTAATCATAAAATATTCAAGCAGCCATGTTCTTACAATAATGTTACGCTTATTTCGATTTCTGCCAATAACAGAAAATTCAAAGCCGTCTGGACAAATTTTTGTTAAACGTTTTGGTCGATGGACGTCGGTTAAATATTAAGCAATAAGGTTTTATGAACCTACTTATACACCAAGTTTGGTGGCAATAAGTTAGCAGAAAAACGTTTTACACGTATGAAGAAAAATTAACGTATACACATGAACCGCGCACTGGAACGGCCTGGCCAACTGCAATTGTTCCGAGGAATTGGAGTTGTTCAGAGGAGAGTGGGAATGGAAGCTGAATAAACGGGCGACGAACATACGTAGGCCCAAGTGATCTGCAGGGTAGAATGGGGTCGCAGAATGCTCCTACGGCCGCTTCGCGGAAGAGCAAGTCGTGCAATCGTCGTAGTCATTCCCAGAAGGGAGAGAAGACAAACATTCCCTATTCAACCAACCTCCGGCGCCGACCGACGTCCCCCTCACTCATGAGCCCAACTTCGGCTTCGGGATTACTTAGGAGAAGGTCCGCGTATCTCTGCGTCGAATGAATGAATCACTCTGCCCTCTGGCGAGAGAAATGTTGGTTTGCAACAGAGAGGAGGAGGGATATGATGTTGGCCGGAAGTAATGTTACCGCTGATGCAATTAATCACGAAAGCGTTGGAGTAGGTGTGTGGCGGGTACAGGCCTGGGCATTTGTGAAGGACTGGGCTAGATTTTCGGCAATGGAAGACAGGTTTCATTGATCCGGGCAAAGCTGATAGGTGATAATTTCTCATCACCCGCTGATAACACACCGTTAGGGTATGCGACAAGAGATTTATAGGAAGTTTCACACGAAACTTATTTCAGCAATGAATATCAAATTCATTTCAGCAGCCTGAGAATTGGATGAGGATAGTCTGGGATGAACCAGCTCATACGATCTAAACCTTCATATCGATCTCCGATCCTGCGCATGCGCAGATGCTATTGTATTTTTTTGCATTGGTCATGAGAGTCGGGTCAAAAAAAAATAAATTATTAAAAGAAGAGTGGGTGAATGCAGAATTGGATCCACCTATTTTATGGATCCCCACACGTACAGTCACTTCAAAAAGTATCGCGACAAACCACGCTTGCGGTTTGTATAGGTCGGTTGTTGAATCCAGAAGTAGGTTGGCTATCCTGGGTCGTCATTTGTGACTATGAGAAACGTCTGGTACATTACGAATTGTATTCTAAGTCAAGTGGGACTAAACTCCGACAGTGCTATGGACTTCCTTCGCGCTGGAAGGCTCACACTGAAATGAATTCACAGCGGGGAGCAAGGGTATTCGAAACTCAGAGGCATTGTAATCATACTCGGCAGTTCTCTTACGAAGAGGTAAGTGAAAAGAGCGTGAATGAGTCAGTATTTGCCTCAGTGATGGATTATCCTTTGACGGTTGGTTGCATACCAACTCTTAAAAGGGATTTAAGACTCGAGTGTAGTAAAAAAAAACAGTGCTTAATATATTTCACGAAGCAGGCCTGCGACACTATCGTCCAGCCTGGAAGCCCAAATTGACCGAGGACCAGAGGGCCGCCCGTTTGGATTCTATCACAAAAAAATATCACCAATGATTACTCCTTTCGGGACCTCACCATGCTCAGCGATGAAAAGTTTTTCCAGAGGAATGGAGACGGAAAAATTAGCCTGTGGCGTCCAAGAGGAACTCGATAACTAAAATCACTGATAATTTTAATCACCTTTTTACTTGAGGTTGTTTGACATATGCATTGTCGCGTTTCTTTTTTTTAACAATTACGCTATTACTTATTTGTGACTTAATAGCGATATGTGTTCAACAGGTGAGCTGCTGGTAATTAAAGGAGTAAAAACGTTACTTTATCCTTTTCAATTCTCTACCTCAAAATTGTTATTATACTGCATTGTTTATAAATAATCACGAAAATGGTTCCACAACTTTAGGATACTATACACTGAAACAATATTACTGTCCAACGGCTTTAGTCAATATATCTCATAATTGTCCATTAGGCGGTCAACTTAAAATATCAGTCTTTGATGCCCGAAAGGCCCTCTGGTTCGCTGAGCTTAGCCGATAGTAGTCCCCATTCTCCTTCATACATAGGTTGGAGCTCGTTTTCCCATGCATTCGTCTCCTCTTTGATTTACCTCCGTGCGACTTCACTCGTATAATCACTCAATCGTTTACTCCATTCAATATTGCCTTTTCACAACATTTCCCTTCTTACTTCTTTCACCGATTACGTCCTCAAGGTCAGGTCGAGGAGGAACTCTGTCCTCGACTCTGAACAAGAGCACTCCCATAATGTAGTCCCACTTAACAAGGCGTTTTGTGTGTTGGAAAATGGAGAGGGTACCTGCAAATTCTCATTGCTACCAGAGACGACCCAGGATAGCCAACGTACTTCGAGCATCGGCAGCCGATATATACGAGCCGCTAGTCTATCGTGTCGCGATACTTTTTGAAGTGACTGTACATAAACATTTAATTCTAACCTATTCTTTAATTAATTTAATTAGCAAGAAAATTCCATATGTTAAAACACTTGGACGAATTATGGGGAGCTCACCTGGACCAGGATCACACACTACAGGCACTAGGAAGCTCATCACACACGGTGACTCCCCACTTTGAGATGAAAACGAGTTGCGTTGTACTTTGCTCCGCCACCGGAATTTACTGCGAGCGCTGCACTTCACTGAAGTTGAGTGTAACATGCGATACTAGAATGAAGAATAAATATGGTTCTCAGATTAGTAATCAGTAACAAAAATTGAATTCAACTCATTAGTTTACTACAATTGAGCCTTTTACTCAATGAGATTTGGGTATGCAGATATTGCTTCGCTTATCAGTCCTGAAATCGGTAATCTGTGAAAACTTTGGGACAAAAACTATCAAATAGTAATAAAGTAAGACAAAAGAAAGGAAAAAGTGAGATGACGATGAGTTGTGTTTATTTACAGTTTTTAACGGCGCGCTCGTGTTTCGTTAAGTTGGCACTTAAACTCTCTCCGTGCGAGGGACTAACTACGAGGGTTGCCAAAAGTAATCTTCCACATTTTTTCTCCAAAGCTAGCAACTCAAAAAAAATGAAATTAATGAACATAAAAGAATTATGAATAAAATTACTCTATTTTTCCACGTAATCTCCTTCAAGTTCTATTGCCATCCTCCACCGATTCAGTAGGGTGTGTAATAGGGTGGTTCGAAAAAAGGCTTTTATCGAAAATCGTCTCCCGAGGGGTGCTAAACCTAATCTTTTGCTATGACTAGGACATACGCACAACATTATTGCGTAGGCTTGTGGCTTTCCACTCTAACCTAACAAAAAATTTGGCGAGTTTTTACGCACATTTTCAGGAATTATCGAATTTTTAAGGTTTTTCCTCCATATCTCTTGAAATTTTTTTTTAATTTTTTAATCTTAAAAATGGAGCAATAGAAAATAGTTCACTTAATACATTTAAATTGATATTTAGGGAATATATGATGTAGAATATTTATTTTGTAGTATTCAAGGTCGATTTTTCACTGGTTTTTAAGCATTTTTCATTAGTTTTCGAAACTTTGCCAACATTTTGTTTTTTATCATAAAACAATCTACTACCTCTCGATCGTTTTCTTTAAAATCATCTTTCATAATAAATTGGACCATTAAAATCCATATTTTGGGAAAATTTTCAATAGAAAATGTAAGGCCACTTTTTCATTTATGGTTAAAATCATCAAATGCGCGTGCATACTTGTATGGTCATAAGATGAAATGCACCAGTCGGTCATCAAACTAACCTTAAGTACCGATAGAAATCAGCTGTATAAATTCATCGCAGAATTCAAGTAAACAGCTTCATAAATTTATAAAAATTCATTAACTGCGATTAATTCGATAGCGTGAAACTACATACCGTGCGTAGCTATGGTGAATATTTAAGAGCTCAATTTTGACAGTTTTCACACATTTAGTAGGTATATAATATGTTAAAAAAGTGAAAAGTAATTTTCGATGCACTGACTAAAAAATGGTGAATTTAGTACAAAGATTCCTTACGTGAGTGTGTTCCGTGTTAAGTGTCTTATCAGTACGTATATTACAAAAATATAGCAAAAGCAGACCACCAGTTTCAGAAGATTCTGAACCTCAAAGTTCATCGGAGGAATATCTTGTCCCCACAGAATTGTTGAAAGAGGTGATAACTTCAGCCAAGACTATTTAAATTTGGAGAATACAATGTTAGTTGCACAGAGATATAATTTGAGTGTGAGATCAACCGCATCTGTTGCTTCTACAGCCTTAGCTGGCGCTGGTTTAATATCAAATAAGTTTTAGGTTATAGAGAGGAACCGAATTCAGCGTGATAAAGCAAACCTCCACACATCATTAACACAAGAATTCTGTGAAAACTTAGTGGTATTGATAAGTGTATAATTCGATGAAAGGATAGATGATACCACTACTCAAGTCAAACTAGAATCCAATTTTAGACGAGCGACAGTCAAAGAATAGCTATATTTTTTTTAAATATTCTGATAAGTTGCTGAACACGGCTCACACTCACATAAGGAATCGTTGTACTAAGTTCACCATTTTTAGTCAGTGCATCGACAATTACTTTTCACTTTTTTAAATTTATTATGAAAGCTTATTTTAAAAAAACGATGGAGAGGCAGTAGAATCCATTTTGATAAAAAACAAAATGTTGGCAGAGTTTCGAAAACAAATAAAAAATGCTTAAAAATGAGTACAAAATCGACCTTAAATACTCTGAAATCAATATTTTACATCATATATTCCCTAAATATCAAATAAAATGTGTTAAATGAACTATTTTCATTATTTCAAGAAATATCGAGGAAAAACCCTTAAAAAGTCGATAATTCCTGAAAAAATCATTTTTTGCCAGGCTAGAGTGGAAAGCCTCGACCCTGCGTAATAATGTTGTGCGTTCTTCCTAGTCATAGCAAAAGATTAGGTTTACCACCCCTCGGGAGACGATTTTCGAGAAAAGCCTTTTTTCGAACCACCCTAGTGTGTATGCCCTGCCGGTACCAGTCCTCGCTCTGGTTATGGAGCCAGGTTCTGACCGCGCCAATCATCTCTTCGTCGTTAAAAGTAGTTGTGAGGAATGGTACTTTGTGTAATTATTCAAAACATATTAGAAAATACGAGAAATAACGAAGCTCTTTATATTCTTTCACGTCTGTAGTTAGTTTCACTGGTATTTGCGAGTGTAATCTTGCACTCTGTCGAACTGGTGATTTCCGGTGATACTTTGTAGAACTCGCTAAACATTTTGAATGAATAGGGTAAACTTTGTTTTTCCACAATGAATATAATGACTTCCGACCATGGTTTCGACGATTAACGTCATCACTAGGTGAAGATACATTTGATGCAAAAACTTATACATTAGAGACAGTGGGGAAGGAACTATAGAGGTGTGGGTTCTATAGTCTACAGTGCTCTACAGTCCCCTCCCCACTCTCTCTCACATACAGTGTCCCATTGATCGTGTGTCATTTTTGACCTGTAATTTTAGACACTATATTTCATGCCATATGGATGAAATTTAGTACCTGGGTAGATTATGTAGATGTATATATATATATATATATATATATATATATATATATATATATATATATATATATATATATATATATATATATATAAAACTTCGTCACAGGGTGACACTAAACATAAAACATAAAAAAGCAAACTCACGAGTTTAAAATTTTCGGTGGGTCGCCCGCACCTTCGTCAGTGATAGAATGAGGATTGAGGAGGAAGAATCGTATAGGAGGGGCGGTGAGGGGAAGGAGCAGGTAGGAGGGGTGGGGAAGGGCGGGGAGGGAAGGAGCCAAAGACCTATTCGGGAGAAAGAAACAATGTAGCGAAATGTGGGGGCTAAAATTAATGGGAACGGTTGAGGCCAGGTGGACAGAGGGCGTTAAAAAATCTGATGCAACATTGTTCTAATGTCTTCAGACTAATGATAGTGGCTGTGGGCGGGAGGGAAGCCAGAATGGCTACATTGTAGCAGTCATCAAATTTTACATTGTGGGAGGCAGCATGTTTGGGGACAGAGGAAGAGAAGTTGGTTGAAGAGGGATTGCAAGAAGCACGGTGATTATTAATTCTAATATTGAGGGGGGTACTACAGAGCCCAATGTAAAAAGCTGTACATAATTTACAAATAAGGATATAGACTATATTTGTTGTGGCACAGGAAGGGGAGGTAACAGAAGGAAGATACCTCTTTTATCCCTCTCCACCAGCCCCTTCTACCACCCGGATGTTTCCGCTGCGAACCCCCCAGTTTAAAGATTCTTCCTCGACGTTTGATTCTTCCCCTTCAGAGGAAACTCCCCTAGATACGCAGCAACAAGAGGTAGTCAACTTATCCTCCATGCCTCTAAGGCCAGCTGAACTGTCATTGTTAAGTAAAGGTCTCTCTTTCTCACCAACACCCATAGTAAATCCCATTAATATTCTTTCTGACGCTATTAATTTTTGCCGTAATCTTAAATGGAAGGTTTACTGGAGTTCCCAACCCTCTAACCCAGCCAACTCCAACTCAATTCATCCCGCTCTCACCAAATTTAAACCTCCTTCTTCTTTTGAACCCAAACCCCTTCCTTCTAATCACCCAGTTGAAATTTTTGCTAACCAGCTTCTTTCTAAAATTTCCAACCCTTCCTTCATTGAGTCCCTTAACCCCAAACACAACCTCTCTTCAGAAGAAACGGCGGCCCTCAAGCAACTCACCCACAATCCCAAAATAGTAATTACCCAAGCTGACAAAGGTTCCACAGTAGTCATCCTTAACACCAATGACTATCTAAACGAAGCCCTAAGGTTACTTTCAGATACCTCCTCCTACAGGCCTGTTCCTTCAGATCCCACTCTTGATTTTGCTAATAAGTTAACATCTCTCCTTCTCCAAAAAGGTCCAACAGAAGGTTTGGCTAAGTGTGACCTTTCCCTTCTCTCTGCTCCTCACCCCAAAACCCCTCATTTCTACATCCTTCCTAAAATTCATAAACCTAACATCCCCGGCCGTCCAATTGTTTCCTCCTGCAGTTCCCCTACTGAACGCATCTCGGCATTTGTTGATCACTATCTTCAGCCTCACGTTCATGCCCTGCCCTCATTTATTAAAGATACACACCACTTTCTAAATTATTTGAAAACTGTCAAACTTCCACATAATACACCACTTTTGATGGCCACTATAGATGTCACTTCCTTGTACACTTCCATTCCCCACTCAGAAGGTCTCCGTTCCATCCGTCATTTTCTCAGCCAACGCCCCACTCCTCATATACCCAGTACCGACTTCCTCTTACAACTTTCTGAATTTATTCTTACCCACAATGCCTTCTCCTTCAACGATCTTCACTACCTCCAAACAAAGGGCTGTGCCATGGGAAGTCGTTTTAGCCCTTCTTATGCCAATCTTTTTCTAGGTCTTCTGGAAGAGAATTACCTCTCCCAAGCCACTTTAAACCCCTTCTGTGGCTCCGTTACATAGATGACATTTTTCTACTTTGGACACATGACATCGACTCCCTAAACTCCTTCATTTCCTCTCTCAATGACTCCTCTTCTGTATCATTTACCTCTACTATATCTTCCACCCATATAACCTTTCTAGATGTCGACGTAGCTTTATCCAACCGTAAATTCAGTACTTCTGTTCATATAAAGCCCACTAATAAACAGCAATACCTTCACTTCAGCAGTTGTCATCCCGCACATACCAAACGTTCCCTCCCATACTCACTTTCTATCAGAGGTCATCGAATTTGCAACAACCCGGAGTCCCTTGATTGCTTTCTTTCCAAGCTACACCAGTCTCTTCTTCGCAGGGGCTACCCTGAATCACTTTTAAATAAAAAAATCCTTAGGAAACCGTACCAACCTAAATCAACCTCTTGTCCTAAGTACAACAATATTTCTATTTGCACCACTTTCTTCCCAGGCGTACAGTCCCTAAAACATCTCCTCAAAGAATTATTCCCAATACTTTCTAGCAATCCTGCCACTACTAATTTATTCCCTAAATGTCCCTCTGTTGTATACAAACGTCCCCCGAACCTGTCTGCTATATTTAGAGCCACTAACCCCCTCCATAAATCTTTGAATATTTCTAAAGCGCCAGCCACCCGTTGTAACCGGCCTAGGTGCAAAACTTGTTTAATTCTAATTACAGACCGATTACCCAAAAAATTCGTTAATCGTTATCTTCCTTCTGTTACCTCCCCTTCCTGTGCCACAACAAATATAGTCTATATCCTTATTTGTAAATTATGTACAGCTTTTTACATTGTGCTCTGTAGTACCCCCCTCAATATTAGAATTAATAATCACCGTGCTTCTTGCAATCCCTCTTCAACCAACTTCTCTTTCTCTGTCCCCACACATGCTGCCTCCCACAATGTAAAATTTGATGACTGCTACAATGTAGCCATTCTGGCTTCCCTCCCGCCCACAGCCACTATCATTAGTCTGAAGACATTAGAATAGGTCAAAATAATCAGATATGAGATACTGTAGCGTTACGATAACCTGAACCTGATTGGGTCTTGCGACCGTTAGAGGTGCGCCTCTCGATGACCGTTTCATTGCAATGGTTACTGTTTTTAGGGAGCTCCAATAAAAAAATATGGTAAATTGATTTTTGCCCAATCGTCATCCGTACATCGCGCTCAAGCTGAAGCAAATAAGACAAGTCAAATTTCTCATTCATATTTTCATTCCTGTGTGGTTGACGGACTTTAGTTTCTGATCTCAGAAAATGACAAAGACCAAATAACTGCGACAATGGCATATTTTGGCCCATGTACCAGAAAAAAACGAGAGTTATTCATTAAATGACGTATTCGTAACCTTAGGGCTGCTTAATGTGCTAAGTCCTCTTTAAAACATGGCAGAACGCCAGAAAAATACCTAGACGCCTTCTCACAGGGGAACCGTAAGAAATAATTTCACCTCACCCCCAAAAATACGTGAACCCATCTTCGGCTTCACCATTCATGTTATGTTTTACATACTGACCGACTGAGTTGAAACAAAAGAAATAGACCAAAATTTTAAAAAGGCTTTTCTTAACGCTGACGACCGTTTAACAAAAAAAATGATCACGACGTTTTACAGACAATTTTTTGCTGCTGAGTGGACAAAAATGATTTAGTTAATTTTCAATCATTGCAGGTTACTCGCATGTTTTCATGTACACCAAGGAATGAAACAATAAAAAAATCAATTTAATTGATCGGGATTTGAACCCGAAATCTCCCGATTTCCGGTAAAGTGGGTTAGCTCGTTAGATTCCAGAATTGTGTCAAAAGAATTTTTCGTTGCAAATTCCAACCCTTGGTGTACGTAATCCCAAACCGGTGACTTTGATCCATTCATTTATACATGCAACGGTTGTAAATAATCAAGTTCTTCGTTTTAAAAACAAGTACGTTGGGTTATTTCACTGTGACGGTAAGCACAGCTATCGTTTCCTGTGCCGCAATGTGGACTTGAGGCGCGTGTAATGTAAATTTATTATGTAAGTATACGTTCATGTAAACTCACTTCCATATTCGGCTTGGAAGAAGATGACTTGGTGTTATAACTGGCTGACAAACCTGACTGACAATTCGTAGATCCAGATTCGGATTCCGGTAATATCAAATGATTATTTTAGAGTACATTTAAACCCATGGTTAATTCTGATAATGATAGACACGTTGATTCTATCCTAGGTGACTCTCCAAAGACTAAAGGGCGACTAAGAAGAGATTTTCTGTGACCATTTACGTAGTGATAAAATTTTTTCCTTTGGAATGATACGGCGATCTTATCGTTACGAAGGCTGATGGTGAAACTTTCAAAACGCAGGAAATGAAAATATCCAATCCGAAGTGGGAAGCTCAAGGAGAGATGGCCAAAGAGAAAACTAGACGAATATATAATATATAAAAGTCGTGAATAATGATATAATATTATAAATGACGCTTACATATGATATTTAATAAAAGAGATAAAATTTGGCTGACAAGAGACTGAATCCTATTACGCAACATGCCAAGGAGTGTATTTGGTGAAAGATTGTTAAATTCAAAAAAGCAGCATTGGAGTAAATTTTTCTCGGCATATTTTTTAATACAACCAGTGCTCTCGTGGGAAAAATGAAGTACTGCTTCACCCGGTTGGTATCTCAAAAAACATAACACTACCACACTGTACTTCACGGAAACATCGCACAAACTATTTCCATTGCCCCTAATGACAAGTTGTAATTTTCAAAGGAACATATAAAGAGATTGAGGCACGCCACTCGCATTCGTCAGCATACCAAAACCTGACAAATATCACTGTTTTTTTTATATTTCTCCCTCCTCTTCGATACTGGGAAGTAAGTGTGAACACCTCCTCTATCGAGAACCGGAAAATGACTGACGGGGGAGGGGGAGGACACATAGGGAGTAAGGTTTCCGACTGAAAATGAATTTCGATAGGAGATTGGGATCGGAGTGAGGATATTGGCTGCTCTGATTTTCATCTGTTCCGCCGTCAAAATATTTGAATTCGCTCAAACAAGCAAATCATCCGTTCACAAACTCGTGTTCTCCCGCCATGTCTTTTCATTGGGAGCAGAGAGCGGAAATCGAAATCTGGGGAGAATGGAGTTATTATCTGCGACGTTACTTATAAAATAATTCGCATACTCTTGAGTGCCTGTGGAAATGTTACTATGCAGTTGTATTCTTATGATTTTTTCCAATTAATTCCATCCATTCGAGACTTGAAGAGTCGTAGAGATGAAAAAACTTCGGAACAACACAGTCGAGTGTTTAGCACTTACGCAAAGAGAGTTTCCACCAAGCTATTTTTCCAATTTACTTCCCAAGTGGGCAAATATTTCATTGATTTTGGGAGTCTATTTTCTAATTAAATAATAATAACTCATAATTCCTTGTAAACTACTACAAGTCGTATACAACACGTGCTCGAGCTCTGTACTTTCTCTCATTAAATTAAATTGATCCCTGTTTGAATTCTTCGCCAATATCACCCGTAACGTAATGCGAAGTGATGATAAGGAAAGGACTATATCAATTGAGAAGGTTCACCACCGAGTGAGGACTCAAAATGAATTCCACATTCTTTCTCAGTTTATTAACGTCAATGATATGTAGCCATTGGTAAACAAGATCAAGACAAATTACGTACGCCATTTGCCGACTATCCAGCTGGAAAAAAAAACTTTTTTGTGCCGTATGAGGTAGTTTTAATAGGGAGTAAAGAGCGGAAATTGAAATTTGGGGAGACTGCAGTTATTATCTGTGAAGTTACTTTTAAAATAATTTATACACTCGTGAGTGCTGGTGGAAATGTTTATCTATAGATTTATTCTCATGGTTTTTTTTTTAATTTACCATTTGATCCATTCCAGGCTTGAAGATTTGTACGTAGAATCGACAAAATATCGGAAAAAATAGTGTTCAGCACATACGTAGATCGAGTTTCCTATGCCAATTTCATTATAGTACCGCATTTTTAAGTGCAATTCCTGCATAAACCTCATAACTCAAGAGCTGAGATGGATTGGTTCTATATTTTTTTACATTCAATTTTCCGTCTTCTTAAAGAATTCCCATCATATAAACAGGTTCACGTGAAAATGGATTTTAAATTAGAAATGGACATATTATTGTCATATTTATTAAAAATTCTTGTATTCGGTAGACATACAATTTTTAGCTTTGATAGTGAAGAAAAAATCCAAAGAAAAAAGGTGGAATGGTAAGTTTAGGTTGTCTATTTCAGAGAGGTAATACATTTTTATATAAGCTACCATAATATGAATGCCATTTAAATCATTTTACGACTAAACCATCTTAAGTGAAATGATTTTATGAACTTGGCGTAGTTTTCTCTATTATAATGTTGTCTGCAGAGTTTATGATGGAAGATTCCATAAGAGTACCTATGATGTGAATACTAGTGATTTGAATTTCAGAGGAAGCGGTAGGTTTTGGCAAGTACGTGAGAGAATGAAGCGTTCTAATGAAGAGATGAGACAGTCGTTGGCTATGAATATAGACAAAAAGCAAAGAATGTCAGTAAAACCTGATTATCCTTGATTTACAATATGTACGATTAAAGCAAAGATTTTCGGTAGAAATATGACTGCCTAGACGTGAATTTCCAAACCAATGAGAACTTCACAGATGACATTTTAGCGTAAGGATTCGTGAGCAATACCCTCTTAAACTGTGCACTTTGTGATAAAAGCATGAAATTCGGCATGCTCAATAAAGAGAAACCGCACTTTCAAACCAATCCGTGCGATATCTCGGTCAGATATGGTGCACAGAATCACGCACGGGTCCAAAGAGGTGCATTTATCTTGGGGACGAAAGTTGCCAAAAATTATAATCCAATTTGACTGCGACTCAAAGCCTCTTAATTTTAGCAAAGGATCTGGCATGACAAGCTACTGCAACTCAGATGAAACCCAGTATTGTTGCTAAAGTTGGTTGGAGCGAGAATCGTGAGTCATTGAGTGAACATTTTTACAACTTTGTAAGTTACTCGATAAAAATTTCATAAACCTCCCTTCACAGCAGTAAATCTATTTATACGTCTGATATAACCATACTTGTATTATTAATGATGAAAGAATTATATATTCAAATTTTTGTTTTATTTGAAGAATTGATATCATTTGGGTTTAGGACGTGGAAGAGAAACCAAAGTACCAAACAGGTACTTTGGTACCTGTTTGGTACTTTGGTACTTTGGTACCTTTGGTACTTTCATTTGGTATTGTACCCTGATATTTATTCGAAATCATTAAAATATTATGGAATGCATGTTTGGACATATAGAAGAAAATCTGTGCCTTCGTCTCATCATGTCATCGAGTAATTTGTAAATGTATGGCAAGTGCAAGAAAACGTGATCAAAAATTGAAATATATTGCCAACAAACCAAATCGGTATCAGGAAAATTGAGCCACTTACATCTATATAATACATTTTACTCATCAAAAACATGTGTAAAAAGTTTCAAGCAAATCTGTACATAAAAGAAAATCATTCAAACTGCCTTAGGAAGAGAAACTAAAGCTTGATCTAAGTGTCCTTCTAAGGACCAATCAGAAGCTAACGCTTGAACACTACTACATAAAAAGCGGGAATACTAAAGAGATGGACGCCACCCGGAGGAATCAGCCCAGCAGCCGGCAAAGGAGGGCCCAGAGGAGGAAGACGGCGGCGGTCACGACCGCGCAATTATCACAACACTCCACCCCGGCGAATGAGTTGCTAGAGATTTCGGGAGAATTCCTCAACTCAAACTCCTTTCGTCCCATACTCACCCTCCCCGCTTCCCCAGCCCCCGCTCTCCTCACCCCAGTTCCACTCCCACCTCAACAGTCTCCCATCCCCTCCCCCTACTCCTCGCCCCCCCAGATCCCGGACAACCTGAGTTTGCTCAGGAATGACACTTATGTCTTCCTTTCCCACATCCCTCCCACCTTCTCCCAGAAATCTTTTCATCTCGCCCTCATTTCCCTATTCCCGCAACTCTGCGGTTGCGAGTGCTTCGTCTTCTCCTCGGAGGGAACCGCGAGACTCATAATTCCCGGAGTCTTCGCGGATCTCTTTGAGGAGGAGGCGAGCAAGTGCAAGCTGGACGACCGCCACGGTCGGCCATGCATAGCGACCGTCAGACGAGCGGGAATCACCCCTAATACTAAGCAGGTTTCTCTCTCCTTTTTCAGTCGTGGTGAGAGGGGTAGACATGCTGACTACGGAGGAGGACATCAAAGACGCCCTTCGATTCGCGAACATCGACCACAATGGAGTGAGGAGAATTGTGGCACGAATTACCAAGCGTCCGACCACCCTGATGCGGATTATCCTGAAGGACGCCTCCTCCACCCACCGCCTGCTACACGACGGACTGATCTACTGCGGCAAAAGATACCGCACCGAACCCTCCCATCCACCACGTCCCCAGCCTGCTCGATGTCAGCGGTGTCAGGAATTTTCCCACCTGGCAGCAGCGTGCACTAAGGCTCTAAGATGCCCTCGCTGTGGCGGTAACCACTCCTCCGCAGCGTGTCGCTCTGACAGTCTTCGGTGCGCCAACTGCGACGGAGAGCACCACGCCGGTGACTGGAAGTGCCCTCGGCGCCCAAGGGAACCGGCGGGGCTGGGTCTGACAGTCCCACTCACAGCCATCCCTCTCCCCCTCATTCCAGGGACTCCCGCTGATAACGATCCAGTCACCATTTCCGGCCTGTTAAGACTCCTGAGCCTGGTACTGGCGAACCTCCACCCGACCGACCGGCCTACTGTCGCTGAAATCGTGGACACAGCGGCCAGCGAGATCCTGGGATACTCTGTGAAAACAGCATACTCCTGGCACTCGCAATTTGTAACGGTCCCCAAGATGAGACGCAGCAACTATTAGAACGGCTAAGTTTTTCATAACACTATTTCCTTCTGGAAGCATGCTATGACTCTGTAAATAGTATTAACGTCTATCATGCTTCACTCTATGTTTTGTTTAGTGCTTCCTTCTGGAGAATCGTAAATACAGATTTATTCGCATTCATATGTATTGACCTTAAGGAGTGGCTTCATCTTAATCTATGTAGACCAAGTGCTATGCACGGCTCACCATACACCTAAATCATTTGTATATACAGCCGCCACTGAATAATCTAAATTTAGCCAATAAGTAATGCTTGTATATAACTTGTGCATTAATATCTCCGAGAAGCTAATCGAAACTACTAAACTACTTAATTGTCATACTATATTAGATAATTACTATATTTGATAATTATGACCAAGTGCAATGCACCAATCAATTAATGTAAATACTGAGATCTATGCCCCTTTATAAATAATCGCATGCTTGTAAATAATTATCAGATTGTATATAAAATATGCATTAATTATTCCAGAACAGAAGACACCAACGAAAGCATTCATCACCCCATGAACAGCTACAGAAACCGGTACCACGTCATCTTAAGAAACATCGATCATCAACGCGTCCACCACCACCGAGACACCCGCATCGCAAGGACCACAGAAGACACCAAGATTAACGACACCTACCTACAAGATTCATACATAACATAATACGGCGGCCTGCGTGAGGTTTTGCCGGTTTTTCTCACGCCTTTGGGCGAATGCCAGGCCACACGCCATTCCGGTTCCAATGTCAGAAGTCAATATCAAACCATTTTTGTACATGTTTGTTTTGTTTTTTGTAAATATGCAACAGCACCTTCCAAAATCTGAAAACTTTATATATGTATCCACCCTGAAGAGGAGAAATCCTATAACAGGGCCCCATTAATGTTTAATGTAATTTTATGTTAATGGGAATAAACATTTAACTAACTAAACTGCCTTAACTTGGACTAACAAAATAGTAGACATCGTGGTGAGTAAAAACCTAATTATGAACAGGGTGATTAAAAGTCTTGTTGTGATTACGAAAAATCAGAACTTTTTTATTTTTCATCATAGATGCATGAAAAAAAGATGTAAATGTCACTAAATAAGTTTTATTTGTTATTGCTACAATTTTCAATGTGACCTCCATGTGAAGCCCGGCACACATCTGCACGATACGAGAATTCATCCCAGACTTGTAGTATGTTTCATGTATCTATGTTGAAAAATAAAAAAAGTTCTGATTTTTCGCAATCATTACAAGATTTTAAATCACCCTGAATTTCAAAAATCCTTAGTTTATTTTATTATACGCATGTATAAAGACAGGTTAAGCTACAAATTTTCAAAGTCAATTAAAGAATCATGCGTAGCGGAAGTGGAATTTGAAATACCTACAAGGAGAACTTCAATCTGAATCACGTCGGGGCTTGAGAAACACTTCCACACTACGTTATAACTTTCAACAGCCACGCTTGTCTCTAGAGGTGGGAGCCCTCTCTCAGAGGAGGGAATATAACCTTCACCAAGAGTAAAGTCCCTTTAAACCATTGAATGCCGAGCGAGGTCACCGGAAACTACGCGACGGGGTCCCACGCCGTCCTCCCCATGACGGGTAAATGAGCCTTCCAGATCATGAAAAAATAATGCGAACGGACACTCGGGGGAAAGGAAAGTGAAGTGGACGCGTACTTTCGAGCGTTCGATGCGGTCGGGAGAGTTTCCAAAGGGGCTCGCCGGACGGTTGTCAGCGTTGAAAAGGGCCCGGACTCATGGAAATGGGCAAGGGCGTCGTTAAGTGACCTGGAGAAAGCAAGAGAGGAAGTAGCAGAGGAGAGAAGATATTCAATAGAGATAACGTGATGGGAAAAGTATTCACCAGGTAAAGCAACGAGTGTCGAACATTACGCAAATGTACAGAGATTAGAGGAAGTAATATACCCATCACTCATCGATTGGCGTAGACGGCATTTTTGAACGGTTACGCATAATTTTTTTCACACCCGGTGTTTGACATATTTTCTTTTTCCAGGACCTTTATGTTTGTTTTACCTTGACGCTAGTAGTATGAAAGACCTTTCATTTCTAAAATGGGATTTCCTCCGAACGATTACATTCTAGACGATGGTACCCATTTAATTTAACTTGAAGAGAAGAAAAAGAAATGCTTAATAGGATTACATACCAGTCCCCATAGTTTGAAGTTTAGAATGTATATATTATGTAGATGTAACTCAACACTCATGGACAGGCAAGATCATTCGATGTTAATTGTATTCGTCCTTGGATGTAGGTTTTTGCAACCATTTCCACCACAAGTCCACCATTAATGTGCTATTTGAGATTTCCTGCCATAACACACCCAATGAAATCAGGAAGTATGCGGCACAAGTTGTCCTTTCGAATACAAATGCATGTAGAATAAAAAGAAACAACGAACAACCTATACTATTCTTATGGTGAATACAGAAAAATAAGCACATTAAAGGGGGATTTATGTGCGGTACCAAAGATATCGATGGAAGAACACAATCGATATTGAACGACTAATAGGTACTGCTCTTAGAACCACTAGAACTGACCCCTCCTATCTCTTACGCCCCATACTTCGGACAAATAAATACCTTAAATTATTTCTCATATCTGGTTCTTATCTCTGGAATTCCTTGCCATTATCCATAAAAAATTCTTCCTCGCTGTCTGTTTTTAAGGAAAAACTTTTTGATTATTACCATAAGCAGCATGTATGCCAATAATAGAAATATGTAACCTTTTATAGATTTCTTTGTTCCCAAAGTGATCGGAGAAATTTGTTTTTTGTTCTCTCTTTGTGATTGATGATATATTTTCCTTTGTTATGCATTATATTTTCCATTTTTTTAGTATTAATTATCTGTAACTGTGAATTTTTTTTGTTTTTCATCACTGTGAGGTGTTGGCCGGGTGTATATATTTTTTTGTTATTTTTTGCTCAAATCAGAATTTTTGTGTATTTTATATCTTTTGCTCTTATGGGGCAACCCAGAGCATAATTAAACCTATTCTATTCTATGACGGACAGGTCGAGGTGAAAAATATCGCAATTAATGTCTCGCAGCACTTCAGCATTCTTGCTCATATAGACTGTCATGCAAGTGTCTCGGGAATAAGTTCCAAATTAAAGCTGATTCTCCTAGTTCGAAGCAAATAAAAATTTATAACGCTGAAAGAGTGCAAAAGTTGTTTGGACCGAAATTCTAATTTTTTGGCAAAAATAGGGCCGAAGGAAAACTTGAATTCGAAAATTAAAAAAAAAAACCAAACCCTTTCAGTCATCAAATCGTAAAAACCCCGAGCCTATAACATGAGGGGTAGTAATTAATAAAAATGCGAAATGGCCCTTTGCACTTAATCCTATGTTTACCTTATGGGAGTATCTACAGCAACCTAAGGGTCCTTTTGAAGCCCTGTGGTCCTGAGGTCTTTGTATTTAATATATTTTTTCTCTCTCTGGGTCCAAAAGCACAAATTTGGCTCGAATCTTCGAAAGACTAATGAAGCTTGGTATTCGAACAACAGATTACCAATTTAAAGATACCGATTTCTAAGCTGCGACTCATCATTAAGTTTATAGTCTCATTTTGACCCGCTCGCACTCAGTCCTGACACCATATTCCCATTACCAGACCATGAACAATCGAGCGCTTGCTTTCAATCCGCCCGATTCTTTTTCCACCCAGTTCCTGGCAACATTGATCCATCCTCACCTTCTTACAGAGATTGAAGAATCATCACTCTTTCTCATCTCCATTAGAATAATTTGACATTTTTTACCCCATTCTGTTAATGTTTGTCTGTCTTCTAAATTTCATGTTTTATATAATGCACCACTCTAAATTGGAAATACTACTTAATTGGATTCAAAAAATCTATATTTTAACGAAGGAAAAAATGTATAAAATTACCCAGAGGATTCTATGGGTTTTCTACTTCTTAAAGCAAGGACATGGTAACTGTTAATATTTCAAACTATTACCATTACTACATTATCACTTAAAGATATATAAATTTGTGAGCCATGAATAAAATGCTATGTTGTTAGAGGCCTATTTACGCTAACTGGAGACAAGGTTGGTATAGCTTCTTGACTGTAAACTTTTAAGTCAGATGGCTTATGTTCGAATCTTGGCAGTGACCGAGATTTTTTAAAAAGTAATAATTATTCCACAGCTGGAGTTATATATGGAGAGGATTTCATGATTTGCGCCGTTTCGGCGGATTGTGGTGTTAATGAATAGATCTCTAGTCATACTTTGTTATAGATGGACTAAAGCGGCCGCTAGGTTTCTCTCTAGAACTCTATCATTCTATAATGAAGGGATGCCATGTAGAGACAAAATAGTCAAACTCTGGACTTGGTCCATTTTTGAACTGAACATATAAGACCCTAAACATCCTGCTCAATCTATAAAGAATAAATGGAATGATGGGCTTGGCCCACTTTAAAACAGAGACATCCATACAATCATTCCCTTATCAAAACAGCCATCTGTATAACTTAAAGCTTCAGGGTTAACTTCGTGTAAAAAAGGACATCAAATAAATTCTCGATCTGTACAGAGCGAGACATCTTTTCACCAGCCACATTTTCTAAAGAATGCAAATGAGCTCAGTTATGGGCGATCGTAATAATAAGCTATCAAACTAATCCTAGTTGTCTTGAAAAGCGAAAGTATGTATTTTCGTTTATACTATAAGCTATCGTCGGTAACCGTGCTTTCAACGGCGGAGCTCTATTCTGCATGAGCGACGACGCCGGAAGTCAATGTTTGCACGGGCGTCGTCCTGAGTCCCCGAGCGTCTGCCTCAATAAATGCGTTGTTGGCAGAGTAATTAAGCCAGTGCAAACTGTCTCCCAGCTGGCCACAATGGCTGTCCACGCGAGAAAGGTATTTAGCGATCGATTCATTCGATGGGATACTACACCGAATAACCTTTGAGGTTTCGTGAGAGAGCTAGGGAAAGAAACCTCTGGCGATTACACCGCGATCGTGGATAGAAGCTTTTTGGCAACGGGGATTTTGGTTGGATGGCAGCTAAAAGTAATTGCTTTCCAATCCGAGGTTCCAGGTTAGTATCCAGGCAATGGTGGAGATTTCGTCATACCATTCTCTATCCCTACATATACACTTGGTTGAGAACGTTTTTGGGTTGATTTACGTCCATCTGATGGTATGCTAAGTCTTTCACTACTAACGGAATACTTTTGTCTCGGTACAATGAGTTCAATGCAATGGGTTTGTGAAGAAGATAATTGAAGGTAAAATGGAGGGAAAAGTCCCTAGGTGAAGACCCGGATATCAGTTTATAAACCAAATAAAGAGGAAAGTATGTACATTGGAAGAAATACCAGAAGGTAAGGGAACTAGCATTAGATTAGGAAGGGTTGAGGGCTACAGTCAAACAATCTTAGAATGGAACGACCAATGAACGAACTTTGGTCCCAGCAAATATTTCTTTTGACAATGATTGATTCGCTAAGAGGAAACAAAATTTCACCAATAGGGTACAAAAACTGGACTTTAAAAATGCTTTCTAATTGTCAGTTTGTAAAGGGCGAAACCATGAACCCATTGGGGACATACTTAATGGAAGGATACTTAATACATACGCCCGCTTTTCTTCACTCTTCATACAATTCCCATAAAATACCTGTTCAACATATTTAATTACCTTAGGGGTGCAAATGACCACAGTCACAAGCCCTCTCAATTATATGATGGCACGGTAGGATAGAGATCAAAGGCTACAAGGTTACCTAGAGGCCGAAGGTTGCTAGATTACTTACAAAGTCATAAAACATAGACCTTAAGAGTCATTTTAGGCAAAAGTAATGATTAATACTGCTGTTTTCAGGTATTCTCGTCGCGTGTTTAGTTTTTCTGACTACAGTTTCTCCCCTCTTCCTGGGGGCGTCTTCAGGTCCGTTGGACATTTTGTAATTTTACAAAATGTCCAACGGACCTGAAGACGCCCCCAGGAAGAGGGGAGAAACTGTAGTCAGAAAAACTAAACACGCGACGAGAATACCTGAAAACAGTAATATTAACAAGTGTATGAGTCGCGGAAGTCTTCAAAGAAAAGTAATGATTATTTACAAAACTTTCCTTCACTGTCGGCCTTAAAGTTTTTAAATATAGTAAAATTATTGTTCTTTTAAGATTAAAGTGTATTAAGACTCCTGGAACAAAGGAAATGCGCATTAAGCATCCTATGGTCTGGTGCTAGCATAGTTATGGATGATATAAACCTAAAAAAATAGGAATATACCATAAAAGTTATTGCGACCCTACGTTTGAGTAAATTTCCAATCAATTCTCTTTGAATATAGATGGCTTGGGGTGTAACTGACTAAAACATATGGCTGGCAATTATGAGACCCGAGATCGAGCCCCTGTTAAGTCTAGTGATGTTTTTAGAGCAAATTTCATGCTATTGATGTATATCTTTGCACACGAGCGCCTGTCTACGCACAACATCATTTGGTAATTCAGCGCTTGGGAGCGGGGATGCATTTTTTTTAAACACACGATCAAACCTTTTCTTTGCTCTTTCATCTTGGAAAAGCCTGTACGATACGATGGCAGCTGAAGAGCAAGAAAGACCAGAAGAAAGAAAAACACGACATTACCAAAAACACATCAAAATCATACGGGTAGAGAGAATAACATACTAAAATACCCTAAGAAGAATAGATGTAGGATGAAATCTCTGAAAAATTATATTTTGTTTTTAGGAGTAACTGCTATCTATAAGGAATAAAATGTAACAATGGTGAAATAAATTGATAGGACGAATCTAACCTTAACTTTAGGACTAATTTGACCTTATACGCATCATTTGATTGAAAGACAGGACACCAGAGATTAAATATATCAGGCTGATCATGAATGACGTCAAAGTGTGACATGGCACTTCTAACTGAAAGGAAAGTAATGTGGAGAATACTGCAAAAGATGTTTTGAATATATGACAGCTAATATTATACCTTAACATATTTTTTAATAATTTCCTATTATAATCCAATAGATTGACAAATATGATGGAATTAATGTGCCAAATATAATTTTGACCATGTATATTAGTATTTATTACTGAAATTGAACAACGTATAATAAAGCATTAAAATTTTCTCTTTTTTTAACCTTAAACGCATAATTTGATTGAAAAATACTGGAAAAAATTCGACAAAAAAATCAATATGGCCAAACTTCCGATTGTTTAGAGTTCAAAATTGATTATTCACTTGGACGAGGAGTCCAATTTCAAACCTCCCCTCAGGCATTTTACATGTGTACTCAGGCTCAGTGTGTATTTGTTGCCTCCGAAAACCATGAAAGATTAAAAAATACTATGTTTAAACATCAAATTACTCATTTTGGGACTCAAATGGAAAACAAAACTGCCTTTTTCCGTTTTTTGAGCTTAAGAATTGATAATGTAAAATTAACACCGAGTAAAACTACATAAAAACTTCGTTTTTTTAAGAAAAGGCGTAACTATGTACCTCAGTAGAAACACTCAGATAACCCAATAAATTCTCCTTCGAGTAAAGCAATTCTCTCTACTAAGCTTCTCTAAGAACTCTAAGCTTCATAACTCGACTGTGCATATTGAAATATTTTTGCAAATATAAACAGTTGAGATGACATCAAATGTAGCTTTATAACTATAAAAATGTATCGAATGGAGAAAAGTTAACAGTTCATTATTTCCATCGCAGATTCAATGTTTTCCTCAAATATTCAGGGTTAATTGCATTTACCAGTCAGTTTGCAACAAATTTTAGTGACTAATAACTTGATGCGTATAGGTTAAGAAAAAATTAAGCACCATTATAGATGCATTCTGAGTCATGTGTACCGCTGAGAATACACTGAGTTGTCATATATATCTCGCTAGATAAATCCGTCCATCTCATCCATCCCACTGGCATTACGGCCCTAAAAGAACCTGTGCCTCCTCAATTATTCCTCTCCAGTCTCTCGCTCCATAGTAAGACGTCACCATCTCCTTACAACCATTTGCTGCAGGTCTTCTTCGATATAATCCAGCCACCTTTTGCGCGGTCGCCCCGGAAGTTTCTACCCTCTGGCCTCTGGCTGAACGTCCTACGTAGTGCCCTATTTTCAGGCATTTTTTCTAGATCCCCGAGCCACCTCAGTCTGGCAAACTTGACTTTGCATACCAGACTAGGTTTATCATATAGTCTATATGGCTCGGCATTAGTGCGGATACGCCTTGTTGTTTCGTTAACTGGGTCGTAGATTCTTTGCAGAATCTTCCTCTACCACGTGTTGAGCAGCAGCTCATCCCGGCTTTTCGTGACCCATGTTTCGCAGGCATATGGAACCACGGGTCGAAGAACTGTTCGGTATAATCTTTCTTTTGTTTTCCAACTCCATAAGCGTGACTTAAAAAGGCACTGGAGGCCGAAGTAGGCCTTATTCCCCGCATTAACTCTTTCTTTGATTTCCAGGCTGTTATCACTATTTTCTGATACCAATGAACCTAAATATTTAAAGGGAGGCACTCTCTCAAATTGATATCCACCTACTGCGATACGTGCTGGAGGATCATTTCCAGTCCTTTTCATAACCATAACCTTAGTTTTTTCCTCATCTATGATTAGACCGGCCCTTACTGATAATTAAATCCACGTCATCAGCATATGCCAGATACTGTACTGTCCTGTTTAATAATGTTCCATCAGAGTTAATCTCAATCTTCCGTACAACTCTTTACAATGTAAGATTGAAGAGGGCACATGACAATGCGTCACCTTGTCTTATGTTAGCCCTCTATTAACGCTAAACTTCCCGACGTCTTTATTTTGTTCTTTATTCCTGTTAGCGTCATCTTAACAAGTCAAATGAGTTTGTTCGGTATCTTTAGTGTAAGAAGAATAGCATATAGGAATGACCATTCAATGCTGCTGTATGCCTGTTTATAGTCAATGAAGATCTGGTACACTGGTATATTATATTCATGATATTTTTTCATAAGATACCTTATTGTAAAGATGTGATCAGTAGTGGATCTTCCTGGTCAGAATCCACAATGATGATCTCCTAATATGTTTTCTGTCCATATTTCCAGCCTTCGTGCTATGATCTTTGTGAACATTTTGTACGTGACGTTTAGTAGTGATATTCCCGAGTAATTAGCACATTATAGCTTTGTACCTTTTTGTGGATTGGGAATATGAGTGCGCACGACCTTTCTTTGGGCATCTTCTCTTCTAGCCACACTCTTACAATGATTCGGATAAATCTGTACCTGTTCTAAATCATTTTATCTATTATTTAATAAAATTGTAGGGTACAATTGGGATTTTACAAATCTCCGAATACAGACATAGTAATGACTTTAGAGGCTGAATAAAGCTCTTCAAGATCAAACGGTAAGGGATTTTTTCGTGAGCATGAGATAGAAATCGATAGGTAAATTGCCTATCTAACTACATATTTCAAGCAATGACGATACATATCAACTGTCACGCATTGTGCTGTCTGGGATTCTGAACTGTCTCGGATTATCCACACATCAATAACGATAATTTTCATTACACCATTGGTACTCAGGGTCAGGTACCCTCAGGGTCATTCACACTCATGTTTACATATATTATTAACACTGCCGAGTAAGCCAACAGTTAATTGATATGAAAACAGGAAAATGAAAATTAAACCGACGGAATGGAGTAAATTGGATCATTTATGCCTATATACGATTGGTTATCAACTTCATGATCATCCACACTATAATTTACACGAAATACTATATTCAGTGAAAAGATAATGTAGCAATTTAATGAAGTCTAAAACGGGAATAGGATGATGATTTTAGCCATAAAATTTCCGGATTTTGTTCAATCCAAATAATAACTCCCAACACTTGATCGGACAAAAGGAAAACATTGGGTCTTTTAGCATGACAAAGTAAGAGAATGGCATACTTCCGTTCGCAATGTTGTCGTGAATAATTCATTGAAGAGGAAACAGGATATAAAGAGGGATGTCACCCTATCTCTAATGGGCCCACTTTGACAGCATTAAAATTAATATATTTATTAAAGAGAAAGTCAACTGAAATTAGTAGCAATTTACCAGCCATCAGTTACATTTTCACTTACGTAGGGTTTCGACAAATCCTGTCACTTTCGAATGTAAATCGCAGGGAACGGCCAGATGAAGTCACCACGGCATTGGATTTTGATTCTGGGGTACCGGGTTTTATTTCGGCAGTAGTGGACATTATTACGTGGAAATCTCGATGTCTACTTGAGTGCTGTGTGAAGCGACCTTTCCGGGAAATAGTCTGTCTGTTGATTGTAACGATTAACTGTGGTGCCCTTCGTTAGCAATAGGTTTATTTCAACGCCGCCTAGCAGTGATGTAAAGAAACTGACTAAAATTTAAAAAGCAAAGTTTATCTAAGAACTTTGTGATTTTATCTTGGATAAACTTGTATTTTAAGTGAGGAGAAACGATAATGATAAGTTGATGAGCATTCTCGGTGGTGAGAACTCGTACCTCAAGTCAAATATGACATTCACTTGGAGACCTACAACAAGTTACCCGTGGAAAAAGTAAAAATCTTCAAAATTTCTCTTATTAGATAGACTTGAATCATGTAAAATGATAAAGTAAGTGGTTTGTTATAATTCAATATATTTTGTTTAAGTAAGCTGAAGATTACTGTAGAAAATGTTTATTCTTGGGTAAGTAATTATATTTATCAAAAAATTCTTTTCTTGAGTCAAAAAATATTGACCTGAGGAGAGTTGCGTAGAAAAACTAAATTTAGAGTGTATTTTTTCCACGTATTACACAGCAAAAACAAGCAGTAATTTCAATTCCACATGAAAATATCGTAAACTGTTTCATAAGCACTTGAACAGGGAGAGATGCAGAGTAGTGAAGCAAAAAATATGTTTAAATTCTTTGCTTCATGACACGTATAAAAGCAAACAATTTGATTTTTTGTAACAGCTCCCTATTGTAAACTAATACCGTCTCGTACATTTAATTAAATAATATTTTCTCTGTACTCTGTAGAATCCACTGTACTAGGGAGAATAGTAATATTTATTTAACTAATTCATGACCATAAATATGTCCCGATTCTATTGTGAAGAGCATAATATTTTGTCTGCATCTATTTCGGAAACCTTTTTAAGCATTTATTAGGCCAGACTAAGGTTCAACTTCATCTGGGCCAGGAAAAACAAAAAAAATATGGCAACTGAAGTTTAAGGATTCTCTCCAAAAATAATCAAGATCTCGTATACAAGGGTTACTTATTTCACAAAAAATATAATTTCCACCCACTTTAAAACCATTTGTTGGAAAAGGAAGATATCTAAATGAATGTTTCCTGACTCTTATCAATTAATTAGCAAAACGTTTTATTCTGGTGGAAGTCATTTCTGTATCTTGGCTTAAATGGTGGGCATATCGTTCGTAGCAGGAACAAAAATTCAAGTGGGAAAAACAAGTAGTCCTTTAATTGCCAATTACTGATACGTGCGCGGCGAACAACGCATTAATTAGTTCAATGTCATCTGTCACAAAGGGCGAGGCGACAAAGAGATGGTGACGATGTTCGCTCCTCAAGGACATTGCGAGTAAAAAAATTAAGACCAACTACCCTCAGGCCTATGTTTGCCCGCTCAATCTCATGCGGGTCCCACAGCACAGTCCAGAAAAAACCTGCCAGGTCGCTTTAACGACGCAATCTCTCTTTCATTGGTTTCAATGCAGGAATTCAATTTCTAAGCATTTTTACTCTTCATTGGCATAGTCATTATATTTGTTCAAATCCCACTAAGGACGTGTAACTCAACAAAATGAAGTAAAAAAATTTAGAGAATTTCAAAGGATACAAAATATTTAAAAAATAAACTGAGTTAAATGTTTCACCTTTGCAAAGGAATTCCTCCAAATAATAATAATTTTAAGTGAGGTTGAATGATATTTAAACTTTCCGTAAATGCTCTCTTTTGTAGAATCTATGGATACCGGAGAAGTCAATATTATTTTGGTTGTTAACAGTGTTAAACGGGTTAAAGTAGGTTCACATGAACACAGATCCTCTTCAAATACCATTTAGGACGTATAACTAAACAAATCAAAGTAACAAACTAAGTATCAACAGTTAAATAGTAATACTAATCTTTTCCAGCTGAAGTTCCGGGACTTTATCATTAAACTCTTCAGTTAGGTATACGCCCTTCGTCTCTTCACTCCATTCATTACGTTAGCCATTTGCCCAACATTCTACCATCAATTAAGGCCTTCAGCATCTGTTCTCATTACCTATCTCAGCCACGTACTCGGCCATCCCTTGACTACTTCAAGGAATCTCCTCTCCTCAATCCCAATGCCAAGCACGTGCTCATTCGCCTTCACTCCTTTCCATTTCACCTTATTCACCCTCCTCTACAGTCACATCTCAAGAGCTTTCAACATATTCTCGTCCTCTCACCGCTTAGTGTCAGTGTCCAGCAACAGGTTACGCTACACTGTACATCCAACTCTGAGTAGTCTTTTCAGTACGTTTTAAATCAAGATTCTCGTTCTTTTGTTATCTTCAAATTAATACGTCCTTTCTTGCATAAATTACCACATGATCTATAACTGCCTCGCCACTTAAGTATCCAAGTTCTAGTTTTGGTCGCATGCAACCTCAGATCGGATAATATTTAAATACAGAAATATTAATTATACAGAAGACGCGCCTTACATTATCAATGGGTACCCTTCCTCGTCAGTTCAATATTTTTTGAATCCTCATACGCCTCAATTTCACTGGATATCATCATGAATGTCAAGTACCAGCTAATACCCTAGGTCTTTTAGCGGAAAAAGAATCATGTTAAATGGAATTAAGGAATGTTACAGTAAATTTAAATGCTCAAGGAAATCATAACCATAAAGCTGGTAACTGGTAAGCTACTTAGCTTTGCTAATGACTGGTAAGCTACTTAGCTTACCAGTCATTAGCAAATTAGAGTATCCATATTTAAAAGGAACCCAGCAAAACTATATGGGTGTATTGCAAGATCAAAGATGAGCCACGATATTGACAGGGTCCTGTTAAGCCGCGGTTAGGCCACATTCTATCTTCTGAATGCGAGTACGAAGAACTATCACAGTGTAATTAGACCTGGATCTGGAAGTTTAGACTCTACACGGTTACGACCTAGTATTTGTAGCACGTGATGCAACAGTACATTGTCCATTGTTTTTATTTGTTAACAATGAAAAGTGACTTTGAGTACACCAATATTTATGACGACCATCTTTGATATTCACTGAAAACCTCAGATTTCAAACTTATAGATCCTCATTAAATTTACAGCTGGAATGCCATTTCATTATACCCTATTAAGGAACTCACTGCCTTTAATTAACTATAATTGGTATGCCAAGATTTCAAATGTGAGCTCAAAGAGATCTTCTGCGTCCACCTGCGCCCCCGAAAACAAAATCTAATTTTCAATGACTCTCAGCTCTCCCCTTTGCGGACAGTGGGCTGGAGGGACGTGGCTTCTTATTTGATATGCCTCTAAGATATAGTGATTACATTAGAAATTAGTAATTGTCCTATGTCAACACTGACACGACATGGTGCCACAAGTTAAAATGAGGGAGGCCTTGGAAAATTGGAACATATTTTTTAACATAATAAGAGCCATTAAAATGCATAAAAAATATTGAATCCATGGTTGAAAAGAGAAATGATCGCTCTCAGGGATTTTCAATAAACGAAGGACTATAGCAAGGCTTCCGTATTTCTCCAAAATTGTTTAAACTATAAATAGAACTGGAAGGGCTTGCAAAAGTTTTTCAACCAAATGGGCTCACTATTGGGGAAAAGTACGTTACACACGATAAGCTATGTAGATTATCCAGTTCTTCTAGATTTGTATTACATGATCAGGAAAGTAATAAAAGCATACCGCAATTGGTGCATTGAATAAACATAAGCTAAACACAATGTTTGTGTGTGCTGGGTAGGCAACAGGATCTTAATTTTCAAAGTGGGCGAAGAGTTTATATCTTGGGATGAAATTTATAGAAAAAAAACAATGGATAAGGCCATTAAGGAACGGTGTACTTAAGATGAAAAGGCCACAATTATATTGAGCAATTTATTATGGGACCAGTCATTGCAAAGAAAATAAAAGCGGAATTCTACAATTCCACCATAAGGAATATTGTAACTTATGGCTGTGAAGTACGGTCACTAAAAGATTAATCCGAAAAACCATCATTGACCACTGAAATGAAATTTTGGCATAGAGCTGTAGGAAAATCGAAAAGAGAAAGAATAATTTCCTTTCTCATTTAATTTAATTAACTCAACTCAGAGGCATCAACGGGAAATTTCGGAGACGAAAGAATCACAAACGTACCTCAGCATTTAGCAAATGTCAACCCAAGAGCAAGGGACACTTATTTTTACTTTCAACATTAAACTCCGCGGTTTAATCTTACCAGCAACAGTAGCAGATTTGAGAATTGGAGATTTTTTCCACGGTGTGGCCCAAATCCAGTTCTTGAAAGACAAAAACTGTTACTTAGGCGTTTACTGCAGGCGCGGTTCAACCGTGGGTTTATATTTAATTCTTGCAATCCCACCTAAGAGTTTAAAATTCTTCCCTCCATTTTATTTTCGTCACGCGGCTTCCTCCTGAATTCACCGTCAATATATCCCTAATCCTAGGCTTTAAACGACAACACATGATACCAGAGTGATGCCATCTAAATCTATATTAATCCTTCAAGTAACCCGTAGGGTATACAGAGGAAATGTGCTTTCATTTCATAATTTAAAGCCTAGTTTAAGAACTTGGACTGTCATTATACTATCTAAAATTGGATACTTGATAAAGTATTGAACTATGACAAATAATTACTAGAATGTGGCGACCTATTAGAGAAAATGAATCCCTTATAGATTCTTTAAATCTACAAAATCTACAAAAAATTGGCTGGTCGACCAATGATTAGTTAACTCGTCGATGCTGATAATAAACCCAACCACATTTCCGAGCAGTCATGAAAGGACAATCACTAATTCCTATTGTCACGTGCACGTAAATTAAGTTATTTGCTCAGGAAAGTACAAATAGACACTAAATGAATTGAGAATTCAAAGCTTTACTTTCTTCGGCAAAATCATATTGAAAATATGTATTATTCATAGGTGAATATTGAAATCACAGATTTTACTGATTAGACTGAACAACTTTTAGTCATTGGAGAAGACAGAAAACCCAACAGTGAGGGAAAATAAGCTTTAAAGTTATAGTACTTACATATAATAGTAATAGTATAAGTATAAAGCTATTTAAGTTTCAGAACAGTTTTAATGGATTAGTTATTTATTCAATAGTCAAATATCATTCATTCACAAAAGCCTTGAGCGTGGTTCCGAATAACAGATTGATTGTTTACTAATTTTAATATAAACTTGACGGATCAAGTGAAAGCCATCCTTAAATTATGTATTTCAGATAGTTGAAATATAATATACAAAACTAACTATTTTTATCACATTTGGTGATAAAATCATTTTAATACCTGCTCAGCTATTTACCTGTTAATAAAATATAATTGCACAATGGAAATGGTTCCAGGCTTAACTTTGAGGAAGTGATTCATAGTAACTTAAATAAAACTTTGTACACTCCACTATAGGTTTAATAACACGCCCCGGGTTTCGACACTTCGTGTCATCTTCAGGTCACATGAAGTGTCAAGTCAAGAAGTCAAGTGTCGAGACCCGGGTCGTGTTGTTAAACCTATAGTGGAGTATACAAAGTTTTATTTAAGTTACTAAAATATAATTGCATTAGCACATTTATAAAAATGAAACTCAAGCTTACTATTTTTCATAAAACGTTCACAACGTTTTATCGTACCAACCATATCTGTTCTTATGTATGATAAGGCGTTTGAAAAACAAGGATAAATTAAGTGAATCTTGATCGAGTCTCTAAAGATGTTTCATAAATACTTTTAAAATATAAATAATCAGCCATTTTTTATTATTTTAGAATAAAAGTTCGGGTAAATTTGGAAGCAATATAAACGTACTTTCAAGTACATAACGTGCATTTAATTATGTTCATTAAGGAAGTTTGAATGTTTTCCATTATAAATTAGCAAGGCTCGTAACAATAATTATGTTCTGGCATGGTTCTAGAAAATCTAATGAAAAAAAGGTGTGTGAGCGAGAAATATATACTGTTTTTAAGAAAAAAGGAGTCCACTAATTGGTATCGTACGTGTCCAAGCTTTCTGAGGCTATATTTTTCATTCCGAGAGCTTTAATTATTCAACTATGGTCATTTATTCCCAACTCTCTATCGTCATGTTCCGAGTGGGAGTAAATAGACGTTCACATGGAGGACGGGAGGTTAATTGTCCACCGTTTGATGAGGGACAATTGAGCCAAGGTGAGGAAAATGACATTTCAGATCGATCACACATCTTGACTACAAATTGCCTCGAGAACAGATAAATCTTATTTTCAGGGAAAATGTAGTATGTTTCAAATCAGCGCCATTTTACTCGAGGACTTATTAATTGTATGACCACAAAATTACGACCTAGGATACCATGGTTTATCATTCAAACCTACTCACGGAAGAGCAAAATACGTACATTGAAAATGAAAGGGTTTAAACAATTGCCAATTTGGATATTGTTAAACCATCGGAAACAAGTTACCGATTTCGCCAATTTCATTTCGCATGGCATATTTTTAGCGTCATATTTATGGAAATTTCAAGTAACAATCATGCACATATCCATGCTGGCTGATCGTATTACATGAGTTTCTGAGAACAATTAACATGTAACATACTAATTTTAAAGCAGGCAATAGTTTCCCTTTCAGCAGACATGGGAATTATTACTACAAATAATAACAAAAATTATTTTGAATGACAGCCATAGTGCCATTTTTACACCCCTATTCTTACAGTAATTATTGATTGATTACGAATTTAGAGATTATGTGTAAATTATATCATTTTACATGAGCGTACCGAAGGTATTTCTGGTTTAACCTTGCTGTATTAAAGAGAGGAAATATCTCCCTTTTCTTTTAACCATATCCGAATCACCCGAAACCACAACTCTTACGAATATCATCTTCGGGTTCTCGAATTCATTTGCAATTGTAATTCAATACTTATTCACACCCCTTTTTCCTTTTGAAATCTATTCATTTTTGAGAATTCTCGAAAATTTGCAGTCGAAGTTCGTAATCCGATTTTAGAATTTGAATGAGAAGCTAACATTGGTGAGAGGATCAGTATCCTCGAATTTCCCACGCGAACAGTTCAGAATTCTAAATTTCCGAAAGGATTTCGGCCGATGGGCGTCGCATCTCGACTTTCCTTTCCCTTGAGCTCATCCATCTCTCCGCTCAAACCCGCAACTTCTTCAGGAGTCACCATTTTTCTGCGTACGTGCTCCAGCGAGAGCTGCAGCATTCATTCCTCGGAGAGAGGCATCCTGTCCATTCTAGAAGTGGGAGAGAGACAAATAAATACCGCTAACCCACTCGGTAAAGAACGAGCGAAGAGACGCATTGGAGTCCAGACGACTGTGAACGAGGAAGGACGGAACGTTTGCATTGTTTTCCTCCGGCGGTTTTTCTCTGGGGCGATTCCACTGCTTAAATATGCCCAAAAACCATCATTCCAAGGGTGAATTTACCATTTGTTCTCGTGCTTACCCACTTACTCGCCAATACAGTCTTCTAGAATAATTAATGTACTTAACTATATTAAATATTCAAAACAAATTCATGTAGAAAGCAGAAATACAGATGTCTGAAAAGAATATATTTGAAAAGCGATAGTAGCATTAAATAAGCAACGAAAGGACGGAAAATTTCATTAATAATTTGTCAAGGTAGTAATTTTATATCATCGACTTGATGGTCAGCAACTTTGTGAAGTACTCATTCTGCTTATGCTTGTCCAGATATCTTAATAACTAAATGGAGTGGCAGAGATGGGTAATATATTTTACAGCAAGGTTTCTGAAGCCTGAAAATATGAATAAATGCCTGTTCATAATGTGATTGATGTATTTGCTACAGTAGAACATCAGTTATTTTCTCTAGTCCTTGGAGGTGGTATGCTATAGAGATAAAAATATAATATGCTATAGAGTAAAAAATGAGGTGTTGTCTGAATATTTGTTACCCTTCTCAAAAAATGCTGAATCTATAGACCTAAAATTTTGCATAAGTTTGGCGTATATACTACCTTGAGCTTAGAAAAAAAGGTCTCAGAGCCACAAGGACCTCAGGACTTAGGGCTTAGTGGCCAGGAATCAGTACCGAGGTTTCTTTATTTGCTTTTAAAAAGAACTTGCATTCATGACATTTGGTTGAGATTTATATTGTTAGATTTTAAAAATAATGAAGTATTGGATTTATTAATTGTAATTAATGTTTTAAAACGGCTCGTTGTAGCTTCAAAATTACGTTTTTAATATTTTACCCCGAAATTTCGCACTGGGCATTCATGGTTATAATCAAATAAAATAAACAACTTTCAGTGAGATTTCATTTGGAGTAGTTTGTACTCCCACCTTTGACAAACCTGAGCATATCTTTATTTCACTTAACTTCAATAGTGCATTTAACGAAGCAAATGAAAAATGGCTGATATTGAGTGCCAAAATAATTTTTTAACTACCATAATTACCTAATGGGAAAAATATCCTTAACACATTTTTACATTCAGTAAACCACAATTATTTCTCTTTCAATGGAGAAAATGAAGTCGTAAAAGGTCGACTTTGAGAGAAGAAACTTTTGTCGGCTACTATAGACATAAGGGTAAGTTCTCGTACAACGCATTCTAAATTATTCTTTCACTTTATTTATTTAAGTAAACTTATCTCTCATATTTGAGAATTTCCTCCTTCGTACAAAACCAGTATATTATAGTTAAAAAAATTAATTTCAAGTTCCATTTTATCAATGAAGAAATGGGAAAAAAATAAAATATTTTCTATTATTAAGACAAGAGTACGTTTTCAGGATCTTCCCAATGTCATAATTAGGTCTTTGGTTATTTATGACATGGTAAACGTCAACATTATTAAAAATATCTTTCACCATTGGAAATCCTAGAAAAATTTCTCCCGCGGAAAAACAGAAGGAATAAAATTTTTCAAGTTATCGCATTCACCTGCTAATGCATTAAGGTGAGTGCATGTAAGAAATTGGTTTCATGAAAAATGGTCTTTCAAAAATATATTTTATATTGGTTCATTTAAGATGGAGTATCCCTGAATAGAATTTTGCTCATTGTTAGAGACCAAGGCACTACACCTAATAAACCGAGATAAAATTAATATTAACATCTCTGCAAGTTCCCTTGGTAAATTTTTAAAACTTTGGTTTACAGAAGACTATGGTAGGAGTGTATTTTAGCTCATTCAAATGGCAACCGTTTTGACGCTGCATTGCGTTAAACTCCACTCTAACGCAAGCTATGGAGATGAAACTTGTGAAAGTAACTTGCCCGTGTAAACTCACCCTAATGACACAAATTCTTTATTCAAATATTTTTAGATAGTGTGCTAAGAAAGTACATAAGAAAAATTTATAACATCCTAAAAGATCGGAGAATGTGGTGGATCGAAAACTTAAAATCTCATTTTTAACCTTTTGATCCACTTTAATTATTAATAACAAAAAAAACCTTTGGAACCATTCAAAATTCACAACATCATGTGCATAGACTAAAGCTTATGGCTTCAACTGAAGGATTTAGTCTAAACTTCAATGATCAGGAAATCATGCATCAAGCTTCAAACATCAATACCAAGCTGAAGCTATTGATGAATGAGTAATGAAAAACCGTACGAAAATGGTAAGAATGACAAACTTTTGCGACGCCATAGCAGTAGTAAATTTTTCGAGAGCAAAGCCTCCTATTATGCCTTTCTATCTTCCACATTTGAGAAGAGCTCATTACACAGCGAGCTGTAGAGTGACCACACCCATTCTAGCAAAAAGGATTTTTCATAAAGATAACACTGTAAGTTGAATTTTGATTATGTGACAAATACGAAAAGCGTAATATTAACTCCGTATGAAACTCAGGTCAATTTAACCTTTATAGACGCAAAAACTAAGTAAATATTGTACGTTTGCAAGGTCTTTGCTGCAAAAAAATTTTTTTTTCCTATATCCAAGAGTCTGTTAGATAACTGCACATCATGCTAAAATAACATAACCATCTCTTTCGCAAATCACAAATTTAATTGAAATGCAACTATGTTGACTCGCACATCCTATTACTGATATAATTCCGATTAGTGGTTTTAGAATAACATTTTTGTATTATTTTACTTGCTGCTGTATGCATTCGTTGAGAAAACGAGGCAAAAACATCAGTAATTTCCGTCGTTCCTATTAATTAAAGTCAATTATTTATCATATATATATATATATATATATATATATATATATATATATAGGTATATATATATATATATATATATATATATATATATATATATATATATATATATATATATATATATATATATATATATATAATATATATATAAAACTTCGTCACAGGGTGACACTAAACATAAAACATATAAAAAGGAAACTCACGAGTTTTAAATTTTCTGCACCTTCATTATATATATATATATATATATATATATATAATGAAGGTGCGGGCGACCCACCGAAAATTTCAAACTCGTGAGTTTCCTTTTTTTATGTTTTATGTATATGTTTTATGTATATATATATATATGTTATATATATATATATATATATATATATATATATATATTTCAAAATTTTGAACTTATAATTCGAAAGGAAAAGTGTTCTAGTTTTAGCACAACTCGTTGTACATATAGATGTGAAGACTTAAATTTACCAATTACAATAGTTCCTGTGGTTTGTTCACTCCAGGAAAAGAATAACCTTCGGTAAATGAGAAGGAATTATCAAAGCAGAAGACTTAGTCGCTTTGGCTTGTTAGATACAAAGCGAGGTGAGAGTTTGCAGGCATTTTTTCATTCATATTGACTGCGTTAATTAAAATAATAACTGGATGCTGAATCTGGATGAATTGTTAAATTCCATTTCCATTGGAGATACAAGATTCGTGTGTCATACTTTCTTAGCCCACTCTCACCTTACCCATTTCCCAACGCTCCCACAGAATACTTCTAAAGTATAAAATTTTATCGAAGAAAGTTTAAAAACAAATAAATGAAACCATTGCATTGAGCTCTTTACTTAAAAGATTCAATTAACTGAAAAATTATAGAATTAAACAATAGAATGAGGCATAACGAAAGAATTTCCACCAGCATTTTAATCACATCCTACTTACGAAGCAGCGAAAATCACTACTGCGAAAGCAGTACATTTTCTTCCATTAACATCTATGTAATAGACACGGGAAATTTCTAGGCGTGATATTGAAATAGCAAAAGATTTTTAATATACACACCATTTTACTCTCCTAGCGAAATGCGGAAGCAAAAAAATGAAATATTATTATTGTCTCAAGTCTACTATGCATATATTTATGGGAAAATTTATGAGGTAGCCAGAAACTTTGAAAAGAAACAACCAGAGAGCCAATTAATCAAAATTCATTACCGAGCCTAAGGATTCTGGGCAATACATCTAGAGGATATAGTGACTTTAAAGCGCCTATCCTCAAATTAAATGAAAGATACTTAGCAGCACTTTAGGTAACTTTTGTATTCTGATAAATAATTTCAATAACTTGACCGATAAATAAGATAAGAAAATACACTAGAACTACTCATAACTATATATAAACCCAGACAAGAGGCTGTTTTCGGCGCCCTGAATTATTAGCTTCTTTGAATTATGCGAAGGTCTTCAATGGTTATACATTTCCTTCGACACCATTTCCTCAACTACCACCTCCGACACAATCTCCAAACACATCTTTTTAAAGACAACAATAATAAAATTATTTATACTATCTTGAGACATGCTGTGTTAAACTTGGTAAGTACATTGTATAGAAAATTAGAAGATGATATCATTTACCGTCATGTCACCTCAAAACTCTTCTATATTAATTTGATGATACTTCTTGGAAATGGACGGTACTTAAAGAAAATGGATGCCTTTAAGCAGTCGGAAAGCCTACTTATTTACTCTCTTTATGTGAAGGCCAAGTTTTTTCCTTGCTATCATGGATTCCTATTCCTTTGACATCATCTGGAAGACACACGTAAATACCTTTAAATAACAACGCTGCATCCAGTTTTTTTAAGCATAAGAGTGTCCTCCATTTTCATTTAAAATCTTTTGAAGACTCTTTCCTAAAAAATTTCCTCCGAAGTCAGTTCCAAAAGGTAATGAGTATTTCTACTTTGCCCCCTATGGCGTTTTCTTATAAAAATAATTCTCTCTCTAAAAAATAGGTCAAAATATTCCAAGGGTTTAATAAGAGCCAGGCTATTTCCATTTGCGAGGCTCTTTTAAGATAAGATATAATCATTACTGGCTGAATATTTTGAGGGCAAAAACAACGCAGCATACATTACTCCTAGGAACTTTTGCAAGTAGTTTTTTTCCTATTTTCATAGGTAAGAAAGCGCGTAAACAATAGTCAAATAAGGATTTTGAAAGTTTTTAAAACTAAAATTATTTTAGGACCCATGCATGATAAAATATTTAACTAATGTGACAAAATATGGATACAGAAATGAAAAATATAAATAATTCATTTTTGCAAAATAAATGTTATCTGAAGAGGAAAAAATTGATTTTTCCATTGAGTCCTCACAAACATTCACCATTACATATCCTCTAGCAACGGGAAGAGTTTCTACGAGACGATTTTTAATGAAGAGCTTGATGTTAGTAGAGTTTGGAATATTTTGAAAAAAGTAATCGCAATTTCAAATTTAAAACAAATTTTAATGATAATATAATAAATATTTATTCAATTTCATTTCTCATGGCACCTATATAATGTTCGTGGAGCCATGATTTTTTAGTTTAGCTTTCCAAACAAAGCAAAGCTTGGAAGCGATGTTTAGGAAATTTTCATGTACCTATTTCTGACGTAAGTTTATTGGAAGAAGTCAAAGGCGAGAACTACGGTGAGCAAAAAAATGTCCTTCTTTCTGTAGGGTGGTGGAATTGAAAAAAAAGGTGTGTGAATTTTTAAAGCTGACTAGTTTCTAGTTTTTTAATAAAACTTTGCGCCATAGTAAACGTTCGGAGATAAAGTTTGCTGACTTCGAAATATGGTTATACATAAGAAGTTTTAGAATTAGAAGACTAGTTAACGATTCTGATAAGAATTAAGACAGTTTAGGTAATTATTTAATAAATGGCATATATTATGTTACGTAATAAACGTTGATAGGATCCTAAAATAAACAACCCAACCCCTCTAATGGAATGAAATTTCCAATTAACCGAGACGTTACATTGACGATGATGTATTTGGTTGGAACAGTACCTTGGGAAGCAATTTCTAACGTTCTTCAATATAAAATTACTATTATCACCCCGTAAAGCAAAGTACGAAAACCTTACGCAATGAATAGATTTTTCGTGGAACTCGAATTACAAAAACCTCGGGGGACATGAGCAGCTAAAGGGAAGCGTGGGGAGACAGATTGGAGGAAATGCGGCGGCTGCTGAAGAGAACGAAGGCGAATGAGAGTAGAAAAAAAATTGAGGATTTTTTCCAATCGCGAACATAACGAGAAAACCCACCTCGTTAGGGACAAACAAAAGCACCCCGCCAGCCAAGAATTAATCGGGAAAAGCTCGGAAGAGGGGGAAGGGTGAGAGAGGAGTGAGATTGTTAAAGAAGGGGTAGAAAGCTTTGAAAAGAAGGGTTGAAAACGCTGAAACGTGTCGCTTTGACAGTGCCTAGCTATGGAAAATAATATCTTCATTTCTGTTTATTTTCAAAGAAACAACAGACTTAGCTCTTTCATTTCTCCTTCCCACCCTCATCCTACATCTATTTTTTCCCATTTCAAACCACCATCTTTAAAGTCTTCAAAATACAGGCAGCAGGTGTTTGAGATGCTTTCGTAAACATTTACTTTAGTAGAAAAAAACGTAATTGATAAGAAACCTGGAGGAAGCTTGAGGGACAAAATGCTAAAACGAATGTTTGCCATGGTTTTTAATATATAAATAACTTTCCCCTCCTCCTCCACGGGGAAACAGTTTCCGTCACAAACAGCCCCATTAATTCCTCTCCCTCCCTGTCTTTCCCAAGACAAAGCTGGAATTTGTCGTGGTAAACGCTACTCTCATTTTTTTGGTCCACGTTTCTATTTTTTATATTCCCTCTCTCAGGTCCAATAGAGGAGTCCGGAAGGCAGACGGGGGCTTTGAGCGAAGTAAAAGCGTGTTGAGGATGCATTATCGGTGTGTTTGTCGGGGAAATGAATGCAACAAAGAACGTAGGGAGGCCTACGAAAATGAACTCGGTTGTTTTCAAATGGATTTTGGTCGGAAGCGTCGCAGAGGATGCAGGGCACGTTGGCAAGAGCCCTCTGAATTTGTAGAGAGAGCAAGACAGTGAGAAAGAAATGCTTAAACGTTTTCATTAGGACTTAATTAACACTAGAACGCCTGGACTCAGTCACCCCTAGAACGCATAAAGGGGCGTCATTTCGACTCCGCGTAGAAAGTAATCTTTTTTCTAATAAAAAAGTAATATGATCTAACTTGAGGTATTTTATGCACATCTTTGTTTATTTCCTATGATTGTGTACATTTTTACCCGCCATTAAAGGCAAGTAACGTTAATTTTACCTCTGGAGATTTGCAGATATTAAGGAAGATATGGGTGAATTACACATTAAAATAGAATATTTGAAGGGTGAGAATAGGAAGGGTGATCCCAGACGAAGAAAGAAAATTACGATCCGAGCGTATGAAGAAATACTGGGCTAAGAGAGAACAAAAGAACTCCAGTAGATGTCTGAAGTGGTTCAGTAAAGGTCATAAAATAGAAAAAATAATAATACCTCTAGATAATCCTGTGTCGTCTATTTCCTTGACTTCCTGCCGTTTTCTTCATGCTTCTTTCTTGTCGGAGCAGAGAAATGATGAAGGAGTATAAATGAAATAACTTCAATGGTGAAATATCGGCTGAATGAACTTGAAGATAGTATGAGAAGAACAAGTAAGTGCTTGACAGGCTAACTGTCCGCTTCTCAAAAATTAGATTTCCACCCCTTCTTCTTTCATTTCCCCTGTCACAGTGTCTATCTTTACGAGAGCGAGCCGCGACGGAATAATCTCAGGCGGAAGAGGAGAAATGGGGAAAAGGAGCGAGTATGAGGCAGTTTAGCGACTTCAGAATGATTAGCATACATTGAAAATACTCCTCCACAACATGGGTAGCAATTTATTACATTATGGAGTCGCAATCGTCTTCATTAAACTACCTGTATGACGGAGATAATTTGACACCTCTCTACGTAAATTTGGAATTAAATTGTAGATTTTGAATCATAGTGTTCTCAACTGTTTACAAATAGTAGAAAAAAGAAAGTAAGGAAAACTCATGAGAGATAACAGCTTAGAAGACGGGACTAAAAAAATAGCAGCATTTTTACCGAGCGCAGGAGTCGAAATGACGCCCGCGAGTGTTCTACAGTTAAAAGACCAGGGCGTTCCTATCTCTATTAAGTGCGATCTACATCTACATACTACCCTGCAAGCCGCCGTATGGGCATGCGGCAGGATTTGTTTGGATACCAGCCATGTTAAGGTGCTCAGAATATGGTTTTGGGAGGTGAAAAGTGGAAGTGTATTTATGGAGTAGTTGAGTTGAGCTCATCCTTTATTATGGTCACTTATTGTTCGTCGAAATGACATTTTTGTACCCACCTGTATCAGCTATCCAGGAAATCATAATAACGAGCATATATGTTGAAGGAAAGAAGAGGTTGGCTGAAGATCAGAGTGGAGTACGGCAAAAGTATTCTTCGTATTCATTGATGTGATAAAGAAAACGTAATTTTGGGGCATGTGTATTGTTTTTTAAATAACAATGGACCGAAATGATTTTCACCTTTACCAAAATACGCCAATGAGTTAAGGTTGTTTCACTCTATAAAGCGCGACTCGTGTTTTAAATTACCGTGAGAAAGGCTGAATAATAGCTGAATAGTATTTTATATTGATGGAAATTATATTCGCGAACTGCAAAAGACACCTCTGAATATGGTGCTCTCGTGAGAAATGGTCAACTTCAGGGATATAAATGTCAAATAAATTTAGAAACCACTAAATATCAGCATCATTTGGGAAAATTGTGAGCCCGATATTCATTTTATAATTAAAACTTTAGCCAAAAAGCTAGGGAAAACAATGCACTTATTCTCACCAAAAGATATTTTCCTCGAATTTCCAAGTAAATGCTAGTCTCTAACTGGATAAAAACTGACTTATAATCAACTTTGTATTTTAATCGGAAAAAATAAGACCAGGAAGATTAAATTCATGAAAATGTAAGGTAATAAAACCTGGGAGAATGAATACGGTAACCTTGTGGATATAGTAAAAACAAACGTTATTGCGGACTTCACCAGAGCAAATAATTCTAATAGGATGAAACTTATAGAAAAACCTAGGTCGTAAAATAGCTCATAGGTATTTGATTTCCTCGCACAATAATAATCACTTTAGGGCTCATTCTATGCTTCGGAAGTATTTATGTTGGGAAACAATTAATAATAAAGTTAGATGAGTTGTGAGCGAGAAATATTACGAAAGTTACGTGGAAGAGAGTGGTAGAGGAACTTAGAAAGACAGGAAATTAGAGGTGGAGACTGTTTGCCTTTGGATTCTCCACGAGATGGGGTATGTGAGGTTGCATGGAGTGAGAAAGCAAAAGGCATAGAAAAGAGAGGGGAGGATAGTGCACTGAATGAATCCATCTATTCAATAAATGAAATTTACGAGAAAAATAGTTTGAAGATACAAATTATATGATAATTTGTAATGCGAAACAATTACTTCTATTGCTGCAAAAATTTATACGCAGGGATAAACGAAATCGTTGGCAGGAAAGGGAAAAGACTAATTTTTAGGAGTTGACTAAAGTATTGTTTCCCATAAAAGAAAACAATCAATGGGGATTGTGCGTTTATGTATTTAAATCCCACCTCTGTTTATTATTAGAAATCAATATACCAAAGACCCTGAATGGTTGAAAATGCATACGCGTGTATTTGGGCGGAAAAGTGCATTTGGCTATGTAAAAGGCAATAGTTTCAGGACCGAAATTTCTTCGATTTCTATACATGTTTCTGCGCTTCTGGGGTACGGTTCCGCATAGTTACAGCCACCTCTCAGAGCTCCACGAAGCACCGCTGCAACTTCTGAGCTTAAGTCAACACCCTTCGCTTACTGTGTGAGACTCGACACTCCCTCACCTCCCTGCACCGATGAACGGTATGAATCCCTGTGGAAACTCTCCGTCAGGTCCTCGCTTGCACTCCCCTTCTCTGTGATTCCTTGCTTAATTTCTAAATTCACTAAGAACTCAATACTCTTCTTGGTTACATCTTGTTAAAGGTAGCGGAAATAGATCAATAGCTCTACACTGTGCTGCATGATCGAGGCTCCAATAATTTCTCCTAACTCGTTGTTACTTAGTAGATCAGGTAATAAACATAAAATTAAACTATGAACCATAGAAATAGACTGTTAACGCAAAGAAAAGAATACAGCCCAGTTTACAGGGAAAACATCTAGTCTACATTTACATAATCAGTCTTCCTCTTCAATATTAAGTTTACTATCAATAAAAATATCATGAAAATGCAGACAATATTGATCATAGTTATGAGGATAGTTTTGTTTTAAATTATATTTGCGACACAAATCGCTGACTAAAGATCAGGGTAGTAGAACAAGTAGAGAAGTGTGCAAATCCTGAAGTACATAAAAATATTTAAGGATTACACATGTTATACACTGATTTACAACATAATATATCTTCAGTCTGTAATTTAAGGAAATATAAATGAAAAATTTATGTGAGAAAACATGGATGAGGTGAAGCAATGGCAGTATAAATGGAAGCAAAAAAGAACAGGAAGTCTGATACAAGAGGCTGGGTTTTTCTGGCCTCACTAAGAGACGAGTAATACGGGAGCAAGGGGGAAGTGAATGGGGGCGAAAGGGAAGAGGAGAAAGCCAAGAGTTCGTGAGAATGCAAAACATTCAGCGACAGAAGCGTCGTCCTCCCTTGTAAGGGAAATTACGCAGGGGGGGGAGGGGAGCAGAGGAGGAAAGAGAGACCGGCGTGGAAGAGAGACAAAAACAGTTCTCCCACGTTCTTGACTGGCGTGCGAGAGGGGGTTTGAGGAAAAAAGTGTCATGCATATATATATATATAATAAGCATATCGCTTCGTCCCCAAGAACTGACTCGTTAAAGTGTACACTTTGCGAGGGAAAATGGGGAAGGATTTATATTTCAGGGCCGTCCTACACGATGGAAGAAGAGCCGCACGAGTCTTTCGTACGCGAAGGGAAAATTCCACAGCCTCAGTCGTTTACGCGCTCACTTATGCAAGGTCCCGCCCCGCGTGGGGCTTTAAAAGTCCGTTTCTCTTGACTGAGACACGTTTCAGTTAGATCCCGGTCTCGTCAGTGTGACTTGAATCCTTGCAAATGGCGCCATTAGGTTCCTGAAAGGTTGTAAGAGCTTTAAGGAGATTCGAAGGGGAACACACATTTGCAAAAAACATAATTTTTCTCGCGATTAAAGTTTGCATCAGCAGATGACTAAAATTAATGAAATAGCCGCTGTAGAAAATTTGTTTTGCATTCTAAGTCTTTAACTCACCGACTTAAAATGGATAGATAGTTGAATCTGAGCGCGCAAACATATTGGTTCGGTAAACTCTACGGCCTACATTGTAAGAACATGAGAAATAATGCATGCCAATGGCCGTAGAAAGTTTCCAGCATCACATTTCAGTGATCGCTCGAAAAGCGTAAGAGACTCGCATAGATAATATTTCCAACCCATCAGTGCAGTATTTAACGGGAAAGCAAATTACTATCTAATGACTAACCTCAAAAATCACTTAACCAAAAATAATCGCGAATCTTTCATAGGGATGTCAGGAGGACTAGGTTTAGAATTCCAATGAGCATCAAACGTCCTCTGCGGTTTCTTAAGTTTATAGTCAATGTAAGACAGATGGGTAAAGTACTTGCAAGAAAAAATTATTGTTTTGACCGGCCTTGACCACAGGAATAAACACTCAAGCTCAACGGCTCGATATGACATAACTATCAATCAAAATATTTTCATTAGATTAGTAAATGTGACATGTGAACACTCAGTTCAACAATTATCTTAATAGTTGTAATTAGTCATAATAAATTAGATAAGAGAAACATGTTAATTTACGAACAAATCTTGAAAATAATCCGAGAAAGAGGTTTATAATCTTTGTACCAACCCTATTTCTATGTACTTTTATCGAATTGTAAAAGCGTTTTTAATTTATTAGTAACATAATAAAGTTATAAATTACGAGTTCATTCATTTTTCAAAGAATGAAACACAAATTGGGTTCTCTAAAAATATATCCAGAGGAGGAGTTTTAATCAGAAAGAAAAGTTCCCATTCCTAGAACCACCTCATATACACTGTCGCCAGAAAAACTCGAGTTAACTTAATTAGTGCGAGAAACTCTTCGGGTGCGTCAAATTTCGAACCCTTCACTCACTTTTAAGATTCAGTCTTTCAAACAAAGTAACCGAGTATAGGTATAACAAAATACTCAACTCTGCATATATTTTTTGCTATTAAACGCAGGAAACCAAATACGAGTAACTACATATAATTAGTCCAAACTCAGCGTTTAACTAGGGAACACCTTTAAAAGTTAGAATAGAAGAGAACGCTTGAGCTCCCAACAGAAACAGCAACTTTAAATGATGATCCAGCAATGCAATTTAGACAGTAACTTTATGGAATACTCGAGGACTATGCAGGAGTAAGGAACGCGTAAAATTTCCCGAGAGCACGGAGCCAACCTAGGCGGGCCCTCCTCCATCTAATTCCGTTCAGCTTCCGTAAAAATAGTTTGGCAACGGAATTTCATGGACTGCATGTATGCAGTTTGTTCTTCTGGGGTAGCAACATACTCCAAATGCCTCAGCCCAGGATTTTTTTGCCAGCTCAGACTAAGGCTGGTATTCATAGATGGGATAAATATTAATGATTTTTGAATCTACGATTATTCACCAATCATTGATTCTTTGGATCAAGTATTCATAGTCAGTAAACATTCTCCAATTCATGAATCTCTAATTATTTAGGGTATTCCCTAATTGGTGAATTAGAGATTGAATGTTCGTTTATTTTTTGGCAGTATGAGAAATCGAAGTGAAAAAACATGTTAAGGGAAGCGATCAATAATTATTTAAGTCCAGAATATATTTTTGCCAATTGCAAATCAAAAAATAATATGAAAAATTGATTGGTAATACTGTTTAAACAAAAATTAATTAAAAATTCTGTTTCAACAAAAATGGATGGTTTGTTTCGTATAACTTTGTTTGATTTTTCAAGATGAATTAAGATATTACTAGGGAAAAATCAACAAACAGTAATCTCGTGTTTTGGCAAGCATTGATGATGTGGCGTGCGTAGTTTAACATTAGGGATTCCCCGATCATTAGCATGGTCTCTTCTCTTTACTTGCTCCACAAATAGACCTGTTCGTCGCCTGAGCATCGTAAAATGCAAGCAATCTGATTGTGCCGATTGTTTGGACAGCCAGAAGATTTGAAAATATTCAAACATGGTGGGTGAATTTTTTGAATAAATTGCCATGAGAAAAATTCGTATTGCGTATAACTGGATAGCGTAGTGGTCTTCGCATTGGTTCGGCAAACCAAAGGTCCGTGGTTCGTTTCCCGGTCCAGGACGAATTTTTCTCATGGCAATTTATTCAGCCAGAAGATTAGTTAAGCGTTTCACTGTTCTGGACACTTTTTGCTGTGAAACAGAACTAACATCCCCTAACAGTGTACGTCAAACACCAACAAAAAGACGAAGAGTAGCACCATTTATGACTGAAATCATTATTGATGAATAAAATACCTAAAGTTTTCTATCTATACCATCGAAAGAAAGCAAAAATTTGAAATAACAACAAGTTGTTGCGATGGATGATTACCTAAGGAGTAAATAATTTATGACAATTTCGGCCGATGTTAAATTCAGCATGCATTTAAAGAGTTATACCTTTAAGACTTAAATAATTTTTAGTTATTCAATCTAGATAATTTCTAAATTAAATGGTTTATTTTTCTTTACGAGATTCATTGAAATTTGATTGCTAATCAGACCCAACTTAGGGTGTGCTTTACCTAGAGTTGCCTTTTGAATTAATGGTTAGATTACGCAAACGAATAGCTCTTCAGGGGAATTTCAGAACCCTTAATTCTAAATCATAGCGCACGTTAAAGAATATACAGTGAGTAAAAAAACGAAACATGTCTTTATTATTGCAGAGTACGATAGTTAGATAGAACGATAGTACAGAACCCTTAATTCTAAATCATAGCGCACGTTAAAGAATACACAGTGAGTAAAAAAACGAAACATGTCTACATTATTGCAGAGAACGATAGTTTATCAGTAACTGAGTTATGAGCATTTGAAAGGTAACAACTAGCAACAAAGCTATGCTGGAGTACTCATACGGAAATTACCTCGAAAAAAAACTGCTGAAGGGTACACTGCACTGGAAATGGAGTTGGTGATTACTAAAAACATTGCCGCCGTCTCCTCAACCCTGTATCAGAATTGCCGCTACGAAAATTTGCCGCTCAGTGACTGGTTCTTTTTTCACAAATAATAAACATTCCATAAATTTGAAAAAAAATTCTCTCCATTAGTCTGTTCTCAATTTTCCTTCTTGATAGTAAAAACAAGTATTGAGTTCACACTACTTGCTTGCTAATTTTTATCGCAATATTTAACTACAAATACTGGTCATAAAAAAGTCAAAACGAACGAAAAACAACAGAAAATACTTATTACTAAAGATTCTTACATTTTCATCTAAATATTGTTTTCCACCGGATTGGAGAGATTCTTTGTAAAAACTCGCGTAAAATATTGAATGACCACGAGTTTTTGACGAACCATTCAATAGAAGGCCTGCAGAAGTATTGAAGTTAAGACTCATATGATTATATAGGGAAAACAAATATTGTGGGAATGCTTAATAGATTTTATCATAAAGGAATCTTTGTTGAGAATAGTACGCTTCTTAGATGAAGGCATAGGAATTTAGTTCGATGATAGATTATCAAAGAAATACCGTAGTTAGACGGTAGTAAGTAATATTGGCCTGTTAGTGTTAAAAATGTTGAAGCTAAGGTTTTTCCATTTTTGCATAAGTAAGGACATAAATTCTGCATACTTACATTCTGATAATGTCTATTACCGCAGATGCTGCCGTGAAGTAATGAGTCATTAGATAACCATAGCTGTTTATAACAGCTGCTTTAAGTGCTCTTTCGGTATATTCTCTTGCCCTGATGCTGAAAATATTCAGGATTCCATTTTCCATTTCCATTCCAAGATTATTTCCTTTGGCTAGCTTCTCGAAATAGAGTTCATAGCGTGTGATTTCAGTTCTTAAGTAAGTAATTACACCCCAAATGACTATAGTAAATTTCAGTCCTCTTATTCTCCTCACAGTGGTCAATTCATTAAAACAGTTACTTAAGCTTCACTTGGAAAGTGAATCGAAAAGAATAATCCGAATTCAATCGATTTCGTTCAAACTAAGTAATTTCCTACCGCTTTGCATTTAACTGTTAATTTGCATTTAACCTCGAATTTAATGAAAAGGTTTATGCCAAGCAACGCTGTCGTCAGCGTGTCGTAAAAAAAAATCTAACACACTTGATGCGACGAAGTGTCTACCCAATAAAAAATTGAAATAGAGTTCCGTGGATAAACGAATGTGCAGAAAAATAGGGACAAGATTTTTAGCGTTTATTTATGCCTAGCTGTTCAGTCTATGTTTGCAGTCGACGATTAATGGAAGTTATAAAAAGAAATCAGTTATGATGACAAAAGTCACAAATGAACCCGATGCCTTCCCTGCAGAGATTAATGTACCACTTTCTGATAACTCTTTTGTAAACACTACCACGGGCGCAATTTGAACATCTGTTTAGCTTTGTTAACTGGACAAAAATTGTTTGAAAAACAAGCCTTTTTTTATATTTCAGTGTTTTTGTTCCCTCAGTGTGTAATTCGTTTATGCTTTTTGTCTCTTCTCAGGACAACGAATTTGTTTGCTTTTACTTTAAAACGCTGCGCGTAGTGTTTAACTCTTTTGTTTTTCAAATGGTGCCCCACCTCTCACTGCAGATAAAATAACGATGAGTATCTGCATAGTGGATGGCAGTTATTACGCACCCAGAGGCATAATCCTCACGGAATAACCATATGGCGTCGAATTACCCGAAATCCAATTACAGCTCTGTCCGCTTGCATCGACCATATTCCAGGCGGAGGGAAACGAGAGAGGGAAAGGGATATGAGGGTACGCTTTTTTCAGACACGCCCAAAAGTCGAGCGTAGGGAAGAATGCATCTTGGCGAGGGTCTCTCCTTAAGCAACCCCATCCTTATTCAAGGGAATGAAATGGGAGGAGGGTCTCGAAGAAGATCCGAAAGAATGTGTTGGGAGGGGTAAGAAGCAGAGGATTATCTAACCCTCGGCGAATAAGTAGAGGAAGAAAAAGAACCCTAAGGAAAGGGGAAGAGAAAGTAGAGAAAGTGAAAAAGGGGGATTTCGTCATTTCACTCTACCTACCTATCCTTAAGGGTTAAAAGTTAAAGTGGAAATAATTCAACACCGTTAGATTCACTTTGTCCGGGGATGGACTGAAAGTTCAAAATTTTAACACTATGGCCATGTGTTTAGCAAAATTTAAACAAAAACTTTGTGTACATACTGAACTACGGAACAAAAGTTTCAAGATATTTCTAGGAATGAGAAAAAACCCTGTACTTAAGTAGCAAAATATGTACAAACTGATAAGGGGAGAAAATAGCGAGGATCGACTGCGAATGGTAGTAAGAGTTCGCCATTTCCATCTATAAATGCGCGGGTTTGGATCCCGGAAAACCGAGAGATTTTTCGGAGTATTTTCATCCTCAACTTGACTATAACTCTGGTTAAGCCATACCTTAAATACACCCCTAGCATTTGGGACCCTGCAGAGAAAGATCTAATTCGAAAAATTAATGAAACAATACTATGTAATCTGCGCACTTTCGTGAAACCTGCTATAAGCTATCATATAGTGATTCACAGGTTTTGGAAGGATTAGATTAAAATCCGCTAAAGACGCGGAGGCTACAAGCTAGACTTAGGTGACTTGAGATATTTAAAACAGGTTTCTTTCAGTGTGAGCCAGGGAAGACCATTCTGACGCCGTATAATATCTCTTCATATCTTTAATATAAGTTCAACTGGAGCGGTAAAAATTGTTGAGATACATTGCCATACGCATAAGTGTAAACATTTAAGTTTTCCCAGTACAATTAGTTACCAAAATTAAACCTGTGCTCCACTCAGAACACACAACAGTCCTAAAACTCACTTCACCATTTCATCTGTCAAATATTCTCTACACCTCTACATGGTTGGTGATCTACTTATCCCTACCACAAGACCATGCAGCAGCTTGCAGAGTAGCAAGTAGATGTAGATGACATGGGATGTATCCAGTGAACGGAATACATCATCGCTGAATTTTTAAAGTGAAGTACTATCAAACCACTTTCGTTTGAAATTGTTGCCGACGTGACGTTTCTTCCGACCATAGCGTCATTTCCACCACAATCCTTTCTTCTGAAAACTACTCAACAGACGGAGATATCTTAAGAGGAACCCCCACTCCTTCGTAATTACGTGGAAAACACATTCATTGAATTAAACTTTCTTATTTAAATTAACTTTTGGAGGGTTTTACACGTAGGCTTGCGTCTGCGCAACTTCATTAATTTCAGCCATCGTGCTAGCTTCATCAGCTCGGTAGGCATTTCCCGGAAGATTTTACCAATGGAATCACGTACCTTAATGCGTAACTATTTTAAGAGCATTTTTAGCGAAATAAGGGTACATCGTCCGTCGGATCGGACGCCAAATATGGTACTTCTTGGCGCCTTTAACCTAGAGTATGCTAACCAAGACACCAGGTATATAGCAGTCGCAAAAGAAACTGGTGCTGTGCCATGGATGATTCTTGGACATGGACCTCAGAACTTTTAAAACTCTACCTGGCGAGGGAGGAAGGTTGTAAACTGTAGAGCGTCAGTGAGCGAACCTTTTCTAGTTGCTGCCAACCTTAGCGCCTCAATAAATTCCATGAGTCACAGCAAACTGGCATCCGGTTTGCTGCATTTTATTCGTACTACCACTCCTTGCAAAGTAGTTTGGCTCCCTTGTCTCGTTCTCAGCCGTCCCCTTCTCTACCTTCCCCTCCGTCCGTTCACTTCACTCCCTCCAATTTACTTTTCCCCTCCGCCGCGCAGAAGTGCGCCAGGATCTTTTGCTTTTGCTATATCTCCACCCTCCCACCTATGCTCATAGAACTACATCTAGATATAAAAGCTATGCTTATTACGAATCACGCTTGTTGGGATCGAGGGCGTTTCGCTGATCTGACCTCGCCGAGGAATGGAGAAGAAACAAAAAGCACAGTAAGGTTATGAAGGAGGAGTAAAGAGTGAGAAGAAAGGGGTGGATGGAGAAAGTCTTGAGTGACTGTTGTGGAAGACACCCAAAAAGTAGGACCATTAGGTCTCTTAAGATCATGAGGGCTCGAAAGAAGAAATCCATGGGATTAACTCAAGTAAACGAGGTAGGCACGGATTAAGATGGACGGGTGAATGTATTTGAAGAACTAAGTAGTTGACCGTGCAGTAACTTTAAAAATGTCAATCTCTGGTGGTCGCACAATTGTGAGAAATCACTTCATTTGCCTTGACTGGGATTTGGACCCAGAACCCTCGATTCCACGCACAGTTTTCTCACCAATTAAACTGCCCAGGCCTCCTCTTCCATTTTTAATTTCTTGGAGAATTTAAGGAATGAGATTGTGGCGGATAGCACTCACAGGTATCGCACATATAATGCCATGAAATGTTTGTTTACCTCGTAGTAGAAAAATTGCGCTTAGAGCTCGTATACAGGTATTTCATGACATTATACGCACGGTACCTGTGAGAACATTTCATTCTTTAAAGCCTTAAAGAGATTCACCGTGGAAGAAAACGCCTCGAAAACTTAACTGGTTAGAGCTCTGAGCGCGAAATTGAGTTGTCTGGGGTGGAGTCCCAGCCTAGGCAAAGGATTTTTCCACTATGAATTACACACAATTCCATGGAATAATTGTTGAAAGAGGTTCGGTTTTTAAGGCAAAAATCACATTTAGACTGCCAAATCCGTGAGCTATTGGCATGATGTAATGTATTCATACAAGTTGGTGCAAATCACTCATGTTGTTGGTTCCTATATAGCTAACTGGAACTGCCCCTCGTGTGGTAATGGTGAAGGATGAAAACAGAACTGATATCTTTGGGAGAGAAAGCAGACGAAGGACAAGGAAGAGTAGAATAAATCCATTTTAAAAGCGGCTCAGAGTTCAGCTTCTTCCACGGAAGTAACAAGAGAAAGAAAGGGGAAGATGGATGGAAACGGCTTTCTAAGTTTGCTTACCATCCCGAAGACCACGGTTTCGAGACCTGGCTGTGGTGCAGATTTTCAAATAGGATTCCTACTCCTGCCTTGATGCGATTCGAAGTGAACTTCAAGCGCAGCACACCATCAGACGGATTGGTTGTTTTACTATGGATCTTTTTGCACCCATTATTAAGAGAAAAATGATGCTGGAAATACGAATTAATATTCCTCAGATTGCTTCCTTCTAAAAGCTTTCCATTCTCGTAGAGATTTTTTAGAAGGACTTAATCCCTAATTATGAATTATGAAGGAATAAGACGAGGCAATCTATGGATCGGAAGCGTTGGCCATTGGAAAAGCTGACCAGAAAATAGTACACAACTTCAAAACCTGGCGCTGGAGGAGGAAACTAAAGATTAAATGGACGGACAAAACAAGAAAACAATGAAGTGACAGAAGAGTAGAAGAGGAAAAAGCCATATGAAGCACCATACAAGAAAGTACCAAATTAATTGGACACACTCTGAGACATAATGGGTTTATGAAGAGCATAATTGAAGGAAAAATAGAGGTAAAAATCCCCAGAGGAAGACTCAGGGCCATAGTCCTGGGTCTTCCTCTGGGGATAAAAGTTCATGGACCAAATAAAGAGGAATGTACATATAAAGAGATACCAGGAGGTAAACCAGGAGGAACAAGCATTTGACAGGTAAGGATGGAAAGCTGCAGCCAACCAATCTTGGAATTGAAGGACCAGTGATGAAGAGAATTGTGCGTCAGGCACGGTACTGTCCTGCAGATGGGAAATTAAACTGAAGACAACTCGTCAAATTACCACGTAAAAGATTAATTGATTGCTGATACCAAATTATACTAAATCTTACTCATAATAATTGCCTTTTCTTCGACATAACCGTTCCTCTTCTCCTTTTTTTAAATTATCCCAACTTTAATGTTTCACAGGACATTAGTCACCGTTCGCCCTTCAAAATAACCGAGCAACCAAGGACAGGAGGAGCCCCTTCCTCTTGGCGAGGACGAAATCTTACATCATGGAGGGAAGGAATGGGATGGAAGGAGGAAAATGGAAAAGAAATCCTCGGAAAAAAGGTGGCTCCGAGATCTGCCCCTTATCCATTGTGCGCAGAGTGGGGGTAGGGAAAGGAAGATGGAAAATGGCAAGAGGGGATCCCAGGATGGGAGTGGATATGTTGCAGGGGTTGCGTGCGGATGAGAGCGAAGAGGGAGGGGCGGGAACAAAATGGAAGTGAGGGATCCACACAGGCAATGAGCACAAAAGGGGGAGAAAATGGATGTCGGAAGGAGAAGAGGAAGAAGATGGAGGAAAAATTGAATGGAGCCTGAGAACGGGAAGAAAGAGGCACTCTAACTCTCTTTGTTTCTTTTCTCTCCTTCACTCCGCTCAGCTGAATAAAAGAGAAACGAATGCTTTTCCAGGCCACCAAAAGCAGAGAGAGAGAGAGAGACGTCTCGAACTTGGCACGGTTGTCTCCTTCGGCGTCTTTTGATAGCTGCGAGTTTCGAGCGGCACGGAGCTATTTTGTGGCATACAATCTGGGTAATGATTGAATCACGGCCCTTTTATATTAACAAATCTTTATTGGGCATCAGATGTATTAATCACCATTTGACCAACAACTGCTAGGTCAAAATAAGCGATTATCTACAATGATGTATTGCTGTGTGTCGTGCCTCGGGTGTATGAAGTAGGGAAGGAAGGATAGATATGCCCATTTCTCAATTTCCTCACTGACTTTCACTCGTGATAAGTGCCACGAGTTTCATGTCATCATTGAGAATCACTAGAAGAAATGGAAAGGTATGGGGGAGGTAGTCAGTGATATGAAGGAAATAAGGGAATGACTCAACAAAATTACTTGACCTAACTTCAATGCTCCCGGCTCCTCACACCGTGACCTCCAAGGCTTCCCACGAGCAGTCTCTCGAACGGCACCAGAAATACAAAATTCCCCTCTTAGGCCTTGTGCGTCGATAGATTTACATACTCCACGATGCAAGCGCACCTCCGAGACCCACAAGAAAAAGAGCGAATTAAAAACGGGACGCCTAAACTTGGCGCCAGCAGAGAATCGTCACACCAGTCGTAGAGTATTCACTCGATTGAGGTAATAGAATTGCCACGCCGTAAACATGAGCGTTCGTCCGGTTCCGTCACATCTCTCAGAACTCCCTAATTAAACCACGGCTTCTTACTGCTAAAAAAATTTATAGGGCATACGATGAATTAATCACCAACTAACCACCAATAGCCAGGTCGCAATAAGCGTTCATCTCTCATGAATGTCGCCTAGTTTTCTTAAGCACTAAGAACTAAGGAGAGCTGAAATGATGTAACCCAAAGGATAAAAATGATAAGCTAACAAAAAACGAAATAAATACTCAGGAAAAATATCCCTTTTTTGCAAAATTAGGCACAAATGGGTAGCATAGACAATAATATAATTAGACTTTCATATGATGAAAACTCCAACAACACTGAAGAGTTGAATAAATATTTAACTAGATAATTGACATTTGCTTGGGTGGCACTGAGCACAAACTTCGTAAAGTTTCTTGTAGAGAGAGGTCCATTATGCAAATTACGACTTCTTGTTAACACTTTGACTGTTTCCGGGCGAATTCATTGGAGTAATAAACGCACAAATGTTATTCCTTATCGAAGTGAAAGTCTTAAACCTATATTAGACACGCAAGGAGCCGACCTCAGTCGACAATATATTAGAAATTTATTTCCTATAATTGTGTTTTGATGTTCATAACACGCTTCTTCGACCGAGGACATTCTTTTTTAGCCTTCAACAGGATTATGTTATCTATTTTACACTCAAACTTGCACTTTCGCGAAAAATGCATAATTTTAAAGACTGTAAAACGCGTCCAGGCTTAATGAGGTATCTTCTGGGGCAGTTTTTCCGGTTGAAAACTGGCAGTTCTTTCATAGATAATGGGTTACTACTTAAGTAAAAACAAGAATTGTGAAAATTCGTAAGTACTTCAATGCAAGTTCGACTTGTGGCGTGAATGGAAATAATTTTCTTCCAGTCTTCTGGAACGACTTCCTCTACATACTACCCTGACAAGGGGAGTGTCAGAAAGCCGGGTCACAGATTTTATTCAAACTTAGTAGTTATACAGACCGCTATATGTGGTTCATGAATCACCCCACATATATGGTTATATAACCAATAGTTTAAACAAAAAAGGCCTTTAAAAATTTCAAAATTCCCTTTATACGGGCTACCCACATAACTGACAAGCTGGACGGGTGACTGACGTGCTCGTCTCCGGTCTAGAGACACGGGTTTGATTCCAATACGGGGTATGTTTCTTCCGCTGTTTTTATAGTTTTTCTTTTACGGCATCCTACAAGGTGCTCAAGGTTTTTTTATTTTTACTCGAAATATTATTTTTGCGCGAGGCAAATTTTTCATTTGCATACACGACGTCAGGCTTAGTCTCTTTTTTCGGTCGAAGGCAGACTTCAAATTATGTCACTTCCTTATCTTTTCACAACGTATTTCCATTATTCCTTCCTGCACATGATTTCCATTTTCTATAATTATTTTATAATATTGTCTTCATATTTTTACAATTCAAGCATAATTCTTAATAATATTAAAATTTTTCGTAGCTTGTCAGTTAAGTGGGTGGCCCGTATAAAGGGAATTTTGAAATTTTTAAAGGCCATTTTCGTTTAAACTGTTGGTTACATAACCCTATGTGTGGGGTGATTCATAAACCACATACAGCGGTCTGTACAACTACTAAGTTCGAATCAAATCTGAGACCCGGCTATCTGACACTCCCCTTGTGAGAGCTGCCGCATTGGCGTGTGGCAGGAGATGTTAAAATACCAGCTGAGTAAAGATGTAAGGGATAAGGTTTTGGGAGGAGAAATAGTGACATGCAATATGTGAGTGTATTTTGTGGGGCTCAGTTCACCTTGTGGTCACTCATTGTGCGCGGAAAGAACGAGTTTTTGTACCCATCTGTTTGGCAATGTATCTCTCTCATTTAATCGCTTCTGTCAGACCTAGATATGTAGTGAAGTGTCGTGATAATATTCTCTGAGTCGCTCTGAAACACACAGGTTCTGAATTTATCAAGTCAACTAAGCCTAGCATGTAGCCTCCGAGTCTCTAGGGGCTCCCATCTTTATCCCTCGAAAAGCTGTGAAACACTAAATATCCGCTCGTAGAAGTCTAGTACATCAAAACTTGATGACATAAGGCGTCGCTTTGAGGAAGAATCTTACATTGTGTAAAGCATTGAGAAGACAGGGGCCAAATTGGGCTAAATAGAAAAATTTGAAATTTTGAGTGCTGCCAAAAACAAGTGTGAAACTCCTAAATGAATGTGTTTTTCCCTCCCACTCTCCCCTATTATCTATACCTTTCCCCCCACCACCACCCACTGACCGTGACGCACGTCTCTGACGTCAACTAACCACTTCTCGCCCCATCCCTCCCCAGGTCTCTATATTGACTCGCATGCTACGCATATTGTAACGAATTTCATTCGTTTCAAATGTGTGTGAGTGAGTTGGGAGGTGACGATGGCTGTAGTCTTTCAAATTATGCACCCCAAGTGAACGCAGTCACCTAATATTACGGGAGAGTGCGTGTGTCGAGATTGAATATCGTGTGTGTGATGTTTTTCAAGTTGGCTTAAATAGGGAGAAACGGAGGACAGAATGAACAGATCGGGACTTGGGCTAAGGGAAGGCAGACGAACAGAGAAAGGAGGGAGAAAGTGTTCGTGGAGGTGATACCTCGGCTGAGAGGACGACCACGGATCAACTTGGGCAAGAGTTGCTGGTCCGGTGGACGTTGAAGGACCTGAGGAAAATCCGGCCTCATCGTTGAAGGATCTGAGGAAATTCCGGCCTCATCAACTTGCCCCAGAGTCGCCAGTCAGGCAGACTTTGGAGGATCAAATGAAATTCCACCTTCATCAACGGTTGGTTCAATCACTTTCCGTCCCTCACAGCTTTCCGAAGTTCCTCTTCCCGTCTCCACCCAGGAGAACTATTTCTGTGCAAGTCACCGGTCTACGACTCCCTAGACGACGAGCTAGAAAGCCTTATTCTTACAAAGTTCATTTCATGGTGTATCTGTGTTCATTGTTACAAGCTAAAAGGCATTTTTCTTTCAAAGTTTTTGTCACGGTTTCTTTTTTTTATTGTTGCTCAACAGATTCATAAGTGTTGTTTTTGATTTATCATTGACCATAGCTGTTTATGTCACCAATCAATCATGCATCTCTCAATCTCTCACCTCATCAGGGTTAAATTTCACTGTCAAAGAAATCATTAAATACAGTGTTAAGCGTGGATATGTCTTTCTGTCCAACGATACTTGGCTCCTGTTTTTTTTGTTTGTGCTACGTTTCCCTGCCGCGACGTCTGTACGATTTAGCCGGAGTTCTAGGAGCGAGTCGTGGCAATATTGTGCCCTTGGGACGGTATCAACCAGAGGAGTCGTCCTTACACTGGAACCCAGAAAAAGTACTGATTGATTTGTTTTGTTTAATTGTCTGAGTGTATCGCCCCTTGTTTGGGTTGCCTCCCGCCTCGTCGAGTGGTGATGCGGCACTGCTCGGTGGACCTCTATTTCCAGGAAAGGAGGGAAACTGCAGACGTAAGAGGGACCGTTACAATATGTACCATTGAAAATGATTATAAGGCAATCGAAACCTAAGTCGGTAATAACAGAAATTTAAGTGTGGAATTTACTAAGAGATTTTTTCTTTTCGCCATATCTGCGATAACCTTCCACAAATTTACGCCTTCAACCATTAATTTTATTACATTAGTTCCATACAGCAAACAGTGCTCTGTACTTTTATGCAATTATTTAATTTGTACTGTATATGTGTACAATCATTTGGCATTACGCATGTGGCTAATGGCTATTGTGTGGGAGCAGTTAACAAGTTTTTAGCTTTTTTCTTGGGGTATCTGAAAGAAGGCCCATATTTTGGCTTCTATTTGGCGTTGTCCGTTATGTCTCCCATTCATTTTGCGTCCTGTTAAGGAAGGCCGTGGGGCCTCATTGATTTAATTTGCATTGGGTGTTTCTTTTCGTGGGTTGGATTGGTGAGAACGAAGTGGAGAAAGTATATCTTTTATATTTTATTTAAGTGTCGTGGACAACCTTTTTTGTGTTCATGAACTCCGTAATGCAGAACGGAGAGTAGGTATGTAAGTGACGATTGTCACTTCTATTATTGAATGGTATGCTAAAATTTGAGGGTAATAAATACTTCTTTTGTTCATGTCCATTGAGAACGAAAGTCTCTTCTTTCTTAACGCTCATGAGGAACCCTGGAACGTGGTAATCTTTTCACCACATTCTCCACAGTTAGCTACTCGCGAGCACAACCGCTGACGCGGCTCTGGTTGACTTATGCAAGTCAGTTGGACTCGGCGAGAGTTACCAGTTACCGTGCGACAAGTCTCACAGCTCTACTGCATCTTCAGGTACGATTCTTCAACATCTCGTTAAATTTCATGTCATTTATTATCAGGTATTCCATTTCGTCAGGACGCAGCGGACCTGGCCCAGAAATTTTATTTTTTCACTTTCCATGAGCCAAAATGTTTATAATGAATTAGAATTTGTAACTTGGAATATCAGCGAAATGTATTGAGGTGGAGTTTCTTCTTTTCATCCGCTGCTAAATGAGATTTTGGGCCAAAGGGGGTGTGAAATTGACTCTTGACAGCCTTATCAACTGTCATCATAGTTTTGAAAACACGATCTGGATATTGTATGAATGTCTAATCGGTCATTATTTATGATGATGAAACTCGTAATAATTATGATTTATGCCCAGCCCAAGGTCTCAAGGACGAAGGGTAAATAAGTTATTTGTATTAACGTGTTAATTCTTTTGGCAACAAACATTCATCATCCTTGGCCAACACATTTTTTTGCGTGATTAAATCAATTAAATTTATTGAATAGAGTTTTATTTGCAAGAAATATTAAATGCTCAATGCATTAAAATTCATTGACGCCCGGTTTCATTTTGTATATTTAACGTTGACTAAAAGGTGACATCCATTTTGTAGGCTTAGTATTCGGGTTTCTTGTATTATATCAACCAAGGGCGAGTTTATGTGAACTTTACCCATGGAAGTATCGGAAAATGGAAGAGTATCGGCTTTTACAGAGAGGAAATATTTGATCGGAGATTAAAAAATTAGGCCCGAATTTCAAGTCAACAAGTTGAATGTGTTACCTACGAGGAACAACGTGAGGTAGAATTTCCGATTAAAGAAAGGAAGAGTATCAGTTTCCATAGAGAGAAAATATTTAACTCGAGATTAAAAAACTAGGCCCAACTTTTTAAGTCAACAAGTAGAATTTGTTACCTACCATGAACAACACAAGGTTGAATTAACTATTAGAAAATGGATGAGTCTCGATTTTCATAGAGAGAAAATATTTTGCCGGAGATTTAAAAAATAGGCCCGACTTATTAAGTCAACAAGATGTATGTGTTAGCAGACAGGAATGACGCCAGGTTGAAATCAATTTCAAAGCTTCAATTATACGTCCATCGAGATACATATACATAGTTGCATTAGGATGGTTTGGTGGTATAACTGGCCAACATACCTGAGAGTCTATTGGGAGATTCGGGTTTAAATCTCTGTCAGGACAAATGACATTTGTGGCGGATTTCTTCCCATGCCTTTACACCCGCGCGCCTGACTGCGTATCACATAATTCATTTGATGAAATTACAGGAAAAATAGTAAAATACCGAATATGAATCTTCAAAGCAGCCCATTACGTGAGCATCCCAAATAGCGATACCCAGATGCAAAACTTTAAAATAGCATTTAAGGTAAGGATGCGCCAAATTTACTCATTCACAGATATTCGGGTACACAACCACAGTCTAAACGATAAAGAACCACCCCGGAGGGATTCGATCCCGCGGTCTCAAGAGTATGCAGACCACGGACGTTACCCCTCTGCCATCTGGGAGTTCCCATTTATTCTCTCGGTATTCATGAGTTGACTTGGGTGTCTTCTCAGGGCTTAAAACTCGTTCCCGTGACAAAGTTTCCTGAAAATCACCCAGACCTGTTATATCTCCTACCTGAATCCATCAAGATGGGTAATGTCCCATCGAAAGCGTTGGTGCCGTTTCAGTGCATAAATGTTGCATGCACACATCTTCACAACAACTTATAATAAATGAGTATAAGACCAGACAAAATGAGCCCTGGTCAAAAAAGTAACATCAACGCCTTATACCAAGCGACTGAACTTGTAATTGAGTTTAGAGCAAACGTCCTTTCTACCAATATTGACGTAGTAAAGCTGTTTCCATTATGCTGTCCGAATCAAAATCCTTGAGGCAAGACAATAATTAAAATTGTGTCTCTTTTTAGCAAAAAGTTTTCAACGCTTTATTCTATAAATATCTCCGACGGGAGTAAAATTATGACTCGTACACTCAGCGTGAGAATTCAAAGGAAGGAGAGCTGGATTGTTGTTCATTCGCAAATGTCATCCTTTGAAAACAGACAGGCAATCGCTCTTTAAAAATTCAGCATTAGAGCACACGCAATATTCGCAGTGGGGATGAGAGATACAGTCGCTAGTCAGTTCCTCTCCGTGGGCAGAAAATCATGTTTACACAGTCCGATATAGTGGTCATCCACCAACGCAACCCTTATTCGAGTAACTTGTCAACCCGTGACAAGCGCTGGCTAATTTCAAAGTAATAACGTCGTGACATGGTCAAAGTGGGTGCCAGCGGACAGTATCACTGAACCTCGGCAGTGAAATATTTACGGCCGCTATAAAAGATGGATAAGAAGCAATGAGAATCCCCGTGCGAGGGAGCTGGATTCGGAGGTAGGTTGGTTATGAAACGCCACAAGCCAAGAGGAAATAAGGCGAGGTAAGAATTGGTATCGTGATAAAAATCTGTTAACACCTAGGTCCCAAAAGATATCATATACATAAAAGATTTTCCTCACAATGTCCTGAAATATTAATAAAACTCCAGGGTAAAGGAATCATAATGGTTTAAAAATGATGGTTGGCATCCAAACACACATATTATGCATCATTCGTCAACAAGAAGCGTATTTTACAGTGTTAGCCATTTCCTCGGCCTAAATTTAAACATTTCAGACAAACAAGAATATAGATACCCACTGTAGATAGCAGGAAACTAACTGGGACTAAAGAAAACTTAACGTGAAATTTAAAGAATTCAAACCTTGTGCACGTAGAAAAATTAACCCTAAGCTCAATTCTTTCCAGAGGAAGAGTCCATCGTTCCTTGACGAGTGAAGTCATACATCTCTTTTATATAGTCAAAATGTCTTCAGTGGAATAATAATGAGAACCCATTTTGGGATGAAATGAAAGTAATATGTAATTAAGTGAATAGAAAAAAACTTATTGAAAATAAAGGCCTAGGAAATGGAAGTTTATAATGAAAATGGGTCTCTCTCATTTTCGCTTACAGACAGATTTTGAAAATGAGGAAAGAGCTGAAACTATATTATTTCCAAAAGCACACATTGCAAAACCCATTTTGAGCTCTAGTTTCTTTCAAAATTAATGTTTTCTATTTTAATTTTTCCTCATGTCAAAATTTGAGGCAACTGGGTACAGAAGGTGAAAAGTCATTTTCGTTGGCATTTTTTTACAAGAGGTTCCAACATTACCAAAGAACAATTACGAGTTAATAAATTAAATGCATGTCTTATTTAGATTACAGAGTCTATTCTAAAAATGTGGTGCGCCTGAAAATGTTATTAGAGTGTAAAATTCCCTTGACTAGTAAGCAAAATGCACTAGAAAGACCGGCTATGGTCCATAGACCGTTCGCGTTTTTCTTTTGCGTGTAATTATTTTGAAAAATTTTAAATAGGAGATAGAGGTCTTCTGACATTTGATCTCTTGGAATAAAATTAGCAAAAATGCAGTTATCATTTTTGTTTAAAGATATAGTTCATGAGAAATCATGCGTTTTCCCTACTACGACCGCGAGCGGTCAATTGACCGTTTGCTCGTTTCACACAGTTATTCAGACGTTTTCTTTGTTTCCACTCTTGTAACAGTCAAATGTCATGGCTTAAACCATTCGTTATACCCATATGTCACTATTATTCTCTGGTAGATACTGTTTTTACTTGGTTGCTACTGGCTCTAAATTTTTACTTCGAAGAAACTGACTACACAATCAAACATTGGTTCAGATCAATCCCATCACACGGTGAGAAGCTCGAGGATTCTTTGTCTAAAGAAATACACCATATAATGAAAAAATGAACAAGTTGATGATACACATACTTGCCAGGTGCCATTATCTAACCCAACGTTTATAACCGGTGAAAATGAAAATGAAAGATAGCTACCGGTGAGAGTAATCAAAGGATTAAAGTCACATTAATTGCTCGATTCCACTCTGAACTGACTTTGACTGTGAATATCCGAGTCACTTTCTGAATCCAAAATACTGAGCTTTCAAAGGTATGCCTTAGACGACGGGAACTGAAAGGTAATCTGGGATTCTGGAGCACAAAGGACCTCAATTAACTAGCCTAAATCATTTTCAGATTCCAGCGGGGCTTTAAATGGGAGGCAAATGCGCTAAGCCCTCGAAATTTAAAGATGAATAGACGGTTTACGAGAGCAGACATCACGCTCTAGAGCCATACTTCGATCCTTCCAGAAATATTTGAACGCTAATTAATCCTCTTCTCTTTGCGAGAGCAAATCTGCTTTTGCTTCAGTAATGACAACTGGAGTGAGCTGAGAGGAGGAGAATGGTGGTTGGGAGACATAGTGGGAGGGAAAGCTTTTTGACAATGAAATAGGGATTTGGGAGACAGATGAGATCAACCATTCCCACCTATTTGCACAGACTCTCTCGCACAACACTACTTACTGACGGAGACGAAGGGGCTGGAGGAGAAAATGGAGAACCAACATATAGAGCAAATACTTTGATAATACTGGTTTCGTCTCCGAAAATGTTTCCATAATCCACACGGAACTAAAATGAGAAACTAAAGCTAGGTTTCAGACTCTGCGTGCATGACGACATTTCTATTTCACTGAAAGAATTTTCACAGAAGTAATATATACAGATAAACCTAATTTATCCTCATAATATCCTTACGATATACCATAAATATAAGCTCCAGTCTACATTCTTTATGAAATTTAATGAGATGTATTTAATCAACGACCAAAAGCTTTATAAAGTGATTTGTTTTAACATCATTTTAAAAAGCTACTGGTGGAATTATGACTCTAAAGCAAGACTGAAACTTTGGCCTGGATTATAATTATTATCCTTCCAAGTAAAAAAGAGTATACTTTATACATAGATGAAAATTGTAAACGTCAGGCTCATATGCTGAACAAGAGCTAATAATTTCAATTAACATTCTGATAAAAGAGCAAATACATCGTTGTAAATTCTCCTTGAGGACATAAACTTAGTTATTTTTTCATTTGTGATGCATACACCAGACACCAGTGAACGAGTTTCAGAAACTCATGTCATGATATTTATGAGACGGTTATTAAAGCTCCCAATGTTTAATGACGCATATATCATAATAAAACAATGGACTTATGATCACTGATGTAGCATGGATCATTTTATTTATTTTTAAATGAGTTGCCCTACATGTGTAAATGAAATCTTTTGAATGATGAGATAAATTTCATCTGAGTAGGAAAGGAAGCATCTGAACATTTTTGCCAACGCGATGCAAATTATAGCCATGCATAAAAAGTATCTTTCATGGGAATGGGCTGGATTGGTTAGAATACTTCTCTGAGTGCCTTTAAGAGCATTTCTTTGATATCCACTCGGAGTAACGCTCTCAAAAATGCGGCACCGTATTTGAAAGATGCAAATAAAGCTCTGATTCCCTTTAAACGCATCTTTGCAGGTATTTCTATATTCCTGGGCGTGCACGGATTCTAAGTACCTTATTTTACTGACGCAAATGTAGGTACGATGTCCGCTTATTCAGTTCGTGAAAACATTTTTTCAAACCACTTTCTAACTCTTACAAATAGTCAATAACAACGTGAACATTTTTACTTGTCTCTATTCACATCCAAATATCTTAAAAAATTTCAGATGAAATTACATTATAATATCACAACTTATGTCGTGTATATTAATAGGTAGATGTCACGAAAATAATTTGAAAAAATTAGCTATCGAATACTAAGATCTATTTCTGCATAACGTACATCGCACATTAATTGCTGAAATTTGCGCAAGGCATTCTTATTGAGATATTGTTCACATCGACGGAAGTTCGCAATTTCCTTTAGTTTAGTTGTTCGTCACCGCCCATTCCATTACATTTGTTAGAGTTGCTAGAAAATACGGTTCTCTCCCGCCATGTGTCGTTCTCCGAGTCTCTGTAATAAGTTTATCGAGGGAAATTCCAACCAGCTTCGAATTGGATTTCAAATACGTAATAACATATTCCCTCATATTGATTATTGCTGTCTTGTTTATCATGAACTAACTGAAGAGATTAATACCATGATTCAACGGCAATTAAATATCAGGTTCATTTATGATCTAAAAAAAGATGATCATATATCTCCTTATTTTTCTAGATTAGAATGGCTTAAAGTTAAAACAAGAAGGGAATACATGCTTGCCTCCTTTTTATATAAACTCTTCAAATCTCAACAGCCTGAATATATTATGCAATTTTTTCAGTCTAAGGAGAAAAACCGAAATGTAGCAACTCGAATGTCACCAGACTTTTTTTTTTGTCCCACTTCATCGAATCACTACATTCAATAAATCTTTTTCTGTTGTAGGGACAAGGATATGGAATAGTACTCCTGAATTAATCAAAAATTCTAAGTCACTGATGGCTTTAAAAAACATATTGTTTAATAAAATGCTATTGCAGGAAAAAATTTAATTTACCAATATGCTTGACCGTATTCTGTTCGGGTTTTTGCCGCGTCGATCCATTTTTGGGGGCGGCAGTTTCGCCTGCCTTCTGGCTGGTTTCGTCGGGTCCTAAGTCCAGTTCATCAGGTCCTAAATTCGGGACCTGACGAGGCCGGCTGGGGGGCGGGCGGGGCTGTTGTCCCCCGGGAGTGGGTCGGCGCGGTGGGGGCCCGAACAGAATGCGGTCATTAAATAACCGCGGAAGCCTCCGTACCAATTTCACCAATATGTTTGTATTTTTTGTTGCCATTATTATATCATTTATTGCATGTAACCACTTTCTCTGTGTATATCTCTCTCTGTACTCGAGATCTAATATTAATGTATACCTTTTGTATGTTCTTAGTGGACCAAATGGTCCAAGAACAATAAATATTTCTTTATCTTATCTTTATCTTAACATACCTCGTGCTAGGGTTGCACGACTATACTGCCATTATTAGAGGTGCATACTATGCCTATAACGCCGATTATATAATCACAAATAAGAAATGCCTTCTTTCTTTGATTTATAAATAGTAATGTTCCATAAATTGAGTGACTTGGTATCTTCATGGCTCACGTTGACATTGCGTCTCTATAGGATTGACTCAAATTGTCAAAAAGCCATAACTTTTGGAACTCAACACATGATAATATAGCTCTAATGAAGACTCAGTTAGAACGAGAATATCATTCCAGATTTTTCAGACAAGCTCTCAAGTATATAAAGAATATTTTATCACCGCTCTCTACTTTGAAAAAATTAGCCATGCGTATATCAAAAAAAGATATCCATTGCTCAAATCATTCAACTAGCACAAAACGCTACGGCGTGTTTTTCTTTCTAAAAAAGCTAATTTTTTTTTCCTTTTCTTATAGGACTATCTTCGTGGGTTTAGCCTACCATGATAATAGCAATAGTGTAGGAATTTAGGGTATTTTACGCTAATATTTCTAAATATAATGCAGCAATGAAAGATCCTAAACCCTCTTCTTCAAAACAAGGACAAAAGTTTTAACTATTTTTGGGATTTAATATTTTTGACAAAAACATAGATCCAGATTCCACACTAATGAAAACCATTATGAATATTAAAAATATATGCTTGAAATTAAACAGTCGGGTAACATGATATGGGAAGTTGAAAGTGAAGAAACAGCCAATTTGACAGGAAATAAGGAAATAAATATTATAAACTCGTTAACCTCAAGCGATGACAATTTTGACATCTTCTTACCCTAAAACTCATTTATTTAGAAAGAACACTGATATGAGCTTTTTTCTTCGAGCCAGTTCAATCAAAGAGGTTTTAAAAAAAACGCAATTATATAACCTTTCTTCAAAAGATTTCTCAGCGCCGAAGAAATATTCTGAGATATTTTCTTCTGGCAGATTCGTTTTCGAACACGATAATGGATACACTACGTCGGGTATTATGAAACACTCAGAATTTCATGTATCCAGACACGTACTTCAAGGAAAATTAAAACTCTCAAATACACGAAAAGAGGCACCGGCTAAAAAATAAGTAATCCTTGAAAAACTCTTTGCCTTTAAATGTACATATTACGCTTTCTATCTATGCTCATTCCTAGGTATAGTTAACTAATTCTGAAAACTTACTGCAATAACTTCTCGGAGTTTAAGAAACAAATTCCTTCAGAACGATCAAAGTGAAAAAAGCTAATTATCAACTATCACTGCATAGTACTTAAAGTACTCTGTGATTTTATCGCTTGGCGGCGGCACTTACCGGATGTAAAACCACGGTATTTCATATCAGCAGACTATTCGATGACACCTGAATTTCCCTGGCAGATTGTCTCTCTTCCAGCATCTCCTCAGGATTATGAATAAGAGCAGTCATGTCCTTTAAGTTCTATGGTGAAAAACCAATTTGGAGATAAGGATACATCAAAAGCATACCTAAACAAATGAGACACAAGTTTTGTCGGAGGATAATATGGGAGGCAAAGGAAGGATGACGTTTAAGTTACGATCGAAGGCGATAAACTGAAAGGGAGGCCGTGGTGAATGTTTGTCAGACTACGACAGCAAACACGTACTTTGGAGAATTTGAAGCGTTTAGTGGACACCTGGAGGGAGGAGGGCAGCCGTAGCGAGCCTTTGATGAGATTGAGCTTAGGAATACGGAGGCGACCCGTCCGAAGACAAAACGCCACCCGGCGTGTGAGAGAGCTCCAGAGAACAGATTTCGCAGGATTCGCCAACGTTCATTTTCTCGGCACCCTGAATCCCTTAAAGGGATCTCCCACACTTCCACTCCCATTAAGCCCGTGGTGTAAGCAGGTTTGGCAGGTTTTCCCCGTACCCTTTGTGAGAGGTCTTACCCTGCGGTTGAATATCTATTGCGGCTCACATCACAGTCCCCATGGCGTTTTCACCAAACAGCTTAACGATTTTCCACGTGGGGTAACTTGACCACTGCTCTCGTTTGATTCTACACCTGTTTATTTTTGTGTCTTTCAAACGTGCTTTGGATGGGGCGTTATTTTTTTTGTGAGCCGTTTACATTTTAGCATCGAAAATTCTCCTCCAATATACTATTTTCGCGATATCAATCACATTCCTCAATCTTCCATATTTTGAAGTAGGTATACTTATAGAATAAGTATAACGAGAGTGGTAAAGAGATGGCTCAATTTTATATGTATATATAATGAATAATTAATGGAAGAAGCCATAAGTGATCTAGTTGGAAATCTTGTGGGAAGAGAAAGAGTAAACATTATAAAATATACCGATGATCAGGCGGTAATAGCAGAGGGTGAGATACAGTTACAGGAAATGGCGGATAAACTCGAGAGGGTAGGAAGACATTTTGGAATGAAAGTTGACATTGGGGAAATTAAAGTAATGATGGCAGAAAAGGAGAAAGGAGTTCTAAATGTGCCCATTGATAGATAAAAGCTAGAACAAATACCATACTTTAGATACCTCGGAAGTGTTATAACATGGAATGGAAGCTGTACGGAGGAAATATGAGGTAGAATATCACAGGAAAAGGTAGCCTTCGGTAAAGTCAACCAATTACTGTCAGCAAATTCAATGAACATAGGCTTAAGGAGAAGATTTGCTAAATGTTTTACTGTATGGAGAGGAAACATGGACAGTTCGGGGGAAAGAGGAGAAAAATCTAGAGGGGTTTGAAATGTGACTATTGAGATGAATGGAAATATTAAAATAGGGTGATAAAGTGGGAAACGAGGTGCTAGCAAGGATAAATGAGAAAAGGAACATTTTGAAATCAATAAGAAAGAGGAAGGCGAACTGGATGGGACAAGACCTGTGGAAAGATTCCCTGATGAAAAGAATACTATTCTAGAAAAAGATCGAGGGAAAGAGAGGGAGGGGAAGACAAAAAAATAATATGCACACAGATATTATGAATGGAAGGAGTTACAAAGAACTGAGAGAGGCAGCACAGGATAGATGGGCATGGAGGGAGCAGTTCAATTGAAACCTATCTCAGGACAGATTCACTTTAGAAGGAGAAAGAGATGAGGAGATTCGTTTCTGAGTTTTCAAATAACATTTCTGCAATTAATGGAACAGGTGTACTGAAGTTGCAGCGAAGAACGCGACACTTCATTTAGCGTCGCATTACGTAGTTACATGATGCTCTCAAGATAGTGTCGGTGCCGGAATGTTTCTCAATCGACCCATATCAACGGATGTAATTTTTAAAGCAATCTGTGCAATAAGTTCAATGTCATATTTTAAAACAAAGGTCAATGCAAAGTTGAGACTAAAATAAACATGAATTTTAAATTTCCTTTTAATGTCAAATAGTAAAACCTTCCAAAAAAATATGAATTAATTCAGATTACCTACGTAAAGCATTATAGTAAAAAAGTATTATAAGTAAATTAATTAATTGTAAGATCATTATACTGAACCCTGTGATCCTCTATATTGTTTAAATTCACGTAATTATAGGTGATTAGCTGAAATGTAAGTCACGTAGAGAACTCTACTGACAATGTGCGCATTTTAAAATGAGAACGCCTCAGCATTTATATATCCTATACCTCTTTAGGTAATCATTAACTTGAGCGAAAGTCACAATTATATAAAAAAAATAGCTGTTGAAGAAACCAGAGAACTTACTATATTATACTTGTTACAGCACTTACAAATAAGTACTTGGTATGCGGATGTTAGAGAATGAAACTGAAATAATTTCTGAATGAGTACGACTCTTGGACTACGAGCCCAAAAATATTACTACAGACTATAATAAGATAGTAATACCTCGTAAGCTCAGCAAGCTAAGACGTCTTCAGTTAATGCTTTATTGAGAAAATTTCCTTTCGTCACACAGCCTAAAATAAAGCGAGTTAACGAGTCAAAATGGCTTAAATAATAATGCTGATGTGATCATTTAATTTTGGGTGTAAAATCTGATTTGAAAATGCTTCGTTTCTGGGCGTGTATCACCGTGCGGAGTGTCAACAATCTTGCCAGCCATATCGGCTAATTTAACTTCGTTCAATTACCAGCTCACATGTTACAATGTTTCACTTTCAACAACGAGCGCCGACAAAGACCGAGAGAAAGGTGGTTGTTTCAATTCTCTTATACGCACACCTATTTCTGATTGCTATTCGATGACAAAGCAAAAAAGAGCCCGTAATTTTATCGCTTCCGAATTAGTATTTCAGTGGACAGTCGGCCGTTAACCATTTTGTAATGTATCTGCACCAGGAATGTAACCATTTTAGTGCTCACACTGGTTCGATTTCTCATGATATTTGCATCATTGTGCCTCTTCCGACACTAATGTATCTTATGCGGTGTGTGAATATGATTTCCCTGAAGTCTTTACACAATGCATATTGGTTTTCAACACGCATCCCTTGGCTCGAGTGTTTCATGTTTTCGTGTGTTCTCCTCAGTGTATCTCTCCCTGATCCCCATACAACTATTTGTATCTTACGTTTTCTCCCGGATCCCAAACAGCTCAGGCATAAAACTACAGGGATGTGTGCTATCCGTCTTGACCTGGGGGCCTGATGTGGAATAACTCCCGGTAAGTACACGTGTCTCCCCGGGTGAGGTGCCAATATTTTACGGCCATTTGGTGTTGTTTGTATCTATCTTTTGTGATTATGAGGCCGTAGAGCTCCACCCATTTCATTCATACACAACATTTAAGCCACGTTTCCATTACCACAAATTTGACGCGCAACACGACCCGGGGTCATGTGCTGGGAACTTGTAGTAATGGAAACGGTCTAAAACATTTCACGGCGCAAGTTGCGCGGCGCGGCATGTGCCAGACCAATGTGCCGCATAACTTGTTGGCGTAACATGCGCCGCGGGGAATGGAAACGACCTGGGGGCAAGTTCCCGGCGCACGCGCATGTGCTCTATACCGTGTGCTACAGACGACGCGACCAGCACCACGTGTTGCTCTACGGTTGGTGGAGTTTGTTGTTTAGTGTTTTGATACATTTGTGAAAGTGTTTTAAGTGTTTAGGGTTTGGTTAAAAATGGAGTGGTCTAAACCTTAAGTAGTCAAACTTATTGAACAATTCGAACAAGAGACAGTGCTGTGGAATGTGACCAACGCGAATCACAAGAACTCGAATTGTAGGGGCGACGCCTTGCAACGGATTGCAGACAACTTGGATTAAATTCTATATCAAATTTTCACCTCTTTTTGTGACATTCAATAAACCTTATAAAAAATACACACTCCCTTTACCATTATTACCTTATTATTAGTGTTCTTACCTTTATAAATCCTCTTAGAACCGTTACGATGGCTTTGCACACGATCGGTATGAATCTTGATATGGCAGACTTGGAAATTCTATGTAAATACATAATTGTACTGTAACTGTCCCCTGATCCTAAAAAACGAAGGGTAGCTGCCAACATATCTCCAGGAGAAATCGCTTCTCGACATCCAGTGTTCTTTGCTATTTCAGGTCCAACTAGGTTAAGCAGGAATTCAAAATCACTAGCACTCATTCTAACAAAGTTATTAAATCCACTTTGCAACCGTAAATCCCGCATTAAGGAGTTATATGCCCCTTCAGTTGGCCTTTTCGCTAGGTGACTTCTGATCCACCACCTTGGTCTCTTTCGCCTTTTTTACAAAGCTCCTGGTACGCCCCTGCCATAACTATAAAACTAGCTAAAACGGCCCTATCATCCATCTTATCTAAATCAATTGCACAGTATCAATGCTCACTGCATACTGAGCTCTGATCTATGATGCACTACCATGACGTCAGTGGCGCATGTTGCAATAAGATGCGCCGGGATGGAAACAGTGCGCGGGGCAAGGTGAAAATACGCGCAACGTGTAGGCATAACATGCCGCGCGTCATGACATTGCAACTTGCCAGAATGGAAACGTGGCTTTAGCAGTACAAAGTGGTGTGTGATGAAAAGTGATGTATCTGTGCCAGTGACCTTCCCATAGTAACCCGAATAGTTGTCAGTTGTCCCCTTTTACGGCTTTTCCGGAGGCAGACCTTGATGATTTCACCAGGGATGGAGTTCCAAAAGAATGTGCAACATTTTTACCTCCATCAACAGAGGGAGATCAAGAACAGTGCTTTTCAAGGTAAAACACATTTTTACCATATTTAGTCATAAAGTTCATCGAATTAAAAACTCAAAAGTTAATGGGTTAAAAGCTTAATATTACGATAAAATGACCATTTGGCTGAGATAATGTGGGAAGAAAATTTATCATTGGAATTGTTCTCACCAAGTTATCAGCATTTCAATTTAAAAATTTTCATAGCAGAAATAGGAACGGTTAGCATAGCAGAAATAGGAACACATTTGTGGCAGTGCATATTGGCTATCTTTTACTGCATTTTCTCCATAATAACAGTACCTAGGTAATAAAATTTCATGTATCAAATATTTTACTCATGCAAATGTAGTTATTTGGTATTAAATATTTTGTATGTTAACCTGATAATTTTCTTCCGTCATGATATTAGAACCTAACCTCCCTCAATTTTTGCATGAATAAAAAAATCATAATTAGTGCCGATCGGTGATTAGGCAGTACACTATGTTATTCAGGGAAAATAATAGAACGGAAAGTTAAATTCGCCATTTTGCGATTGTGAGTTATTCCTTTGATCAAAGAGGTATTTATGTATTACTAGAATACTGTACGAAGCAAATGAAAACAAAAGAATTTTATCCTTTGGTTGATATCCACAACTGTACACATTTGCAGTGGCCGTGAAAAAACGTGTTAAAAATGGGGAGGAGAAATTGATAATGGATAAAATAAATTTCATATCTCACTAAAGTATCAATGAAATAAATAATTTAGTTTATCATGGTGAAAATTTCATTACAAACAACGCTAACGATCCGTGCAGTTTCCTACGAACCATGCTGTCTAGGTACAACTGTTTGGAATTTGTACCCGTGAAGTACCAAATCATTCAAAAAGGGTTAAAAGGACAGTTTTTAGCATTTGTGTGTCACTATTTATGCTTTCTCTATAATATTACTGCTAGAAACTGTGTGGTTAAAGTTTACAAGTTACGGAAACGTTCTTCTGTTTAGTCATGATCCGTAATTAATTGAGACATAGATAAGCAAACTACATGAATGAATACGGTTTTAATTAAGTAAGGAAGAGGAAGTGCGTTTTTGTGCAGTTAATTCTCAAAGAAACATCTCTTTCCTTTCTGCTTTTATCGCATAGATATTGGAAAGTCATAGCTGTGTCATTTTGTCTCAGTCATTTTGGATATGCGTTACTTTAAAGAGATAAATGGAAAGATCTTCTCCGTCTCCAGAGTAAATGGGAATAGAGGGCCATCAGAATTTCCGGGATTCGCCGGCCATGGTGAGAGATGGGGTAATATCACCATTAGCTAACCTGAGGGTCGCGGGTTCAGATCCAGAGGTCTACTACCATGTCTAACTAGAAACGGAACTGTGAGTTCAGTACATGTGTGTGAATTAAATATATCAATTCTCAATTCGATGGTGAACGAGCGATTTTAAAGGAGGATTTTATTCTATAAAAAGTAGTTTTATGCTCTATTATCGTCCATTGATGGTTTAGATTCGGCCCGCCATTAAACGAAAGATTTCCTTTAACTCCTTACGTTATCCAGTGATCCAATTTCCGAATTATAATTCAAAGCCGGAATATTATTTATATTCGAAGGGGAACTACTCTGTCAAGAGGAACCTTTAACTAATTATTAATGTGAGGCATTGCGTGCAGGACATTTGCAACTTTTTACCCTTTTATTAATTATATGATTCTTCCTCATAATTATTTAAGATTCTCTATTCTCCTGAAAAATATACCTAATATTCAACAGTTTTAGCCTTAACTTTGTAAATATGTATCCATAATATTCAGGAATCAACAAAAACTTTTTAAATTTTACATGAAATATTAATTATAAATTCTGACGCTCGTTATATTTTTAACGTAAAATATACCAAGTTATTATTAATTCCTGAACACTATGCCCATTACGTTCGTCAATTCTTTTTCATAGAATTTTGATTACACTCCTTGGACCCACAACTCCTTGTAGGAATGATTCGATTTTTCTCTCTATCCTTATGATCTCCATCAGAGTTAGGTTTGGCAATATTTACAACTCGCTTAATAATTTTCTCTCTGCGCTACCAACTGTCCTGGCTTCATTACCATGAAATAACATGCTTTATATTTTTAAGAAGTAAGTACTTCTATTTTTCCATGTTAGTAAAACTGACTGCGAATATATTTTGCTCCAGATAAAATTCCTACTATAGGTGAGTTTACTCTGGCAAGTTACTTCTGCTGGAGCTTGCGGGAGAGTTTACTCTGACGAAACATTTTTCTCAAATTAGTGCGTATTATAAATAGGCTGCTGATAATACCGACCAAAACAAGTTTCTGGAGGTAACTTGACAAAGCTTATAGAATCTCTGAAAGTAGCTTTGCGGAGCCTTATCCACCTGTAATTATCGCCGTAAGTCGCTCTTAGTAAAAAATTTAATTAAATTGCCAGCGCAATTCCTCATTATATCTGAGCTGAGCTCGCAGCATTTCTCCAGCTTCTATCACCTACCTACACAATCTTTAACATTCTTCATTAGACAGCGGAAACTTGACTGGGTCATATTTCTGTACTCTTGTCATGAAAGTTTAATACGTTAACCTACATTGTCTACTATTTTAGATACATATTATTTCTTATCTCTCAGAATTAATGGTTTTGTTTAGTCTTGATAATTTTTCTTTTCCCAGAGATAACTTACAATAGTCATATTTTTGTTTTCTTTGCATGAAAATTCAATACGTAAACCTACAGAGTTTTCGCCGAATATTTGAATAATTTTGAATCTAATATTTCTTTTCTATTGTAATTTCAATGCCATCATCATAGATTAGGATTCAGTCCACCTGCATTTATATTGAGTATAAATATTTTCAGATACAATCGAAATAATATAGGAATAGAAGAATTAATAATGATATTCCACATAGTATTAGATTTATGCTATGCATATGGAATTGTAGTGTTAATTCTTCTATCCCTGATATCAAGGAATTCCGCCAAGTAAAGTCCGAAACTATCATCCGGAAAAAAATAGAGCTTGCTTCACTCAGTCGTGATCCGTTTTTGAGTTATGTATGATTTCGTAGACGCTAACTTCAAGCACGTCGAGGGATTAGAATTTACAAAAGTCCACACTTAGTACCACTAATATCCGCTTGAACGGTCACTCATTCGCATTATATATTAATAATAAATATTTCTTTTTCACTAATCCTAACGCTGGAAGGTGAGACAGTCTTTGAATAATATCGGTAATCGTATTATGGCTTGAAATTAATGATAAATATCCCTGGCTCTTCACAGACCCGTCCTGATTCCAGTCTCCCATTTAAGACACCTCTGAGGCTTTGCGGACCTCCTCGCAACCCATCCGCGCGCTAGCGAAGCTAACTTTCACGGACACTCGGTAGAATCGGCTTTCATTGCGTCCCTTCCAGGGGCTAGCATTTGAGAGACTTTGTCAAAGTACTTCAGGCGCATTAATGTCACTGGTTAATTCCGGGACAAAAGTCTTTATGTACAGTGTCGGATCTCATTCTCGCACGTTCATAATCCCTTATCTCTTGCTCGTCTCCTGCTACTCTCCGCCACTCTTTACAACCTCTGACCTCTTCCCCCATTCCCTCCACCCAAGTTTCCTACCGCTTTCTTAACCCACACCCCGCAAAATACCCTCCCTCTCCTTTCCCGCCCACCCTCGACTAGCAACAGTAGTTTCCTCAAGGAGCCTACGGCAGAAGTTGAGACAGCCCATGTCAAGACGGCCTAGCTTGATTACGAAGCTTGGGAGTCTTCCCGGTGGTGTGCAAAATAGAGGCCAAGACTGTAGCAGAACTAACTAGAAGAAGTTTCATTATATGTGCCCCATGGCTATTTACGCGCATTAGAGTCAGGTTTCCCATCCGAGGCTACCGTTGAAGGTTCGCAAAATGTGACACTACATCAACGGTTCCATACAGAAAACTTAACAATTTTTTAATTAAAAAAACTTGCCACGTAAATAAATAAATCAGACACGACCCGGGTTCAGACGAATGATCGTCATCATCCAGTGATCATCGCAATCATCAGTCGGAATCTTTTTTCTTTATCTTATTTTCTTTATCTTTATTTTTTGTCTTATTTTTTTACTTATTTACGTGGTATTTAAAAGTTTTGTGAATAAAAATTTGTTAAACAGGGAATACCACCAAGTGGCAGAAGACAGAGTTTTATTCATACAGCAAACTTCGGGTTATAACTAACTATATCTAACTAAACTATACAAAAATCGGGTAAAAAATACATTTTGATAATATTTTATGAAGTGGTGGAGATTTCTAGTGGAATATACGACAGAGAGAACTGAACGATTAAACTGCAGAAGAATAAAGATTGAAAAACACATGAAATGAAAGTTTTAAGAACAGCTGCTATCACTAAAGGAAGAAAAAATGTACATATAGGGCAAGAACTCGGAGTATAAGCAATCAACGAAGCAATAAAATAACACAGAAATGAGATAGAGAACTCATAGAAAGAATGGATGAAAACAGAATATCCAAAACTGTGATGAAACCTGCCGCCGTGGCCAACTCCATTAGGCGGTAATTTCTGTCAGCGGCCGGTTTTTTGGGAACGGATGGAAGGAGATTCCCATTATATTTTCCCTACCTTTAAGCGGTAACCTTCTTAGTGGCTATAATTTCATCGTTCCGGAGATTGCTGCTTAATTCAAGTTTATTTCACTGTACAGTGGCGGAAGAAATTAACGCAAAATTTTTCGCGCGCCAGAATGCGGCATTCTTGGGAATTTCTAGGAGCAGCACACACTTCAAAAGACTGGCAACACTGAGGTAGACATCGTCTACCGCAAATATTTGAAATCCGCAATGGAGCTCACATTTTCCGGAGCCTAGAACTTACTCATAAATCACCTCTTTTTCGAGCTTTCTTCTCATATTATTCGCGCATTCGGTCGCAATGTATCGATGGGTTTATTTCAGCATGTATCTTACATCGAATAATATAATTTTTACAGAGAGACTGATTATAAAAAATATTCACTATCCTGAAAGACTGATTATAAAAAAAATTCACTATCCCACCCAACTCGGAATAAATGCTGAAATCTTCATCTGCTTCCACCAAAGGATATCAATTTTGGTCGACTTTCCAAGGATCTTTTTGAATGACCCGTCCTGTATATCTTGCACAAAAATAATATAAATCGAGCTTTATTTTCAATAAGTGTGGATACAAAAAAGATTTAATTAAAATAAGTATAGTCTACGTGATGTAATTTTTCACGATTTTCATGTTGTAGATTGAGGAAGTTCTGATCTCAAAACGGATATTAATTAAAAATCGTTCGGGACCCGATATAACTCCGTCCTTAGTTTGTCAGAATGGGATTAAATTATGAAAACATGCGTACATATATAATTTCGTGAATTAAAAATAAATGTTCTCGCATCGATACCTACAAAATAATCTAGGCATATTTTTCCGACGTGTCTTACATCTTATCACAGGAAGCTTGGTGACGAGCTGTTCACTGTGAAGTATGAAGTGAAGTATGTAGTGAAGTATCTAGTAAATGCAGAAATTACGAATAGACATTTTTTAAAAATGACCCAAATTAGGTATAGTTATGGGTAAACAACTCTTTTACGTCTGACTGCATAATATGTTCTTATATGTATCGGCCATAAATTCGCCGCACATGTAACAATAACAAAAAAAGCCTTTTAAAAGACTGCAGTTTAGAGTAAAATGTCATGAATGAAATTAACTAACAGTTAATGTTTAATGTTGCAGCTGTTAGACGGCAAAACAAGCAAAAGAGTAGTCCGTGTTGGATTTTCAATGAATGCTAATGAGTTTTTTTGTGAATCTTTTCATACTGACGCTATGAATGAATATAATATGTAGTTGCAATGACTGGCTGATGATATAAAAATTAAGTAAATACAAAAAAGATAAAATTCCCCACGTAACAATCATTTTACTAGACCATAAATTAAATTTAAAACTCAAAAATGGCTCGATCAGGGATGGGATCACGGATCTTTCCTTCTCGTGGTCGTTATCGTCATCTATAAGGCAAGCCACATTGGTAGGGCAATGCACAAATTCCTGGGAGCGCATTACACTGTTATGAAGCACCTGATCTTTCTTGACGACGATCAAGTTTTCGAAATAATGAGCGCAATTGAACAATAGCATTATGAAGAACCATGATCGCGATACAGGTTTGTTACCCAGTTACAACTAACGAGCTTTCTTATTTCAAGGCGAGTTTCAGATGTAGTCGCGTAATTTCAACTCATCAGCCTAGACTATTCCAATCATAAGCCATTAGTTCCCATCTTGCATGGGGGCCAGCTGACTTCAGACTGAGTCAAAGCAATGAGTAACCTTGTGAGACTTTAGATGATCCCAAAAGGTTTCTCCAAGTAAATACAAAGTTCCGTCAAAACTAATCCATTCAAACTCTGAATGTATGAAGGACGCATGATATTGATTTGGGACGCCGTATGCCTTTAAAAAGAGTTAATTTTCCCCTCATGTTGCGGGCGATACCTTTTCTGCCAAAGATCATGTTTCGGACGCCTGTAGTTCAACCCACTGGACAGAAATGGTATTTGACTTCTTTCACTCCATTAAAAGCATTCGACGGGTGCTTTCAAATTTTTCGAAGCGCGACGAGGCTTTTCTTTCTCGTGCAGCAGGTATTTTAAACCTGTGCGTCATTCTCAACAACAAACCACCCCGGTGACTACCACCCGGAACTTTTCTAAGGTTTCTGATGACTACTTCATTGAGACGAGCGTCGATAGACGGACAAGCAGAGATATTTTTCAGTTTTTAGCGACCTAGCTTAAATTCCTGGAGGAAAAAATATCTTATTAGCCTTTAATTATGTCGCATCTTTCTCCCAGGAGGAGGAATTGGATAGCAGGTTTGTTAAAGGCAAATATATTGGTCAAAAATTACTCGAATAGGTGTTGCGCCAACTTTCATCTATTGAACTTTTATTTGGTGTTTAAATGTAAACAAACCCTATTTCTCACTACCATTAAACGAAATTCATCAAATTTCCCGCTGTAATGAGAACTATGTTTATTTAAATATTTATAAATATTCATTTTTCGTCCGCAACTAAGAATATTTGCGAGTTCGCAAATGACTAAATTCTTGGAGATGGTTCAAAACAAACCATGTCACACAGATGGAGCGGGCTGCACAAAGTCCAGACCTCAACATTATATGAAGTATTTGGGCGTTAATTATGAGGAAAATGCGAGAAAAAAACGTTTTTCGACTCCCTGAAATGAAACGACCCCAAATTTAGATGCAATGTGGAAAATGGTGGAGCAAGAATGGGAAATGAACCCAGTAAGATGATGCCAAAATATGGACATTTCCATCTCTCAGAGATTTGGCCTAGAAAAGAAGAATGGTGGATTGATTACTAGGCTAATAAACATCCTAATCCTTTTTGTAAATACCAGCTTAATTCTAGGTGATCAATTACTGTGGTCATGTGCACACGTTACTAAGGTTGAGAGAATTAGGCATACATTTTAATCTTTTCCACTCATTATAAATAAAGATTTATAGTGTCCCTCTCCAAAAACCATGAAAATTCATTACCATTAAGAGATGAAATTTATTACCCTGTAAAAAGTCTGTCAATATCGTCATGTAAGGCACACACAGCATAATCTCCGTAGAAGCAATAATATTACGATATGTTTGAAAGAGAATGGATTCTTCAGGGACGTAGCGTGTAATCTTTGATGGTGCACATTCCTAATTTCTACTCCATTGATTATTCAGGGGATTTATGAGGATTATTCAAATAAGCATACGGAAGATATCTAATTACCGCTTAGTCGCTACATGGTAAAGATGATCTTTAATATTTTATCACTTTCACAGGGAAAGATACGCGGTGCCTTGTAGTAGGAGCATTACTTACGCGTGAGTGTAAGGATGCTCCTCATAAAATTTAATTGCGTAATTTTAGCGAAAATTTTCTCACTGCGACTATGTCAAAAGCTATCTAAACGATTAAATAATTTACCTTATCCTCAAAGTATTACCCTCCATCCTCTAAGTTGAACTGTTGAACTACGTTGACGATCATGGAGACCGCTCTCATTCTTTTACAAAGCCTGAATATGTGTAAAACTCACACACTCATGGTTGAGGTCAATATCCATTTGCTGGGCCTTCCGCGGATTCCTGCGAAGTTTTGGCAACAGTAAAGTCACATCGCATAGAATAATTATAAAGGAACTAGAAGAGGCCTCGTCACGATTTGAACCCCTAACTTTCTTGGTAGCAGACGAACGCTCTCCCTCTAGGCTACTGTATCGTTCTGGAAAAGAGCGCGTCCAGTGGTTCTTATCATAATCGAAAAAAGGAAATTCTAACGTTTCCTTAAAAAACTGAACCAAATAAGATGTCGTGGACTTTTAAAATCAGGCACCAGAAATTAAATAATACAGCGTTAAGAGGAATTGAGAAATGAGTGTTTGAGACGACCCTAATGCACGAGGATGGAATATTACGTAGGGTATTAAGGTATCGGAAATACATGTAAAAAAAAGTTTTCTCCTCATGGCGACAATTCTATTCAACCATATTTCCCATATTTGGACTTGAAATTCACAGAATAATACACCGATATGTGGCGGCCGTAAATGGTGCCACCATATTTTATATTGTTGCCAAGAAGGCCTTGCTGATTTGCTAATGTTTATGTAACTAAGTCAGATGACTGAGATTGTAGTAGTCATTGATAAAGGCTCAAATGAATTAATTTGATAAACGTGGAGATCTCCTCACTTACCCATCTCCACTGATGTGTTAATTGTAATGTATGATACTTCTTGCTAGTAGTTTGAGAACTATTAAAACAACGTTCATTCACAGCTATTTTCTACACGCTGAAAAGCTTTTTATTGCAAGTGGATTTGATCTGGAGAATAAAAGCATTCTGCGTCCCAACTAAAAACTCTTTCATCGTAACTCTTCTTAAGTTTCAATTGAGAACAATGCTTTTAAAGGGTTCAAAGCTCTAAAAAGAATTTGGTAAGTATCTGTACATAATTGACTACGACTTTGGAACCTCGACTGGCTGCGGGGTGAAGCAAACTCATCACGTTTATAACTCCAGGAAAATCTCGCGATCGTAAACTTTATTTGTTTTCCTATTTATGTTACGCGTAAAATCGATATCCATTCATACAGAGTTTGAATATTCCCGGTTTCTATTGGCTGTATCAGAGTTGTCAAATTGTCGAAGGAAAAGCGATTTCAACTAGTTCCCGTGTGCGCCGCATTCAGACGCAATGAGTTTTGCGTTAATTTTTTAGGCAATTGTGGTTAACAGAGATCTCTGGAACGGGTTTTTTTGGGTACTCATTTCCCAAGGTCGTTCAATGTCCATTTTTTTTCTTCCTTCAATACAGGTCTTCGCAAATTAAACAAGTCCGCCATTAATGTGCTTATTTCTGTGTATTATCTATAAGCGTAGCATAATATGTTCAAAGTTTTTGATGATTTGTCAGAGCATTTTTGTTCGAAATGATGGATGGCGCCGCATATTTGCAGAGTTTTCTTGGGTGTGCAATAATGGTAAATTCTCAGTAAGCACACTGATGGCGGCCATTTGGTGGAAATGGTTGTGAAGACCCATATCAATGGGGCTACCGATGTATATCAAATCGAACGACCCTGCTCAGTTCCTACCTGTAGAAAGTAGTAGGCGTTGTCTTATGATTCAAATTTGACTGAGCATTTTATAATATCACAATGAACTACATAAAATAATTTACTCTACAGCTAGGCCACAAAACTCATTCTTTACACGCGTAAATAAATGAGCATGGGTTTAAATGCTTTTCTTCTCCTTGATCTCTCTCAGGTATAAAAGGCAAATAACGTTGAAACTCGAATAGAAAGATAATATTTTGACTCAGGTACAAATAAATGCTGCTCTATTTTTCAATACATACCGTTATAATATTAATTCCAAGACTATCTCGCCTCCCAGTGGTAGCATTCGTATGAATTAATTCAGAAAAGACTCGTTTTTTAATGCAAACTCCCGAGGTATGTCATGGGAATAATACCGTTGCCTAGTTCCACGGCTCATCTCTAGAATACACTCTAGTAACGCGCCGTCTCTCTTTTGTGCGTTAGGAAAATATTTACTTCGAAATAATATCGGCGTCTAAAATTAGACCTTGAGTAGCAAGAGTCGTTACAAACAATTCCGTACTACTACAACACCCAAATTATTCACGCGAGGGATGATATAGCCTAGATAAAGGATTCCCTAGAACACGCTTTAATGGGCGCACCTAGATGCTTTAGCAAATATTACGGAAGAGAAGACGCTTCGCGGGCATCTCATAGTTATACGCTATAATGTATGTTAAAGATAAATTTCCTCCAGTACACATGGCCATGAGGCGTTTATTTTGTTTTGTTTATATTGGAGCAGAGCCCCAAGAGTATGTAATTATTCTACTCAAGCCTACTGGTTCTCTTTCTATACCCCACACCACTACGTGGGTAGGGTACATTGATTTTGTCACAGCAGAAATTAAACGTATTGAAAGAGGCGTGGCAGATATGGAAAAGTTTACATAGAAGTGATCAGCATCATCTCACGAGTCCATCTAATTATGTCTGTCCGTCTGTCTGCCTGTCCGCCTGACTGTCTCTTCGCACGATAACTGCCGTAAAAATTGAGATATTGAGTTGAAATTTGGGTCATAAGCCTCTAGTAGTCCACAAACGGTACAGTTCTCAAATGGGTTTGATCGGACCAAAACCACGTCTTTTATCTTAAAAAAAATTGAAAAAGATGTAGGGCATTTAAACTTCTGCAAGACCGAATACAATTGTTTTACTACTTTTAATACAAGGAGGATGTTTGCTTCCCTCCAGCAGTACGTTAAATTGGTCTCAATTCCTGTCAGGCTGCTCAAGGAAAAATTATTCTATATAGTTTTTCCTGAGCAATAGCCTTGGAGAGAATAGCTAGTACAATTTCTCTTTACCGCTGACCTATATTCACTTCTTTTATCGTAATTGGAATTTCATATGTGATGTTACCTAGGATATTGAGCATGATAAATTCAAAAGTTTAAGGCGTTCAAGCATGGAATTTAAACACCGTTCAAGAATTATACGGCGCGAAATTTTAATGATGATAATATACTACTACGCAGTACATTGAAATCCGGATAACAATTACAATTGTTCTCTGTTGGGTAAATCTGCATTTTTATACATCCGAAATCTAATATATTTAAATATTAAGTAAACATTTTGACACTCGTAGGAGCTAGGATATTTTAATGGGTTGCCTTCGTAGTAAAAATAATTTATAATTGAGTGCAATGAACGCAGATAGGAAAAATACGATAAAACGAATGACGATTCCTCGGCTGAACGAATATTTGACTTTTAACCTTGCCTAGCAGGGTAAATATCAAGGGCGTTCCTCGTTTAAAAGTGAATACATAATTCAACATCATACAGTATAATACTTTACTATATTTAACCTTAATTTTTTTGCGTCTGTATTTACTATACCTGTAATAAAAGATAAATTATAATGTTTATCCTAGCTGCTATTATACTTATCATTCCCTTTTCAAATGGAAGGGTCCAAACCTCATTCCAACGCCATGAAAAGAAGAGCTATACGGCAAATAAAACAAGCAGGAATCTGCAATACTGTGAAATGGAGACGCATAGAAGAAAGAATGAGAGCCAGAAACAAAAGATATATCTACAGAGGAGCCAATATATTAAGGCCACATTCTTTCCTTGGAATGCGAGCGACCGCAACTCGACAACTATCTCAATTAAAAGAGGGTAGAACTTCGCTTATCGGACAATGTTTTACTTCTTTATCTTAGCCTTTGTCCCATTTCTGTAGATCTGTCCTTCCCTCAGCCTTTGCTTTCTTTTGAACTTTTAACCTTATTTTAGAAATACCCCCTTCAATTCCCATTTAGGCGACCTCAGTGGAAGAACACACGGCACTCATCATTGAAGATAAAGAATAATGCAATTTGGCATGATATAAGTTTGGTTACAATAAGAACAAGCAATCGGCCTCATTATGGAGTAGTTACATTTATTAAGTACGTCAATAACATGGACTTCGGCAATATAATAGATGCCTAAACTTAAATTAACTTTATATTAAGCGCATATATACATAATAATTCAAGAAAAATAAAAACGTATCGTATCTTACTATCGGGCAACTTTCTCGCGCGATCCACACTAATTGGAGCATTGTTACTTTGTTCAATAATTTTAAATGTATCATTTCTTTAACAATAAGAAAAACAATATAATATTAAGTAAATATAATAATAATAGTTAAAGCAGTACACAATTTTATTTTTTTTCTTCTCAATATTAAGAATTTTAACAACATTGTACTTCTTTGAATCAAAGACATCCTTTTTATGATGTTTCAAGAATTGGCAAATATTTTTCGTAGAAAACAATATTGCAATCCACCCTGAAAGATATTATTCACATTTTTAAACTTATTCTATTATCTTTAATTTTTATACAAAAACTTAATTTGTTATCTTTTTAGAGAGGATTATATTTCGGCTGCCAATGATGTTGCTTTCTGATAGCAAAGGGCTTGTTTTGTAAAATTCAGTTTTTAGAAATATTAACAGTAAATAATGACGGAACAACTCTAGAAATAGAAGTTAAACTCTTATAAATAATATGACAAATGTAGCGTTTAAATGATGTATTTATATTTGCCCGACGTTACAGACATGTATGTAAATAACTCTCTGGTCCCGGTTTTCATGTTTTTAAACAAATATAGAAGCAGCAAAAAAGTATATGAATGAAAAACAAATTTTTCGCAGTGATTATAGAATACAAAATTATCTTGGTCATAACACCATACATCTCACTGTCGAGTAAAATATCTAATTGGCAGGATTAACTTTAAGAACGCTTGTCGGTTAGAACTGTTCAAATTGAACTCAACTCTAGCAAGAGGGGTCGAGAGAGAAACCCGGGGCGACAAGGAAGCAATTGGCCGAAGAACTAACGAAGCAATGAAATGTATTTGCATCGCGTGCCTCGATGAGTTGGTCCGCGGGGTAAAATTAGATTAAGCAACTCCATTTTCCCTCGGAATACACGTCCAACCCATTTCCCCCATGGGACTTTTCTATGCAAATTTCACTCAGTTGAACATGCTTAGCAATTATTGAAATTGTGTTTCCCATGCCAAATCCTTTCGCTGGCGTGGGCTCTTGGAATATTTTAATAAAGTTAAATTGACTTGATGCAATAAAATGAATGAAATTCATGCAAAAATGCAATGAGTGATGTCGAATTCTCAGATGTTGGAAAAATGCAATGAGTAATGAATGACTGATGTCGGATTCTCATCTGTCATCCGTGAGAGAAGAACAGCTTTAACTGTGCAAATTCCCCCTCCCCCTGAATGATGACTAATTTACCGACACAAAAGCAAAACATGCAAACGAATTGATCAATGACACATCTCCTACTAAACCTGACGAGGAAATTTGAAGACCACAATAGCCAATAAAACAGAAAAAGAGACCAGCGACCACGTTGAATTGCTGTTGATCAGAAGGTCACAGTCCAAATCCGATTGTTGGCCCTTCATTTTTGCAGTCAAGACCGAATACAGAGATACCAATCTCCCGGGGAAAATACATATCACACACTAAGCACGCGTCTCCGCATGAATATGTTGCCTTCAGTACCTTTAACGCTGGAACGTGAACTTTAAACTTTGCTAAACAGTCTCATGATACCTGTAAATGTTTATAATACCCAGAGCAAACGTATATTTCATTTGAATTCGCCTGGTTTAACGAGTGTAACCGGAGGAGTGGAAGCGACCGGATGATTTATATTTTTATCTTCTTAATTTTGCATTACTACGCCACACACTGCACGTATTGATTTCCCAAAATTTCCTGGCGTAGACCTGTGCGGCAATAAGAGGTGGCAGAAGTAAAGGAGGTGATGGAATGGGATGGAGAGGATAGAGGACGGAAACAAGATGGATAGTGAGACAGGGGAATCAAACTACTTTGCAAAATAAACTAGAATACCTTTAGGAGTTTAAAACACTAAGAAATATGGGGAGGGCACTTTCTGTTTTGGCCAATGCTAGAAGCTGTAAAGTGGGCGTGGCCTATCCGCCATCTTTGTTAACCCCGATTTTATTTCAGCGCTCACGCCTATATTGTAAGCCTGCCAGTACGAAAACTCGCTCTTTACGTGCACAATAAAGGATGACAATAAATATTGAGCTCCACCAAATTCACTTCCATAATACATATAGTGTTTTACAGCAAGTAGAGGGATTAATATGAGAGCTCCTAGAGACTCGGAGGCTACATGCCACGATTAGCTTGCTTGAGAATTTCAAAACTTGTTTGCTTCAGAGCGACACAGACTAATATTTTCACGACGCCTAACTAGATCTCTAGATCTGACAGAAGAGATAAAATAAGAGAGATACATTGCCGAACAGATAGGTACAAAAACTAGTTTTTTTCCGCACACAATAAAAACTGAGCTCCACTCCAATACACTGCCATAACACACGTCACCATTTCACCTCCCAAAACCTTATCCCTCACATCTTTACACGGCTGGTGTCCAAACACTCCCTGAAACACATCCCTGAGGTAGCTCACAGGGTAGTATATAGATGTACCCATTCTGTCATTCTCCTGTGAAGAATTCAAATGCATTATTATGACCATAAAATAACGAAAAGAGAGAAAATTCAGAAATCTATGTTGGTACATATTTAGGAAGTAAAAAAGTAATGACATAGGAGTTTAGAAAAATAAACGGTACAGAGCAATGAAAATTCTATATGATGCCAAAGAACTATGAAGAGCAACGTACGGAGGAAAGCGAAAATCCTCTGATGTGTCATAGAGATTGCGATTTATGAAAATTAATCACAAGAAGAATCAGAACAGATGAACTCGTTGCCTAAATTCTGAAACTCCATAGTCTTTATTTTTCCATGTTTTCAGAACAAAAGTTTTTGTTCACTTTCCACAGAAATTTTACATCACCGACCAGGGTGTCAACTAAATGATGCCATTTTCAAGGTCACCTTGAAATAGTTTACCCAAAACCTTGGTCGGTGAAATATTATTTCTGGGGAAAGTGAACAAAAATTTGTATTGTGAAAACATGGCATCTTTACTATCTTTCAACAAGATAATGTCTGATACGCTTAATTTAAGTCTTTGTTTTATTTGCACAGTTTATTTTCAGGAACTACCAGTTTCGATGCAGCGGCGTAATCTTCAGGTACTAGGTTAAAGGCACGATAGCATAGATTTTTTACCCTTTCTTCTTTTTTCTTAATTCTTTTTTCATGAGATCTTTATTCATTATTTACAATGAACTTCCACAACTTTGAGCCTGGAAATATTAAGATCACTCAACAACATCTTGAGAGTCGTACAAGAGTGAAAAATGAACTGAGAGAATCTTTGAGGAAGACCATAAAAATGGAAAACATTTAGCGTAAATTGAGGAGTGTTTACGTCATTGAGGTTGATGGAGAGGGCGCTTGCTATGGTGGCCAAAGCTTAAAGCGGATATTTTGTGGTCGTGGCCAGTCCGCCATCTATATTGACCCTGGTTTCCTTCAGAGCTTACGGGCTGACGCGCAAGTTTTGCAATCTTACGATGTTTTCCATCGATAAATAACCAGAAATCAACATGCACCAGTTTCTTTAATATTCATTCTTAATGCATATATTTTTTTATTTATTTAAATCAATAATAGTCCATATCGCTAACACGTCCATTCCATCGTGAGAACCAAAAGCAACCATGTGAAGGGCAGGGATAACCAATATGGATGTTATTTCGGTCGTCAGGCCACAATTTGTTTACGTAATGCCCTCTCCATCTACCTCATTGGTTTAAACAGGAAGGTAGTGAAGAGTCATACCAAGAGCTTGAAGCGCATTTTCGCAACGCTTTAGTTAGGAGAAATTTGAAAGGCTCTACACTGGACGCAGCCTTCCTCTCTTGCTTTGTTTGGCTCTGGAATTTCCGAAGCACCTTTCGTAAAAACATTTTTTGTGGATCTCCAGGAAATTTTGCTTAAACTATAGTAAATTTTTGAGCAAAGTTCTGCGTTTGTAAAATTAAAGTTGCAATAATTTAATATTATAATTCATTTATTTTATTTTTATAACGTTTTATTTTTTTAGGTGTACTGTAAAATTTCACCCACATTGTATCCTTTAAATTATGAAACATAAAAAACTTACAAAGGAAAGTGTTTCATTGATTTAAATTGGATTTCTCTCAAGTTTTCTTATTGAATTATACTAAATTTGATACATACATCCTGTAAACTTATTGATAAAAACTGATATTGGTAATCCGGCTGAAATCGATTAAGAAAAAGAATATTTTGTGAACTTTCACGGCTACCCTCACTATAAAGCTTCTATTCATATATTTGTGATTACTGATCCATCCCCACTGAATATTCACCTTTCTCCTAAGCAAATGAGATAAGAAATAAATTCATTAAGACTTGGCGTAGGATTACAGTCAGGAAAATGTTCGCAAAGTTGATTTATCTTGAGGGATTAAAACTTCAAATCAGTTTTTGAAAGCGCACACTAGCGAGGTGTTTGTTCACACTCATCTTGCCGTTTTAATTGGAATTCTCGTATCTTTGGGTCTTAAGATAGTTGCCATTTCCTCAAGTTTATCAACATGAGAGAGATTTAATACAATTTTAGATATGATATACACTTGCCCTAATTTTAAGCCCAATCAAATATCTTGAAGTGCATATTTTCTTCCAGCAAGATATATTAATGTACGTACATGACAATTAAAGTAATCCAGTCCTGAGTTCTACATTGACATAATCTAAAACAAGTAATTTAAAAGACTTCGTATTTAACGTTATACTGGTACCCCTTAAACCCTTTGAACGTTTAACACCGGAAATTCTTAGAAATCGATTTATGCGGTGGAACATAATTTATTTTTAAAGGTACGTAATTTATTTGTATGTAGAATGAGATTTGGTTCTGAGGTCCCTTGTTTGATTTTCTTATTCTTGCATTCGATTTTCGTATAAGCCTCGCTTTTCCCTAAAATGAAATTTTTAAGTTCAAAAGTCAATATTTTCGCACTACTGCAACATCAAAATATTCTATTTACTTGGAAACCATAATAAGGCATTTCAACGCATTCCAGGCACAGCTAGTGTAGAATAAAACACCAGAAAAATCAGCGCTCACGGCGTTTTCACGTGGCCAAGAATAGATTAGAAGGGAAGCCACGCTCCATGCACGAGCTTTGGTTTGTAAATCTAGAAATGACGTCAGCGCCTCCAGGTCAACCTACAACATGGTATGGGCTGTACCTTGCTCGTTACACTTGATGAACAGTTGGAGAAAGGGAAGTGGTCGCTCGCTACACGTGGTCCCGGGGAATGTTCGAGAAGCCGAAAACGCGGCCTCGTACGGCCAGAGAATGTCCTAGAAGCTTTGAAAGATGCATTAGCCTCAGAGCTAAATTGGTAGGAGACTAATATGGCATGAGGGTACTGTACTGCCCACTTACTCTGAGAGGAGGAGACTACATGGTATGTAAATAAAGTTATGAGACTGGTTGCACAGCACTTGATTCGGAAACATCGGACTTACCGTTTAGAGAGAAAGAGGGTTTACATGTGACGCTCCATATCGAGAGAAAAGGGACAAATTGGACTCCCTAAAACAATTTGAAATTCGGAATGCTGCTAACAACAAAAATGCGAATCTTCTTAATGAGCGTGTTTTTCCCTTCTATTCCCCTCTATTATCTATGCCTTTCCCCCACCACTTCCCATTGACAGAACACACGGCCATGACGCACGTCTCTAACCTTCACTCCCCCCCCCGTCTCTCCTCTATATAATGACTCGCAAAGTATTAAAATGTACCTTGATAATGATTGCTATGCAGTCAAAAGTTACGACGGAAGTAAACTTAAAGTGTGGAATACACTAAGAAATGTTTTTGTCATGTCTGCGAAAATTTTCCGTTTAAGTTAACGTCAAAGCTATAGTTAAAGTCAAAATTACGCCTTCGACGATTAATTTTTTGTGTGACGTCAGTTATACGTGTTTAAACTCCGTAAAGTCATTTAGCTGTCCGCAGGAATTTTTTTAAAGCTAGTTTTTGTCGATTAAATTCTGAAGTGAGTGACATCAATTCCTATCAAAGTTGCGCCGTCAGGTTTTCCTTCTGGACTGGTCAAAGTAAAACAGAATCTTCTACGAATCTTCATCAGTCGTATAAAGACATTGTTCTGTCAAGGGTTTAGTCATTCCGGAGATTGAAGACATTTTCAGATAGAAGAAAACATATTGAAATTGAACCTCGCAGCGGTAGACCTAAAACTGCAAGGACTAAAGAAGTTGTTTCCAGAATCCGGAATCCCGTGCGTTTCTATCATCATTTGACAGTCAGAATGGCCAGGAAAAAGTGACACTTGACGGCATTGAAGGCCCTTTGAGTTATCTTCCGCGTATTTTCGTTGTCGTTGACGACAGTTTAAACAGCATTGTAGCTGTTTTCTTATAAGAAGTCCTAAAGATGAAAAGGTGAACGAACCCGAAAAGCATTCACTGCCATCTCAACGACATCACGGAAGTCTTCAAGTAGTATTTGACTCCCACGACTACTCTATAGACTATCATGACCATGTAGAGTTGTAATTTTTATAGAATGAAAATTCATAAATATTCTATCGCAATGAAAAGAGGAGAATTTATAATCCTCTCTCAATGGAAGGAGGAATGAGTACTTAAAATCAGTGTAAAAAGCAGTGATTATTAAAAAAGTGAAGAAATTATAAATGTGTCCTTTTACTCATTCTACTATGGATATAAAATATTGCCGCAAAGTAATGCCTGAAACGCTTCCATACGCAAAAGCTAATCATCTTTTTACATGAAAAACTGATAAAATATGTGGTCATGACGTAATATCTTGTTTACTGACTGTAAATTGAGAAAGGTTTTAAAGTGAATGCTATTTGGAAATAAACCCAAATCTGTGCAAAATTACAACGGATGTTGAGTATTCACAACTCAAAGCAGCCAGATCAAGGTAGAAGAGAACGGAAGGACATTGTAAATATAATGCAAACGGACTGAGCTAGTTGGAGGTGTAAACATTGGTTATATTTATCTGCCGAAAGGGATTGAGATTAGAAGGAACGCCACGACACGAACATAAAAAAACCATGTCCAAGAGAGGTGACAAATCCACCCAGGCGGGATTCAAACCCGCGCCCCACGGGTTAGGAGCCGAGGAATTTACCCCGCCACTAACGGCGCCAGATTCTAAAGTCTCTGCAAATTGCCTTAAAGCAAGCACCTCATGCGGAGGTAAGGTAATGTCCACGTTTTGGCAGAAACGAGACCTTGAAATAGATAAATTGACAGGTTGTGTCGCTGATTAGCTAATTTGCTCCTTTTGCTTGTTTCTAAATCAACAACGTATTCCCAACATCACGTTTCGTATAATTCCTGCGTGACTCATTTATGCAAATAGATACCGTCGAATTTGTAGCAAGGCACTAGAGAAGTGAGTATTGGAAAAAGGTTCTAGTAAATTAAAGTGCATTTGGTTATAACTAAACCCTTGCCATATTCCCCAAAGTGGCTTTCAGGGGAATATAGATGAAGATATAGGAGCCAGGGTTCCCACGGTCGCATACATGAATAGCCTACTTCAAAATGCTCTGTTATTCACATCACATTTACTTTTGATGCTAGGATTTGATGACACATACAACGATTGTTTGGATAGGATTCTCTGGTTGAGAACAATATTTTTTTCCAGACTATAAACCAAACCTTTTTATCCAGACTTTTTTTAAATTGTTAACGCTGTCGTGGAAATCTCAGATGGCCCTTACTCGCACTTTGATGCTGATTCCTTCGCAGAATCGCCAACACATGTTGGAATGACCTCTTTAAGTAAAATGGATTTCCATGAGTAATAACGAGCGGAGGAACACCTATCGGACCGTTCACGGACGTGTTTGTCCGCCTTGGATGTCTAATTGAGAAGGACTATTTGATGCCTGTTCACGTATATATACCTCTACTTACGATATCGCCAACACAGACGTTGGCCCGCATTGACACGGGGAATATGTGGTCAGGCGCTTTCGCTATTCTGTTAAATACACTAATTTCCCGAAATGGCGGAGTTCTATCTCCATTATACTCGACGCTCCGAGAATTTACCCCATCTTCCAACACACACGCCATACCGTCCTTGACGTCACTCATCGCTCAAGCGACTGCACCCCAAACTTCTGCTATCAATGGGTAGATGTGTATCTCAGAACTTGGTAGCACTCTCCTGCGGGTGGATCAAGGCCCGAGGATGACCAACCTTGGGATGACGATATAGTTTAGAGGACTCTAGAGGGGCCATAGGTGTTGCTATTTGGTAAGGTCTCAGAATTTCGGGGCCTCATTACTAACAAATTTTGACGTCACAGCCTCGAATATTTCAAATTGAATCGTTCAAAGGATGAGATTTTTTGGGGTCGTGACGTCACGTACACGGACATTCCGAGGTTCGACCGTATCGAGTCCTCACTGAATAATGACCCATGTCACCTGTTCCGACTGTTGCATGCTTTACCATCCCTAACGTCTCAATTAGCGAGTACGAATTATCCACATATATCTAACGGGCTCGTGAGCTACTCTGGAATTCACTGGTTTAAATCGATGTTCTAAGGAATATTACGACTGTGCTCGTTGTAGTATTCATCGAAGAATTGAACAGGGCATTACATGGCGGCATAAAACTAGGAGTAATGGGAAAAGTATAACAAGAATGTAGATATTATTTTCGTCAAAAAAATCAATGTATACATTTCAAAACTTGCTGGCGCTCGCTAGGGATTAACTTAAACGCGAAGGACGAGCAAATGTGCGATTCCTTTGAAGTCCCTCGGCATAACTCGCTTAGCATACCTCTCTTAACTCACACTCCAGGCAGCATGCGACGATCCAGTACTAAAATAAAATTTCGTCCTCGTGATACCCTGCAAGCTACCCAATAGGTGTGTGGCAGGAAATATTTCCATACCAGGTATAGCCTAGCATTTAAACACACCCATTTATTGTTATTAGTTATTTCACCATCAAAATTTTGAGATTACTTTACGCATAAACAAGTTCTTACAGGTTACATTAATTGTTTACGACTAGTATATTGCCTTGAAAGTATAAATTATTGAGAGAAAAAATATATGGAACGACTAAATGAGGTTTCATACATCCGTTGACTGGGAGATATGGTGGAATTATTCTAGCAAAGAGTGTAGCTTTCTGTAAAGTGCACATTTGATCAATGACCTCTCCTTTCTGAACATTTTGTGACTTTTTGTCTCAAATTAAATGACGATTTCTGTTAGCCAGAAAAAGCTTAAAATTCTTAAAATAAAAGTTAAGTTGCCAAGAAATTAGCTCTATAACGTTTCTGGAACGGAACATTACTTTCTCCACGGATACTTTAATCCTTCCGTATTAAAAAAAAATATCCAAAATGGGCACCTTTCAACTAGAGAAGGCACGCTCCGTGTATTTTTTTCCTCTAACGTTATCTATGACTAGAGAGACCCTAGGAACATACCCAATGTGTCTTCACTGGCTTCCCCGTCGGTGGTTCGGCTCGGAGCCTCCAGAAACTGGGACGACCACTCAGTAGAAAACTTCGAACGGCACTGCGAAGACGAGGCGTTGTAAAAGTTGGAAGAGCTATGACCAACTCTCGGTGTTTCGAGGGTGAGCCAAGTCGGGTTGGCGAGGGAGGGTGGGAGACAGTACTTTCAAAAGAGGCGCATAATGGTCTAATAGAACCCATTTAATTCCAGACGCTTTCCCTTGGCTGAGAGGAAAATAATAATCGAAAGGGACTCGAGACGGTGGATAGAATTCGACCCCAAAAACTGCTCTTGACTGAATTCAGCGATTCGCAATCACCAGACGAGAAAAGATAAGCCCGAGGAGAGATACGATGGCGCGCTTTCTCGGGCAGAGAGCTCCATTTACCTTGGACGTCTCATAAATTGCCCTTGTTTCAAGGCGATCTTAACACAACCACTCTTAAAGACCGTCTTGAGTCTTGAAGTGATCTATGGATGAGGGAGTGGTGGCTGCTGACTGTGGAGGACGAGGGGTCGGGGCAGGAGTCAAAACGGTGGCTGAGCATGTAGTAGGCGAACTGCTAATTTTGATGCCGTCTCCTCCTGTTTCCTCCAAACCATCTTCGTCCCCTTTATTCTTTCTGAGACAACAGCCTGCAATGAGAGGAGATCAAATAATTCGTTAGCTAATCAATGGGTGCATTTCCTCATTCGAAATTTAACTTCTATGTCGTAATAACTTAAAACGAGTAACCGTAGCTAACTTTGCGTCAATGTGAGGAAGAGTGCCATAATTTTCCATTGGAGAGGAAAGATTATGCGATTCAGGGATAAACTTTACCATAAACACTATTATGAGCGAACTTATGCTTATAAAGCGATGGCATAAACAGTATTTGCCTGGTAACACAGTAAAACTGACATTCTTATAAAGCAGGAAATTATTATCTTCAAAAGATGAAATTATACTCAGAACCTCACGTTACAAAAGCCTTATAATCTCTTGGATAACTTGTTAGCCAAGAATCCAAGCACTAAAATATTTAACCGAACGCAACCGCCGAGACGGAGTTGACTTGGGGTTTTGGAGTCTCAACATGATAAATAGTTTTATTATTCCCCATAACCTCCAAACGATCAAAACACAAACTATCTTTCGTAGCATTGCGTCGCAAGGTAATACATTTTCCTTAAGAATCATTGTATTTTTCTTATAGCTTGCACCTAGCTTTAATTTCCATGCAGAGACCAGGTCCATGCATTTGCCCCCGATATTCCTTACATTGGTGGTGAATACTTTTAAAAAGTTAAACTCGTACACAAACATTATTCGTGAGATTGCAGTCGTTTGATTCTACCCTCCTTCTATTTTCTTAGAAATACCCTCGTCTTATTACTTCCCTCCTCGAAGTATTATTACGCACTACTCTTCTTGCTAGGCAGTATATACTTTCAACTTCCTCCTTTAACCCACATTCCTGGGGAATCCTTATTTTATCCATTTTATGGCGTCTTGAGCATCACCATGAGCTTCAAAATAAAGTTTTTTTCTATTCTTTTCCAATTTCCCAATAAAAAGCACTTGACTTTCTCCGGAATATCAAATGAAACTGAACTTTTACATTCTTTTCACTTAAAAATATACGAAAGCTCACGAAAGATTAACATGACGATGAAATTATTATTTGCTCCTGATTTCCGAAATATTTCACGTGTAAGAATTGAGTAGAGAGTCTACTTTCTCCCGATATAAAATGGGACCTCGTATTTATCTTGCATATATTTTAATTGAATACTGTGTATAGTTAGCTCTTTCTAGGAAATTGGATGAAAATATTCAAGAAAAAACACGCGGTTGGAAAGGACATATAGGTCGCCATGTCAAAGAATTTTGTTCCTCCTTCAGAGATCTTAGAGTTGGCTAATGAAAAAAGAAATCCATGAGTTATTATGGCGATCCAAATGCCCACGGTACAATTACCGTAAGAAATTTCCACGAAAATATCTACAAATTTCCTGGATTTTATTCGGCACCATGATGCTCAACATTTTTATGTTATTCTGCCCCACAAAATGCGTTAATAACACATCAACACAATACACAGATGATTCTTATGTGCAGCGTGTCTTACATTTATTTAAGTGAACTTAATTTTGTACATACAAATATTTGAGATGATACTCACATAAAGCTCCCATATCCGGAGGTATTTTCTTTTTTCCGGAAGTTTCAGCTTGTTCAAATATAATACTTCTCTCAGCTTCAATTCCTTTTTATCACAATTACACAACGCACGTCTCTCCTTAAGCGTTTCCAGCAAGGAAATGAGTGTGTCTATGACAACGAATGAAATATATATCCCTATAGCTATGATGCCATTGTTGTTTAATCAAGCCATTAATTTTAACGGTGAGAAAACAGAGATTGGCAATCATGAGGGATGACTTTCTTGAACTTTCAATCGTATTTTGTCCAAATTTAAGAAAATTAGGCCTTTTCAAACAATGACTGTATTCTTTAGTATCTTCATTCCAAGAGTAATGCGCCGTGATTTTAGTTATCATGACTAGGGTTACAAAGTTTCTTTCAAGAATCACTTAAAATTAGGTTTTCATGTTCGCCTTCAAATTTTGCAAGGAAGCTGAGAACTGGATTACCTTTTCGTTTCATGTTCAAAACTCTTCTTTTCAAGTCGTCTCAACGGTTTAAGGACACGAGAGAGAAATACGAGCAATGAAACGATACACTGTATATATTGTGAAACTTGTCACTGCATGCGGCAGAAGATTATGTTTTAATGTTGGAATAATATCCTGTTTTCCTAAGATTTACATTGATGAGGCATCTTTTTGATATATCGAGAAGTGTGCCTACATTCATTATTGGAATGTTTTTTGCATGTTTTTAATTTTTAACAAATTGATATGCTCTCGTTGTTTTTATTTATATAAGTATATTATAATCCACTCGTGATGTTTGAGGGATCTAAATTTGTCGGTTACTATACATAAATAAATATAAATTACTAGAGCCATCTTTATGACATGCGTTTGTACATTTCCGGAAATATATCGTAATTTGCAAAAAAATCGCAATCAACGGAGCTGGATATTTAAACATTAACACACGCACATAAATCGAAACAGCTTGTTCTAAAAGTGTACCTATTTTGATACTATTTGATATTATTATGATAATTAGAGTCATAGAATAATACTCATGACACACAAAAAATGCCAATAAACCCTCCAGCCATAAGAAATCGTATACACGTCAAATAATGTAATCCAAATGCACTTGCTGTGAGGGTTAGTGGCCTTCTCTCAGGGACTCAGTTTCACATTATATTACTAGTGAGGCAATTAAACATTTTTTAACCCGTAGGAAAGTTATTTTCTCTTGAGTTATTTCATTTTTGAGAACACTTTTGGTAATAATACACCAGGATCTTATAGGATAAATGACGCAATAATTTGATGAAGTTCTTATGACATTGATATGACTAAGTTTTTGATGTCCGTGTATCTCACGACATGTTTATAAAATTTTGAAAAACTCGATGAATGATTTATATTTTACTAAAGATACTTGGCAGAATTTCAGCCAAAATGAACTCGTCGTAAATAAAGTGTCGTTGATAATAAAAATTAAAGCATAAATATTTAAGTGAAATTTCGAAAATAATTCCTAACATTATTATGAATAGCAAAAGTGTTTTCCAAAACAATAAAAGTGGATATATTTTGTGGAAATATTTTCTGCGAAAACAATTAATCACCGTTTGCTCTATTTGAAAATTTCTCCTGATAATGATGCTATAAAATATATTTGTCATATTTGTTAATCACGATATTTTCTTCAAATTTTGGCAAGATAGATGAATGATTTATATACATTGATTGTATTTATGACTATCAAAAATTTTTAAGAACAACTGATAATGGAAGACCAATTGAAATTTTCATAGATGTGAAATTTCGTAAATTAATGTCGAGCTCTGTAACAGAGATAACATCTTTACCTCTAAATCCTAGTGAGATACAATTAGCTCACATGTTTTTTTTTTTATTAAAATTTTCCTCCAATATGCCCCCATATACCCTATTAAACCACTTTCTCTTCTCTTCAGCTCATTTTATATGGTTTCCTAATTAGTCATTCATCCATTTCCTGCCTTAAGTCAACTTGAGTAACAGAGTTTAATTTAATTTGGCAATTATATTTCTATAAAATTTTGTACGAAAAAGACACAAAAAATGTTCCTAGGAGAATTTTTACATCAGAGTTCTTTCTGTTGGTTACTTACACCTTGGCTTTGTGGAGATATGATACTTTTGTCTTACTTTTTTGATTGATTTGTTTATTGTGAGATTCTGATCCATTAATTTGGCGTTTTTATTTTTATTGTGAGGTTTATTGATGTTTCCAGGGGTCACAAGATGAACTCATGAGTCTAAAAATTATTCATTCAGGAACAAACGTATTGTAATTTTGTTTTAAAAAAATTGCTCCATAAGTCTAACCTCTCACATCTTCCATTACGATCCTTTAAATTCTCTTTCACTTTCGAACACTTAATACAGGAAATCTTTTTACTCACTGCCCTACCTGATTATACTTTAATACATCAAAAACTAGATTACAATCGATATTTTATTTTTTGGGATCTTTTTATGTATTCAGCGATTGCAGGATAATGAAACACACTAGCGAACTGGGACCAAGTAGAATAGCGGGTCTCGTAAAATTATTTATGCCATAAGAAATCATTAATTCCTTAAAGCTTGTATCAAACAATTGGCATGTAACACCCGGGTGTAAGAGCACCCAATCGATGATGTTCTTTTATCTCTGACAACCAAATGGAGTGTACAATGAGCACCACTACCACTATAGGTGTAAGATGTATCTCATTCAACGGGTGACGTGAATGCAGTTAATATTCCGTAGACGCGGATGACATACCGTAATGCTTTGAATCTTTTGTCTCGATATACCTAGTAAACAATCGAGGGAGATACAAGAGGCGCCGTTCCATTCATCAGCTGGGCTATCTAAAAACGTTGGCACAACAATTAATTTAAAGAGAAATCGTACCACATCGACATGTACCAACCTCTAATCCAAGGCATATATTGACAGTTAAGATTTTTTGGTGTAGTTGACCAAACAAGTGCGGAGTTGGTGATAAATCTCCGGCGGAATCATTCAAAATTTCTGGACTGGCGAAACAGAGAGAATAAAACAAGTTTTTGAAACATGCCATTCCGGGAAAACAGAGCACAATCTGTTTCCAAAACTTGTTTCCTCAAACAATGACAGTAGTTTTACTGAAGCTTGAATATTTTTATGCTAAATCAACTCTCATGGTTTTATGTTTGACTGTTATAATTTCCCTTGTTCATTTTATCTGTAGTATCAGTTTAATCTGACAAATAAATCCCTACATGTTCTACTGGGTCAAGTTTACAACCAGCAATTTAAACTCTGAATATTTGTGTGCACGGATATATATCTCGCTACTATCATGTGCTTCCTCCACTAAGATTAAATTTTTCAGTAGGTACTCGGAAGTGATTTTTTGGCATCTATAAAAATTAAAAAACTTAGATATCAACAGAGAATTAGTGCGGTGTTAAATATAAAAATTTAGTAAAAGAATCAATTGATTAATTAGTTTGTGCGTAGGGATGAAATTGCAACTCGAGAAAAATCATTGCAGTTCAAAAATATCCCTTGATTTTAATGTCCTTCTGTTTTGATCTCTTATATTATTTTACCCTATATGTATTTCTATATTAAAATTATACCCCTAACATGATTATTTGCATATTTACTCCTAGTATTATAATGCATTGGACTAGTCAATTTTGCCCTGTACGGTTGGTGACCACATAACTTACAAAGGTTTTCAGTGTGGTGGATTTGGATATTTTAGGCATTTGAATGAAAGTCATCCTTTTAATGACATTTCAAGAATTGGCAAATATTTTTCGTAGGAGCAATATTGCAATGCACCCTTTAAAATATATTTCACATTTAAAACTTATTCTCTCATCTTTAACTTTGATATTAAAAGTTAATTTGTTTTATATCTATCTTATTTTGGCTGTAAACGATATTGATTTCTAACAGCAGAGGTCTTGTTTTGCAACATTCGGTTTTTAGACATATTAACAGTAAAAAATGACGGAACAACTCATAGAAGTGGAACTCTTCTAAACACAATGACGATTATTGCGTCTAAATGATATATTCATAATTGTCCGACGTTACAGACATGTATGTAAATAACTCTCTGGTCCCGGTTTTCATGTTTTTAAACAAATATAGAAGCAGCAAATAAGTGTATGAATGTAAAACAAATTTTTCGCAGCAATTATACGATACAAATATATCTGGGTCATAATACCAATGCATCTCACTGTCGAGTAAAATACCCAATTGGCAGGATTAACTTTAAGAACGCTTGTCGGTTAGAGCTGTTCAAATTGAACTCAAATTTAGCGAGAGTGGTCGATAGAAAAACCCGAGGCGACAAGGAAGCAATTGGCCGAAGACCTAATGAAGCAATGAAATGTATTTGCATCGCGTGCCTCGATAAGTTGGTCCGCGGGGTAAATTTAGATCAAGCAACTCCATTTTCCCTCGGAATACACGTCCAACTCATTTCCCCCGTGGGACTTCTCTATGCAAATTTCACTCAGTTGAACATGCTTAGCAATTATTGAAATTGTGTTTCCCATGCCAAATCCTTTCGCTGGCGTGGGCTCTTGGAATGTTTTAATAAAGTTAAATTGACTTGATGCAATAAAATGAATGACATTCATACAAAAATGCAATGAGTAATGAATGATTGATGTTGGATTCTCAGCTGTCATCCGTGAGAGAAGATCAGCTTATACCTACCTGAATGCTAAATAATTTACCGGCACAAAAGCAAAAGAATGCAAGTGAATTAATCACTAACGCATCTAAACCCACTTTCCCACCAAACCAGATGAGGAAATTCGAAGACCACAATAGGGATGCTAAAAGCCAATAAAACAGAAAATGAGACCAGCGGCCGTATTGAAATGCTGTTTACCAGAAGGTCACAGTCCAAATCCGCGTGTGGGATCTTCATTTTGCAGTCAAGGCCGGAAACAGAGATACCTTTCTCCCAGTGAAAATACCCAGCACACACTAAGCACGCCTCTCCGCATGAATATGTTACCTTCAGTACCTTTAACGCTGGAACGTGAACTTTAATATCTTTGCTAAACAGTTTCATGATACCTGTAAATGTTTATAATACCCAGAGAAAACGTAATTTTCACTTATACTCACCTGGTCTAGCAAGCGTAACCGGAAGAATGAAAGTAACCGAATAATTTACATTTCTAACTTCATAATTTTGAATTACTACGCGACATATTTCAGATATTGCTTCCGCAAAAGTTCCTGGCGTAGACCTGTGCGGCATTGAGGGGTGGCAGAAGTGGAGGGGGCGATGGAATGGAATGGAGGGGAGAGAGGAAGGAAACAAGAAGGATAGTGAGACAGGGGAATCAAACTACTTTGCAAAATAAACTAGAATGCCTTTAGGAGTTTAAAACACTAAGAAATATGGGGAGGGCACTTTCTGTTGTGGCCAATGCTAGAAGCTGTAAAGTGGGCGTGGCCTATCCGCCTACTTTGTTAACCCTGATTTTCTTTCAGACCATATTGTAAGCCTGCCAGTACATAATCTCGTTCTTTAGGCGGACAATAAAGGATCACATAAAATTTTAGCTCCACTACATACACTTCCAAAGTACACAGATAGTGTTTCACAACATTTGAGGGATTAAGATGAAAGCCCCGACAGACTCGGAGGCTACATGCTATAATTACCTTGCTTGAGAATTTCAGAACTGCTTTGATTCAGAGCGGCACAGACTAATATTTTCGCTTACTACATTTCTACGTATGACTGAAGAGATAAAATAAGAGAGATTCATTGCCGAACAGATAGGCCATAAAACTCGTTCTTTCCGCGCAAAATAAGCGACCACAATAAAAACTGAGCTCCACTTAATATATGTCACCATTACACCTTCTAACACCTTATCCCTTACATATTTACCCTTACTTATCCCTTACACATTTACGGATGGTGTCCAAACACCCCCTGAAACACACCCATGTGGTGGCTCGCAGGGTGGTATGTAGATGTATATACCCATTCTGTCATACTCCTGTGAAGAATTCAAATACATAAACATGAGAATAAAATCATGAAAAGAGAGAAAATTCAGCAACCTATGTTGGCACATAATTTGGTAGTGAAAACATAATGACATAGAAGGTTAGAAAAAATAAGGATAAGAGCAATGAAAATACTACATGATGCCAAAGAAGAATTATGAATATCAAAGGATTGAGGAAAGCGGAAATCTTCTCATATGTTATAGAGATTGCGATTACCAAAACTTGAAGAATCAGAACAGATGAACTTGTTGCCTAAATTTTAAACTCAATTGTCTTTGTTTAAGTTCACCAATTTATTTTCAGAAACTACCGGTTTCGACGCAGCGGCGTTATCTTCAGGTACTAAGTTTAGGGCACGATAGCAAAGAATATTTACCCTTGTTTTTTTCTTTAATTCTTTTTTCATGATTTCTTTTTTTTCAATTATTACGATAAGCTTAAACAAATTTGAGCCTAGAACAATTGAGATCACTAAACAATCTCTTCTGAGCAGTACAAGAGTGAAAAATGAACTGAAGGAATCATTGAGGAAGACCATTAAGTTGGAACACATTTAGGGAATATTGAGGAGTATCTACGTCATTGAGGTTGATGGGGAGAGCGCTTACTACGGTGGCGAATGCTTCAAACTCTTGTATGGCCGTGGCCATTACACCATCTATGTTAACCCTGGTTTCCTTTAGAGCTTCCGGGCTGACGCAAAAATTTTGCTATCTTACGATGTTTTCACTCGATAAATTATCAGAAATCAACATGCACCAGTTTCTTTAATATTAATTCTCATTGCATTTATTTTTTTACTTATTTAAATCAATAATAATCCGTATTCTTAGTTAAAACTATGGCTAAATCAAGTAGAATCTATAGAACTAAGAAACTAAAGTATGTATGATGAGTCACTTCCCTTAAATTTCAAAGCTGGTGGATTACCTTGCTTAAATTCGCTAACACGTCCATTCCGTCGTGATATCCAAAAGCAAGCAAGTAAAGAGCAGGGATAAGCAATATAGATGTAATTTCTGTCTACAGGCCACAGTTTGTTCACATAGTGCCCTCTCCATCTACCTCAATGGCTTAAACAGGAATGTAGTGATAAATTTCCAATCATTGCATTAACAAATGATGTGGTACGAAGTCACTGGCACGGGTGCATTTACACCAGGGTTGAAATTTGCCATGAAAAAATCATTTGACTTGACCGGGATTCGAACACGGATCTCCCAATTGCCGGGAAGGTGTGTTAGCCAGTTACACTACCAAGCAATCTTTCTTCAATGTGAATTTTGAGGTGGGTTTAAACCCCCCTCGAAACTGTAACTATCTAACACACCTGACCGGCAATTGGGAGATCTGGGTTCGAATCCCGGTCAAGCCAAATCATTTTTTTCATGGCGGCTTTCAACACTGGTGTAAATGTAGTAATGAGCCATACCAGGCGCCCGAAGCACTTTAGTTGGGAGTCATTTGAAAGGCTCTACACTGGACGCAGCCTTCCTCTCTTATTTTGTAGAGCTCTGGAATTTCTGAAGCACCTTGCGTATAAACACCTATTGTGAATCGCCAGATACTCTTGCTTAAATTATAGTAAAGTTTGATCGAAGTTCTGCATTTATAAAATTTAAGTTGCAATAAATTCATATTGTTTTATTTATTTTATTCATATAACGTTTTATTTATTAGTTGTACCGTTAACTTTCACCCACATTGAATCCCTTTAATTATGGAACATCAACAAGTTACAAAGGAAAGTTTTTCATTGATTTAAATGGGGTTTCTCTCAAGTTTTCTTATTAAATTATGGTAACTTTGATACATACATCCTGTAAACCTATTGATAAAAACTGATATTGGTAATCCGGCTGAAATCGATTAAGAAAAAGAATATGTTATGAACTTTCACGACTACCCTCACTATAAAGCTTCTATTCATATATTTGTGATTACTGATTCATCCTCACCGAATATTCGCCCTTCCCCAAAGCTACTGAGATAAGAAATAAATCCATTAACCTTGCCGTAGGATTACAGTCAGGAAGGGGCTTGAAAATATGGTTAATCTTGAGGGATTAAAACTTCAAATCAGTTTTTGAAAACGCACACTAGCGAGGTATTTTTTTCACGCACATCTTGCCGTTTTTATTGGGATTCTCGTATCTTTGGGTCTTAAGATAGTTGCCATTTCCAAAAGTTTATCAACATGAGAGAGATTTAATTCCATTTTAGATATGAAATACACTTGCCCTAATTTTAAGCCCAATCAAATATCTTGAGGTGCATCTTTTCTTCCATCAAGATATATGAATGTTCATAAGTGACAATTAAAGTAATCCAGTCCTGAGTTCTACATTGACTTAATCTAAAACAAGTAATTTAAAAGACTTCGAATTTAACGTTATACTGGTACCTCTTACACCCTTTGAACGTTTAGCACCGGCAATTCTTAGAAATCGATTTATACGGTGGAACATAATTTATTTTTAAAGGTACGTAATTTATTTGTATGTAGAATGAGATTTGGTGCTGAGGTCCCTTGTTTTATTTTCTTATTCTTGCATTATATTTTCGTATAAGCCTAGCTTTTCCCTAAAATTGAATTTTTAAGTTCAAAATTCATACATTTTTTACTACTTCAACAGCAAAATATTTTATTTACTTGGAAACCATAATAAGGCATTTCAACGCATTCCAGGCACAGCTAGTCTGGAATAAAAATACCAGCCAAATCAGCGCTCACGGCGTTTTCACGTGGCCAAGAATGGATTAGAAGGGAAGCCACGCTCCATGCACGAGCTTTTGTTTGTAAATTTAGAAATGACGTCAGCGCCTCCAGGTCAACCTACAACATGGTATGGGCTGTACCTTGCTCGTTACACTTGATGAACAGTTGGAGAAAGGGAAGTGGTCGCTCGTTACACGTGGTCCCAGGGAATTTTCGAGAAGTGGAAACGGCCAGAGAATGTCCTAGAAGTTTTAATGATGCACTAGCCTCAGAGCTAAATAGGTTGGAGACTAATATGGCACGAGAATACTGTACTGCCCACTTACTCTGAGAGAAGGAACTACATGGTATGTAAATAAAGTAATGAGACTGGTTGCACAGCACTTGATTCGGAAACACCGGACTTACCGTTTAGAGAGAAAGAGGGTTTACATGTGACGCTCCATATCGAGAGAAAAGGGACAAATTGGACTCCCTAAAACAATTTGAAATTCGGAATGCTGCTAACAACAAAAATGCAAAACTTCTCAATGAGTGTGTTTTTTCCTCCTATTCCCCTCCATTATCTATACCTTTCCCCCACCACTTCCCATTGACCGAGCACAAGACCATGTCGCACGTCTGTAACGTCAATTTACCACCTTCATTCCCCCCCCTTGTGCCTTCTCTATGTAATGACTCACATATTATAAAAATGTACCTTGATAATGATTGCTACGCAGTCAAAACCTAAGTCGGAAATCAACTTTCTCTACGGGGCCTCATAACTAACAAATTTTGATGTCACAGCCTGGAATATTTCAAATCGGGGCATTCACGGGTTGAGATTTTTTGTGGTCGTGACATCACGTACACGGACATTCCGACGTTCGACCGCATCGAGTCCTCACTGAATAATGACCCATGTCACCTGTTCCGACTGTTGCATTCTTTACCATTTATAACGTCTCAATTAGCGTGTACGAATTATGCATATATCTATAACGGGCTCGTGAGCTACTCTGGAATTCACTGGTTTAAATCGATGTTCTAAGGAATATTACGACTGTGCTCGTTGTATTATTCATGGAAAGATTGAACAGGGCATTACCTGGCGGCATAAAACTAGGAGTGATGGGAAAAGTATCTCAAGAATACACATATAATTTTTCGTCAAAAAATTAATTTATACATTTCAAAACTTGCTGGCACTCGCAAGAGGTTAACTTAAACTCGAAGGACGAGCGAATGTGCGATTCCATATGAAAGTCCCTCGGTATAACTCGCTTAGCATACCTCTCTTACCTCATACTCCAAACAGGACGCGACGATCCAGTACTAAAATAAAATTACGTCCTCGTGATACCCTGCAAGCTACCTGATAGGTGTGTGGCAGGAAGTATTTCCATACCAGGTATACCCTAGCATTTAAATTCACCAATTTATTGTATTTAGTTATTTCACTAGCAAAATTTTGAGACAACTTTACGCATATACAAGCTCTTACAGGTTACATTAAATGACATTACATTATGACTAGTATATTACCTTGAAAGTAGAAATTATTGAGAGAAAAAATATATGGAACGGCTAAAGGAGGTTTCATACATCCGTTGACTGGGAGATATGGTGGAATTATTCTAGCGAAGAGTGTAGCTTTCTGTAAATTGCACATTTGATCAATGACCTTTCGGAGAGGTCATTGGTCAAATGTGCAACCTCTTAAAAGCTTTAAATCGTCAAAATAAAATTCGAGTTGCCAAGAAATTAGCTCTATAACGTTTCTGGAACGGAACATTACTTTCTCCACGGATACTCTAATCCTTTCCTATTAAAAAAAAATTCCAAAATGGGCACCTCCTTTCAACTAGAGAAGGCACGCTCCGAGTATTTTTTTCCTCTTACGTTATCTATGACTAGAGAGACCCTAGGAACATACCCAATGTGTCTTCACTGGCTTCTCCGTCGGCGGTTCGGCTCGGAGCCTCCAGAAACTGGGACAACCACTCAGTAGAAAACTTCGAACGGCACTGCGAAGACGATGCGTTGTAAAAGTTGGAAGAGCTATGACCAACTCTCGATGTTTCGAGGGTGAGCCAAGTCGGGTTGGCGAGGGAGGGTGGGAGACAGTACTTTCAAAAGAGGCGCATAGTGGTCGAATTGAACCCATTTCATTCAAGACGCTTTCCCTTGTCTGTGAGGAAAATAAAAATCGAAAGGGACTCGAGACGGTGGATAGAATTCGACCCCAAAAACTGCTCTTGACTGAATTCAGCGATTCGCAATCACCAGACGAGAAAAGATAAGCCCGAGGAGAGATACGATGGCGCGCTTTCTCGGGCAGAGAGCTCCATTTACCTTGGACGTCTCATACATAGCCCTTGTATCAAGGGGATCTCAACACAACCACTCTTAAAGACCACCTTGAGTCTTGAAGTGATCGATGGATGAAGCCGGGACTTCGCAAACTTATAATATAACTTTTCGAATCCAATAAAAATGTTTATTTATTGCTAAAAGTAGTCATCGTACGTCACGAATGCAGTAAAAGGCTATTTTTTCTCTTTCAAACACGCGTCGGTGAAATATAGTAAGTTGGAACACGGAAAACGTATGAATGAGTTTTTCTCGGCGAAACAAAGCTTTGAAGAAAATTATAGATCCTTATTATAACCATAGCTTCTCATGCACTCACACACCCCTATGGCTTTATTCATTTTCCGTACAGGCAAATTCAAAGAGTTTCGTTGCCTATGAAATTGGCTCCAATTTAAACATGGTTTATATCTCTCGTACAACTTCCGTGTTGTGAATTCACAATAATATCCATTAAGAATTAAGTATGCACAATATCTACCCTCTTCTTTTCTGGTTACCTTGCGTAATTTATGGTAAAAAAAAGTTATAAAACTTGATGACTTCGTGAAGACGGAATACAATGTAAAATTTCCTAATAGCTGTTTAAATAATGACGAAGATAAATATCATATATTTGAGAATTCTAGTCGTCTCATAGTGTAGTAAATGTACATCTATATCAATGTACTACCCTTCGAGAAGCCGCATTAGCGTGCGGCAGGGAGTGTTAGGACACCAGCCATGTATAGGATAAAAATTGGGAGGTGAAATGCTGAAGTGGCTTATGAAAGTTTTCTTAGTGGAAATCGATGTTTCCCATGGTCACTAATTGCGCGCGGAAAGGACGAGTTCTTGTTTCTATCTATTCGGCAATGTGATTCTCTTATTTTATTATTTCTTCCGGACCTAGATATTTAGGTTGGCGTCAAAATAATATTCTCTGTTTCGCTCTGAAACACACCAGCTATCAATTTCTCAAGCAAGCTAAGCCTATCGCGTAGCCTCAGAATTTCTGCAGGCTTCCACCTAAATCGTGCTAAAAGTTGTGTAACATGACATATTCAAACGAAGCAGTAATTAACCAAGTAATAATAAGCCTGTTAAGCTGGAAAGATTGCTATCCTATTTTGAATGAATGGTGATTGCAGAGTTAACTTGAGCCTAATGCCTTCAAAATTATCGTGGTAATTCCTCTGAGGGTGGATTATTCGCGAGTTTGCACAGAAATCATTTGTTTACTACTTCTTGGATATTTTCAAAATTGAAGGATTGAATAGAGAAGTTCGTACGCAGCCTTAGATATGGAGTATATGTTACCATGTATATCTGATTCTGCAAAGCGAGAAACCGCGCTTAGGCAAACTTTTTCGTTGATCGTGACAGTATTTATAACAAAAGTCCATCATGTGTTGCACTAATTGCTAGGGCATTAATTCACAAACTTAGAGAGATTTTTATCATTTTTTAATGTATCCACAAAATGTTTGGGAGCACAAAAATTTTGATGAACACATACATATAGAATACAAGAATTTTGATATTTAACACGAACAAAAGTGACATTAATTAATGAGAATTTTGGAATTTAAGAGGGAAAAATTCTTTGTGCTGAAGTTATTCTTCCAAAAAAATTTTGTAGATCTTCATTCACTGAAATAAAGAGTGAAGCGTTAGAAAAACCATTATAATCAATTTTATTCATAGATTCTGTAAATCATATGCTCAAAATTTTTTTTTAATTTTTTGGAATTGGGTTTCCACAGAGATTGGAATATTGAAAATTACCATAAAATAATGGCGATCACTCAGCCTTCGTAAGGTAACAGTTAAAAAAATTGATTAGTGAGCCCTGTTTAATCTTTTTTCAAATAGCTAATGAATGAAAAATTGTTAACGTTAACTAACATTTTATTTTTATATATTTTAGGGATTTTCGATGAATAAACAATCATTTTAAGTTGTATCTAAATGTTTTGACTTGAATGGAATTGAAAATTGTGAAACATCATGACAAAACTATCCAGAAAAAGCTTCAAACATTTCATGTTGGAATATAGTAAATTGATACGGTTATTTTAATTAAATATTGACTAGTCTAATAAGGACAATCACTAAACAAAATATTCACATGCAAAATCTAACAATAACTCTCTCATACAAATTCACTACCATTCCCTTGGCAATGGAAAACCAGGGAAGGTCATAATTGGAGTAGTAACCTATTGGAGTATACAGCATGCCTGAATGGGCAGGGACCAGGTTGGGTCGTTATTGATGTAGATACCTCATCATAATTGTTTGGGCATTTACTCCTTTTCTAGTCACCCGTTGATGCAATCGATAATATTTGCTTGAATAATTGCAACATAATAAACAAAATCCTTATGTTATTTGCGCTCCTTATCTGATATTTTATGAGACTGCCTTTTCTCATATTTCGGATGAAGATCACACATCACGTATAACAATGCTAATATAAGAATATTCCATTTTTTCTGCCTAAATCCTACTTCAATGATACTATTCAAATGTCTTCTTTTATAATCTAGAGATAATAATGGGTGGACCTCATCTTAAAATGGAGCAAGATCCTTTACCGAGCTTGAAGTACCTTGACAATAATTAACGGCGTTTAAAGTCAAGAGTGAACAACTCAAACTCAATACTTACCACGCAATTTCTCCAAAAAGCCAAGCCGGTAAAATCATCTCCTCCTCTACACGTTGGTACGACTTTAACTTTTCAATATTTTTGTTCGTGCAAGCGGAAACAATGACTGGTGTGGATAATTTTTTCTGGTTGGTGATGGGAGGGGCTGGTTGAAGAAGGGAGGGGAGGGAAATGGCGAGGTGGAGAGCGGTCGGGCGAGGAAGATCATGGAGTCGTCGGAGGGAAGGGGAGCGGCGGGGAGTGATTGGGACAGACGATGAATTAACTAATTTCGGGGATGATTGAAGGGGAGTGGTGGCTGCTGACTGTGGAGGACGAGGGGTCGGGGCAGGAGTCAAAACGGTGGCTGAGCATGTAAAAGGCGAACTGTTAATTTTGATGGCTTCTCCTCCTGTTTCCTCCAAACCATCTTCGTCCCCTTTATTCTTTCTGAGACAACAGCCTGCAATGAGAGGAGATCAAATAATTCGTTAGCTAATCAATGGGTGCATTTCCTCATTCGAAATTTAACTTCTATGTCGTAATAACTTAAAACGAGTAACCGTAGCTAACTTTGCGTCAATGTGAGGAAGAGTGCCATAATTTTCCATTGGAGAGGAAAGATTATGCGATTCAGGGATAAACTTTACCATAAACACTATTATGAGCGAACTTATGCTTATAAAGCGATGGCATAAACAGTATTTGCCTGGTAACACAGTAAAACTGACATTCTTATAAAGCAGGAAATTATTATCTTCAAAAGATGAAATTATACTCAGAACCTCACGTTACAAAAGCCTTATAATCTCTTGGATAACTTGTTAGCCAAGAATCCAAGCACTAAAATATTTAACCGAACGCAACCGCCGAGACGGAGTTGACTTGGGGTTTTGGAGTCTCAACATGATAAATAGTTTTATTATTCCCCATAACCTCCAAACGATCAAAACACAAACTATCTTTCGTAGCATTGCGTCGCAAGGTAATACATTTTCCTTAAGAATCATTGTATTTTTCTTATAGCTTGCACCTAGCTTTAATTTCCATGCAGAGACCAGGTCCATGCATTTGCCCCCGATATTCCTTACATTGGTGGTGAATACTTTTAAAAAGTTAAACTCGTACACAAACATTATTCGTGAGATTGCAGTCGTTTGATTCTACCCTCCTTCTATTTTCTTAGAAATACCCTCGTCTTATTACTTCCCTCCTCGAAGTATTATTACGCACTACTCTTCTTGCTAGGCAGTATATACTTTCAACTTCCTCCTTTAACCCACATTCCTGGGGAATCCTTATTTTATCCATTTTATGGCGTCTTGAGCATCACCATGAGCTTCAAAATAAAGTTTTTTTCTATTCTTTTCCAATTTCCCAATAAAAAGCACTTGACTTTCTCCGGAATATCAAATGAAACTGAACTTTTACATTCTTTTCACTTAAAAATATACGAAAGCTCACGAAAGATTAACATGACGATGAAATTATTATTTGCTCCTGATTTCCGAAATATTTCACGTGTAAGAATTGAGTAGAGAGTCTACTTTCTCCCGATATAAAATGGGGCCTCGTATTTATCTTGCATATCTTTTAATTGAATACTGTGTATAGTGAGCTCTTTCTAGGAAATTGGATGAAAATATCCAAGAAAAAACACGCGGTTGGAAAGGACATGTAGGTAGCCATGTCAAAGAATTTTATTCCATCTTCAGAGACCTTAGAATTGGCTAATGAAAAAAGAAATCCTTGAAATATTATGGCGATCCAAATGCCGACGGTACAATTACCGAAAGAAATTTCTATGAAAATATCTATAAATTTCCTGGATTTTTTTCGCAGCATCATGATGCTCAACATTTCAATGTTATTCTGCCGCACAAAATGCATTAATAACACATCAACACAATACACAGATGATTCTTATGTGCAGCGTGTCTTACATTTATTTAAGTAAACTTAATTTTGTACATACAAATATTTGAGATGATACTCACATAAAGCTCCCATATCCGGAGGTATTTTCTTTTTTCCGGAAGTTTCAGCTTGTTCAAATATAATACTTCTCTCAGCTTCAATTCCTTTTTATCACCACAACTACACAACTCACGTCTCACCTTAAGCGTTTCCAGCAAGGAAATGAGTGTGTCCATGACAACAAATGAAATATATATCCCTATAGCTATGATGCCATTGTTGTCCAATTAAGCCATTAATTTTAACGGAGAGAAAACAGAGATTGGCAATCATGAGGGATGACTTTCGTAAACATTCAATCGTACCTAGTCCGTACCATACCATACCGTACCATAGTTATATAAGCGACAGCGAAGTTTTCCCGCCAGGATATAAAATCTACAGACGCGATCGACGCGATAGAACAGGTGGCGGAGTTTTTCTAGCGGTTAAATCACATTTACATAGCACCGGTCACGAAATAACCGACAATGTAATAGAAAGCGTATGGTGTACAATTAAACAACAAAACAATAGGAGAATACATGTTTGCTCTTTTTATAGACCTCCAAACTCCGAAGTAGATACTATTTACCAATTAGAAAATCAAATATCCGCATTTACTTTGAGAGATAGTAAAAGTGTAATAATTATTGGGGGAGATTTTAATCTCCCATGTATAAATTGGGATTCTTACACGGTAAAACCGAATTCGAGGAATAGAAAAATCAGTGAGATCTTACTCAACGTACTCTCAAATCACTCGCTATCCCAAGTAGTCGACAAGCCTACGAGAGGTAATAAAATATTAGACCTTTTAGCAGTAAGCCATCCTAAGTTGATAAAACATATCAATGTTCTCGACGGTATAAGTGATCACAGAGCAATTCTTGCAACCTTAAAGACAGAAGTGGAGTCAGCCGAAAAACCAAAACGCAATATTTATTTATTGGATAAATGTAACTTCTTTAAATTTGGCGAGATGCTTAATGATTCATACACGGACTACGTAGCTAAAACAGAGGATAAAAGCACCGATGTGTCATGGAAATACTTTTTAGAAATCTTACGCCAAGGAATCAATGAACACATTCCGCAAAAACTGAAAAGTGATAGCAAAGAACCTCGTTGGTACAATAACGATGTTAGGAGAGACCTTAGGAAACAGAGAAAACTGTACAACATGTTCAAAAAAACCATTACGTTTGATGAAAAATCGAAGGAACTAGAAGCAAAAGAGAGTTACCTTGCGCAACGCTCAAAAACCAAGAAAACTTTGCGTGCTGCACTGCGAAATTTCAAGAAAAAAATACTTGGAAAATTACTCGAAGAAAATCCTAAATCTTTTTGGTCATATGCGAGAGAACTTCAGGGAAAATCTTCTACCGTAGATTCGTTATTTGATAAAGATGGTAAACTTGTCACAGAAAATATTGATAAAGCTAATGTGTTAAACTCCCACTTTGAAAGTGTTTACACTACAGACGACACTGCGTGTAATTTAGACATTCCATACATTGAGGAACCGATGAAAGAAATAACAATTCAGCGCGATGGGATAACTAAACAGCTACAATCGATAAAAAGTAATAAATCTCCGGGTCCGGAGGGAATACCCGCGCGCGTCCTCAAGGAGTTAGCACCACAGATCGCACCGTTCTTAGAGATAATATTCAATAAGTCATTATCTGAAGGAAAGATACCAATGGACTGGAAAACTGCAAACGTTACACCGATATTTAAAAAGGGAAACAGGCATGACCCAGGAAACTATCGACCAATATCATTAACATCGATTACAGGCAAGATTCTCGAACATATCGTTGTTAGCAACATCATGACTTTTCTGGACAGTCGAAACCTCCTGCATAATTGTCAGCATGGGTTCCGGAAAGGTAGATCATGCGAAACACAGCTCGCGCTCTTTCTTGACGACGTTCTCAAATCTGGTGAATCGAAAAAACAAGTTGACGCACTATTTCTAGACTTTAAGAAAGCTTTCGACACGGTACCTCACAGAAAACTATTATACAAATTACAGTCATGCGGGTTAAACGAACAAGTAGTAAACTGGATACGTGACTTTCTGAGTGATCGTAAGCAAAAAGTAGTTCTTGACGGAATTAGCTCTGATATAGTTAAAGTGACATCAGGTGTCCCGCAAGGAAGCGTTATTGGCCCACTTTTGTTCATTATATATATAAACGACCTTTGCTCCCGAATTAGCAGTAAAATACGTTTATTTGCCGACGACGCTGTCATATACCGCGAAATTAGTGATCAATCTGACTTTGAAATTCTGTCATCGGACTTAAACAACGTTCATGCGTGGAGCAAAGAGTGGGGACTAGAACTTAATCTGAGCAAATGCACGGCGGTGCATTTCTTGCGTAGGTCGTCCAACTATCCCCATGTATATGTTGTGGATGGCGTTAGCATAAATGCGACAGATGAAGTGAAATACCTGGGAGTTACGATAACTTCGAACCTATCGTGGGGGACACATATAAGAAATATTTGTGGCAGAGCCCTGAAGAAGTTAGGATTTGTCAAGCGTGTTGTGGGAAGATTATCGGATGATAAAGTGAAAGAGAGGTGCTATTTCGCACTCGTCCGGCCACACCTTGAATATGCAGCGAGCATATGGGATCCGGCGGAGAAAGACCTAGTCCATGAACTTGATAAAATACAAAGGAAAGCTGCGCGATTCGTGAAAAACTGCTACGGCCGTACAGAAAGCGTTACACAGATTTTGAAAGATTTAGGGTGGGAGCCGCTAGAGACTCGGAGGCTACGCGCTAGGCTTAGATTGCTTGAGCAATTGAGAATGAATATCTTTCAGAGCGACACGGAGAACATCATATTAGAACCACATTATATTTCCAGGTCCGACCGAATCGATAAATTAAGGGAGATATTTTGCCGAACGGATAGGTATGGGAATTCGTTTTTCCCCCGAACAATTAAGGACTTTAATAAATGCTAGGCGGAACTTTGATTTTTTTTTGTTTTGTTGACGGCTGGTGTCCTAACACCCCCCGCCACACGCCTTTTGAGGCGGCTTGCGGGGTAGTATGTAGATGTAGATGTAGATGTAGTCCAAATTTAAGAAAATTAGGCCTTTTTAAACAATGACTGTATTCTTTAGTATCTTTATTCCAAGAGTAATGCGCCGTGATTTCAGTTATCATGACTAGGGTTACCATGTTTCTTCCAAGAATAGCTTAAAATTAGGTTTTCATATTCGCCTTCAAATTTTGCAAGGAAGCTGAGAACTGGATTCCCTTTTCGTTTCTTGTTCAAAACTCTTCTTTTCAAGTCGTCACAACGGTTTAATGACACGAGAGATAAAAAAGGGAGCAATGAAACGACACACAGTATATACTGTGAAGCCTGTCAGTGCATGCGGCAGAAGATTATGTTTTAATGTTGGAATAATATCCTGTTTTTCTAAGATTTACATTGATGAGGCATCTTTTTGCTATATCGAGAAGTGGGCCTACATTTCTTTGATGAATGTTTTTTGCAGGTTTTTAATTAATAGCAAATTGATATGCCCTCGTTTTTTTATTTATATAAGTATATTATAATCCCCTCGTGGTGTTTGAGGGATCTAAATTTGTCGGTTACTATACATAAATAAATATCAATTACTAGAGCCATCTTTATGACATGCGTTTGTATATTTCTGGAAATATATCGTAATTCGCAAAAAAATTGCAATCAACGGAGCGGGTTATGTAAACATTAACACACGCACATAAATCAAAACTGCTTGTTCTCCAAGTGTACCTATTTTGATCCTTTTTGATATTTTCATGACAATTAGACTCATAAAATAATATCATCATACATAAAAAGCGCCAAAACACCCTGCAGCCATAGGCAATCGTATTCACGTCAAATAATGTAATCCCCCACGTGTCACGTCAAATGCACTTGCTGTGAGGGTTAGTGGCCTTCTCTCAGGGACTCTGAATTAATTCATTTACAGTTTCACATTATATTATTAGTGAGGCAATTAAACTTTTTTTTAACCCATAAGAAAGTAATTTTCTCTTGAGTTATTTCGTTTTTGAAAACACTTCTGGTAATATTACACCATGATCTTATAGGATAAATGACGCAACAATTTGATGAAGTTCTTATGACATTGATATAACCAACTTTTTTGACATCCGTGTATCTCACGACATGTGTATCAAATTTTGAAAAACTCGATGAAAGATTTATATTTTACTATAGATACTTGGCAGAATATCAGCCAAAAATAAACTCGTCGTAAATAAAGTGTCGTTAATAATAAAAGTAGTAGTAATAATATTTAAGTGATATTTCGAAAATAATGCCTTTCAAGAGTATCTACATCAAAAGTGTTTTCCAAAACAATAAAAGTGGATACATTTTGTGGAAATATTTTCTGCGAAAAAAATTAATCACCGTTTGCTCTACTTGAAAATTTCTCCTGATAATGATGCTATAAAATATATTTGTCATATTTGTTAATCACAATATTTTCTTCAAATTTTGGCAAGATTGATGAATTATTTATATTTTACCTAATATACATTGATTGTATTTATGACTATCAACATTTTTTAAGAACAACTGGTAATGGAAGACCTATTGAAGTTTTCATAGATGTGAGATTTCGTAAATTAATGTCGAGCTCTGTAATAGAGATAACATCTTTACCTCTAAATCCTAGTGAGATACAATTAGCTCACATGTTTTTTTAAATTAAAATTTTCCTCCAATATGCCCCCATATACCCTATTAAACCACTTTCTCTTCTCTTCAGCTCATTTTATATGGTTTCCTAATTAGGCATTCATCCATTTCCTGCCTTAAGTCAACTTGAGTAACAGAGTTTAATTTAATTTGGCAATTATATTTCTATAAAATTTTGTTCGAAAAAGACACAAAAAATGTTCCTAGGAGAATTTTTACATCAGAGTTCTTTCTGTTGGTAACTTACACCTTGGCTTTGTGGAGATATGATACTTTTGTCTTACTTTTTTGATTGATTTGTTTATTGTGAGATTCTGATCCATTAATTTGGCGTTTTTATTTTTATTGTGAGGTTTATTGATGTTTCCAGGGGTCACAAGATGAACTCATGAGTCTAAAAATTATTCATTCAGGAACAAACGTATTGTAATTTTGTTTTAAAAAATTTCTCCATAACTCTAACCTCTCACATCTTCCATTACGATCCTTTAAATTCTCTTTCACTTTCAAACACTTAATACAGGAAATCTTTTTACTCACTGCCCTACCTGATTATGCTTTAATACATCAAAAACTAGATTACAATCGATATTTTATTTTTTGGGATCTTTTTATGTATTCAGCGATTGCAGGATAATGAAACACACTAGGGAACTGGGACCAAGTAGAATAGGAGACCCGTAAAATTATTTACGCAATAAGTAATCATTAATTCCTTAAAGCTTGTATCAAACAATTGGCATGTAACACCCGGGTGTAAGAGCACCCAATCGATGATGTTCTTTTATCTCTGACAACCAAATGGAGTGCACAATGAGCACCACTACCACTATAGGTGTAAGATGTATCTCATTCAACGGGTGACGCGAATGCAGTTAATATTCCGGAGACACGGATGACATACCGTAATGCTTTGAATCTTTTGTCTAGATATCCCCCGTAAATAATCGAGGGAGATACAAGAGGCGCCGTTCCATTCATCAGCTGGGCTATCTAAAAACGTTGGCACAACAATTAATTTAAAGAGAAATAGTACCACATCGACATTTACCAACCTCTAATGCAGGGGGTATATTGACAGTTAAGATTTTTTGGTGTAGTTGACCAAACAAGTGCGGAGTTGGTGATATATCTCCGGCGGAATCATTCAAAATTTCTGGACTGGCGAAACAGGGAAAACAAAATAAGTTTTTGAAACATGCCATTCCGGGAAAACAGAGCAGAAACAATTTCCAAAACTTGTTTCCTCAAACAATCACAGTAGTTTTACCGAAGCTTGAATATTTCTATGCTAAATCAACGCTCAGGGTTTTACGTTTGACTGTTTTAATTCCCCTTGTTCAATTTAGTAGTATCTGACAAATGAATCCCTATATGTTCTACTGGGTCAAGTGTTCAATGCTTAATGCTTACAACCAGCAATTTAAACTCTGAATATTTGTGTGCACGGATAGATATCTCGCCACTATCATGTGCTTCCACCACTAAGATTCAATGCTACAGTACGTACTCGGAAGTGACTTTTTGGTAACAAGAAAAATTAAGAAACTTAGATATCAACAGAGAATTAGTGCGGTGTTAAATTAAAAAATTTAGTAAAAGAATCAATTGATTAATTAGTTTGTGCGTAGGGATGAAATTGCAACTCGAGAAAAATCATTGCAGTTCAAAAATATCCCTGGATTATAATGACCTTCTGTTTTGATCTCTTATATCATTTTACCCTATATTTATCTCTATATTATAATCATGCACCTAAGATGATTAATTGCTCATTTGCTCCTAGCATTATAATGCATTGGACTAGTAAATTTTGCCCTGAACGGTTGGTGACCACATAATTTAGAAAGGATTTCAGTGACATGGATTTGGTTACGTAGAGCAAGACGGTTATTTGAGAATAGTTCATATCGATTTATTGGGGAAACAAAGAAAGGGGTATTTCCGTTAACAAGAAAGATACTACCTCAACTCAAAAAGTTAAATCTTTCTTTTCATTCCAGGGTAATCATAGTTTTTTTTCCTGCTGACTCGGATCCTTGGAATAATTGCGGAAGTTGGATGCATCTATAGGTGTAGCAAAACATGGTGGCACTCACTTTTGAAGGACATGTCATCAGGCGGTAGAGGAGAGATTGGACAAAGGAATCTAGGATCCCATAAGAAGGCAATGCGTGATTCAAAATCTACATCTAAATCTACTTATTACCCTACTAGCCATAATAAGGGTGTTTTGCAAGGGGTAACCTGCCACCAAGATGAACTGCATTCAGTAATTTACTTTCTCCAACAAGCACCGCACTATCGGCGTCCTAATAATTCTGCAGAAACTACCAAAATAATCAAAATTATCAAAATAATAATAATAATTATATGTAAACATGACACAAATCTCATTCAGGGAATTTGCGAAAAATGGTGTTAGCAATACTTGGAACATTTAGAAACATCATTGGCCTCGGACTCCCTAATGCAGAATGCCACCAAGTTTCGCTATCGCAATTCCTTTTCAGAGGAAACAAATCAATTTCTTTCATTTTACAAATGTGCAGACATTAAGATGTTATGACGCTCCTTTACTCCACCATAAAGATAACAGGTCCAAATCTGACGTGAGATGATCGAGCCTCCATTCAACAAATATCTTTGCTGGAGCCTCCACCTACCAAGCAGTGGAGGATTATTCTCGTCTCTCTTTCCCAAGTGTTGGTTTCCTTAGCCTTTGTATCAATATGTATCAATTCATCCCTCGCGGTGGGAGTGGGGAATTAAATGCGCATAAACACTGTCACCGGCGTCATCCGTCTTTCCGGTTTCGGAGCAGGACAAAGACTGTAACCATCAATCTTTCTTCCTGCGCACAAGTGGAAGATTGATGTCTTTTCTCCCGGAGGAGGGTTCGCGAGAAAGATGGAGGACAAGACAGTGGAGTTCTGGCCCAACGGTGAGAGATTCCCCTCCGGAAAGAATCTGTCCTGTTCCAGGAGCATGCGGGAAACAAGAACCGACTACTACGGAAATGACTGGTGGCTAAAAACCTTTCATTTTTCTTCGCAAACAAGTCGTCGTGCTACCAGTCGTGGGAGACGCGAATAGTTGCCGGGGTACATCAATACGTACATATTTCTTTTTTTGCTTGTGCGCCGCTTACTTAACGTAACGAAAAACTTGTTTTGTCAAGTGAAGATGCGACCTTAGTGCGCAGAAATGGTCCGAATAAAAGTGGAAATGCATTTTTTTTATTGTTCTTTGGATGCCAGAAATCAACGCTGCCCAAAGGAAGAAGGGGAGATTTTATTTTTACATCCAGTGAAGGGGGAGAATGGTATTTTTTGTGGGCATATCCCCTAATGGATTCTGCCGACAGTGAACTCAATTGATGAGATTTTTTTGCCGCGTTGTGCCCTGAACAATTATCCATAGCTTCTTAGAGAGGAGGGTTTCTTGCAAGCAGGGTAAATTTCGTTATTTATTGGTTGCATTTCAGAGACAAAAAAGTCAAAATGGCTTATCGTTGTCCTAAGTTTAGGAACCACATTACATTAATGCATGGTTTAGCGGCAAAAAATATACACTTTTTTAGATTCTCCAGCGTCAGAAATTATAGCGGGTACGAAAAACTTGAACTCCACGTAAAGGTTTGGCCTAGTTTTTGGTTTGATTGCAATCATTGTCGTTAATAGGAACATTTTTGGGGAGTAACTGGGGGCACTTATACTTTTCAAAATCATTATAGCAGATATCATATTCACTTTGCGGTTGGAATAAGTACTTAGAGCTTTGAATTACTATACTACTTTATTCAGCGGTTAATGAGCCTCCTAAGTTTTGGAATCATATTACACTAATGCATGATATTTTTTTCCATTCTACAGCATCGGAAATGGTTGCAGAAAGCTTTCACTCCGCTTAAAAGGTTCAGTTTAACTCTTTGTTTGATTGAAATTATTATTGATAACAGAAAAACTTTTGGAGAGTTACCGGGGGCAGTTATTCTTTCCAAAAATCATGATGGCAGATATCATATTCATTTTGCGGAGGGAATAGGGATTTAGGGCTTTAAATTACTTTCATTTTTTTGTTCAGCGGTTAATATAATCGGAACTATGATTAAAGAAACACTATGGGTTGAGATAAATATAGGATTGCTTAGCGTTCTTCCCTCAAGCCACAACAACGACGATGGATGTTTAAGAATGAAGAAAATACCGTTAGCTTTCCTTAACTCAGGAACTCCGCGTCGGTTTCTTGGTCATTTCCCGTTCCCGAGTGTGAGTCTGGAAATTCTCGAGGAATGAGCGCCGTGGACGTATTTTAACTGGAATGAATGTTTTCTGAATTCCAGTTACTCATTGTGGTTGTATGGCTCTGTTTACATTCTGCTACTTCGACAACAATAAGCTGCCCATCTCAATCTCATAGAAAATTTGACTTTTCGAGGTCATTATCATCCACATTTCATCATCTTCTTGTGAAAACCTGCTACGAGCGTATATATACTACTATTACTGTTTTAAAGGATATCGGGTTGGTGTTTTGGCTAGAGTACTGTCTAACCATGCCAGATGACGGTCAGAGTTCAAATCCGTGCAGAGGAGGATGTTTTCCAAAGGAAACCAGGTCTCTATTAGAGTGTCCTGTGGAGGGCATTTCAAGTGCAGTACTCCATTTGTCGGATGAGACGTTAAACCGTGGTCTCTTTGGCGCCCTTCGTTACGAGCAGGCTAATGCGGACGCCGGGTTTCTATCCACCTTTCCTCCTTTACCTATTCCCTATGGCACAAATGACCTTAGCTGTGTAACATTTAAGGTCATCTCCCGGTTGGAAACCGGAGAGCTATACTATCTGACCTTAGCTGTCGGTCGCCTCACCAAAAATCCAATCCAATCAGATTTTAAAGAAAATAAGTTGGGAGCCGCAAGAGACTCGGAGGCTGCACGATAGTCTTAGTTTGCTGACAAAATTCAGAATTGGCGTGTATCAGAGTGAGACAAGATATGAGCAGAAATGTCTAAAACTTATTCAAGTATAGGGAAAGTATTCTGTCCACAAATGGTAATGTTTTTTATTTCATAAAAATCCTTCCATAACTCCTATATCTGCTCAACATTTTAGATATTCGAAGAAAAATGAGAGCGGGCGCTTTTTGGAAATTTGGTCGTGTTTGAGCCTCTGTACCTAAGTAACATGTAAGACCTATGAGAAATGACTTACCATTCCATAATTAACAATCATTTTTGCGTATATGTGTCAAGTTTCAAGACGTTATCTCGAAAAAAGCAATTTTGGACACACGCCCATGCGGTGGCTTGCAGGGTAGTATGTGGATATAGCTATTTCCTCCTCCATTGTCCACTCACCACATTAGCCTCCACAATTTAGTACTCTGCGCTTCTGCCGTAGCTCCAGAATAACTCTGTGGTTTTCAAAATACATCTCTATAGTGTAAATAAGGAATTCAATGGAAGGGGATATGGTTTTACCGAAGTGAAAGGTAGGAGGAGGATGAAGGTACTTTCCCGGGGGCAAGGTGCAGGTAGCCGGCTTGTATTGATTGTCAAGAAACTTTGCATACGAGTATGTATTAGGAATGAGTTTAGACAAAAGCAAAAAAATGTATGTTAACGATTTGGTTACTTGGCAATTCAATGCTATTTTAACACGTAGTCTTATGTAATTTGGCATATACTTCGAAATAAATCGATGATATATTTACAATTTTTCTTCTAAATGCAAAAAAGACCAGATGTTCTCGACTGACGGACATCGAGGGATCCGGGTTCGAATCCCGGTCAAGGCGGATGATTTTTTTCTCTGTGGAATTTCGTACAATTGTGAGTGACTCGATAAAAGTAGAACTCCGTTGCTAGTCCCGGATAGCTTAAACTCTTTCAAATAGAGTGAACGCCTCTCTGCGTTCAAAGTACGATCTTTCCTCTTGGGCAGTGGAGCTCAACGCTCAGTAGCGACTGTTTGTTCCAGTCTTGTTTTTTCATTAAATTCCCTTATAATTACTGATGTTGCTAGTGATCTTAAGGATGATAATGATTGAAAACAAATAGTAATGCTCACCGTGAAACCAAAATGGAAAGTTTTATAGCGCGAAAAATGTGGCTTCTTAAAATTCGGTGGGATAATGAGTTTCACGATTATAATTTGTAGATGGGGCTGATGATGGAAAAATTGAGTTAAGACACAGCTGTTTCTTGATAATTCTACGAAAAAAATCAGTAAAAAAAGACAATAGGTAAAAACTGCAAAGCAAAAACTAAAAAAAAAAACTGTAAAATATGAAACCAAAAAATCAGCACTGCCTGGTAGTCATTCTCAAAGCATAAAGGTAATGCGGAGGAAGAGGCTACAAAAATAAATATTTTGCGGTCAAATTCTGGAGGAATGAATTACATGGTTAAAAACTATGGCATACGCATTTAGGAATCAGCGTAATCGCCAATGTAAGCTTGAGTTGGGTTTATCTAGGCGAATTCATCCGCTAATTAACATTTTCATTGTATTGAATAATTAATCAATCGTTCATAAAGGCAAATATATGAATGATATTATTTGGGCATCCGTTTTCCGTGAAATGATTCACAAAAATTGACTGAGAATCACTGCTACAAATACGACTGATAACTATATCATATGATAATGAAAAATGTTTACTCACAAACACTTTCAAGACATGAAATATGTCGTTATATTAAAAGAAAAAAGTTCCTTGGCTATTACAAACATTTTTACCGGTAAAAATTGGGTCAATAAGGATTTTGTCATCACCACGTTTATGCCTGCAATGCTGCAATAACTGTTGCTAGACAGCTGCAGACGCTATGAATTTTCACCGATGGGATTGCCGTTAAATTGACGGCATAGTTGGGTCACGGAACGGTACCACCAGTTGATTACCGAGGAATTTGGTAACACCAGCTGGAAATAAGGGAATGCGTTCTTAATTAAGCATTAATACGACCAAATAAGTCACCGATATAAACCATGTATCTGCCCTTAATATGCTCTATGTAGAGATCGTGTTGATCCTGTCTGCTGTTATGTTGAATCATATCCGGTTATTGAGACTATAGCACCACCATTACACTCTCGAAAACCTCTCCACAAAATATGTAATTATGCAACTGAGCAATCCACAGTTAAAACAAAAATTCACCTTGATAACCCAGCAAATAAGTAAATATTTACACAAATACTGACTTTCCAAGGTTCTTTCAACAAATTCATAACGTATTTATGACAGCCATTATTGTTTTCCAGGGAATAAACGTTCCCAAAAGGATTCACTTCTGACAGCGACTTTAAGACTTGGGTAAGGGATTGTATGTTTGTAAGTATCCATAATCAATAAATATGCTATTCATTACATTGTATTTGTTTAAAGTCGGGTGATTCTAAGTACTACTGTGATTCTAAGAGATATGTATTACTAAAAATTAGAAAACGACTCATAGTCGAGGAAGTTGAATGATACATGCCTCAAACATTCAGTTCATGCCAGCAACTGTAATTAGCATGTAAAACCATAACAGAAAAAACTTTTAAAAATGTACTTCCTCAACTTTAACAACGCTCATATTATAAATAATGTAAAATATTTATGATCAACGATCAGACTTGCCAGTATCACATTGATTTACATAGGGATATGTCAGTTTTTTTCATTTAGTACCTGTATTAACTAGTATAGTATTTCATACAGACTATCAAGTTGTGAAACTATTCGAGAGGTCCACCGGAAGTGAGACTCCATAGGTGCCTGTGTCTGTGGAGCCTCTCACCCGGTGGACTTCCCGAATAGAGCTTCTCGATATTTCACACTGGGAATGCCTCAGGTTATGAAGTATTAAAAAGGATAATTAATGTATTAAATAATGTCCTAAATCATCAGACTTATGTATTTTTATATGGAGAATAACTGTTTAATAACTGAAATTTAGGGTAGAAACTTATAACAGAAGTACACTTCGAAAGGCAGAAGGGAAATATTTGTACATATTGCTCAGACAAAATTGAAAAAGAGACGAAAGATGATGTAAGTTTAGGACCTTATTGCTTCAAAGTGTGGGTCGTGATGATGTGTAAAATTTAGAGAGAAAAACAACTGAAGAGTTAACATAGAATCAGAATCGAACCATAATCATTGGGTTTTGGCTGAGGTAAGAGGAGTGTTCGGCAAAAGTTAATTGCATTACGGGGCTAAGACTGAGGCTCTTCTTTCATCAAACAAGTTGTGACACGAACTTTTAAATTGTACCTAGAGTCTGCCACATGAAGTTGGACTACGAAATAAAGTAACGTATTAGCTAAGCAATCGGCAACACAAGGATGTACTTCATAGTACTTGGCCTTAATCATGAGGTTGTATTCATATAAATTGCACGTTATAATAATATGATGTATATCTAGGTAAATTTGATAGGAAAGATGACAGAAAGATTTAAAAACATGGGACAAAGGGCAGTGTATACTCTTCTACGTGTTAGTCAGGGTGAAACTCAATGAATCCAGTTAAAGTAATTTGTCTGCAAGCAACCTTCGCAAGAAGACCACCGTGCTATTGTCCTGTGGTGTAGCTCTGGCTTTTTTCAAATTTATTTTGCTTTATCTCAAAACGATTGCTTTGGTTTTGTGATTGCTTCCAAACAATCCTACGAATAATTATTGCTGACAATGAACGACGATCAGCACGGTGAAATGTAAGAAAAATGGTTTAAAATAATATTTGAATGATAAAAGCAATTTTAGATATATTTTGACGGAAAATATTTTTCATAAGTCATTTGGAATGCATAAATAATGACCGCTTTAAACTTTGATTGTAAAAAAACACAGTAAAAATCATAATCTGTAAGTAAAATTCGAAGCATTGATATTGGCGTCCATACAGGAGGCTCGAGGGGGATAAAAATTTAGCACATTCCTGCTTTGGGTTATTTTATTCTTTTCCTTGTAAATCAATATGTCCTTTACTCTTGAAAATTGGACGTATCTATCCGGTATTTCTCCTCACTAAACGTGAAGAAAATTATTTTAGTGCGATAAAAATAGACGACAGTTTTCACAATGAGTTTTGTAAACCCTCTGTGACCCGTTGTGAGAAAACGTGGAATCCGTACCCTCCGCCACGACATCAGAGAAATTCCATAGCCTGTCTCTTATCTCACCCATTATCCTCCCGCATCTCTTCCAATCCTCACATTTTCCTCTTCTCGGAAGGACGTCTTACGTTGGAGTTGGAGGTGTAGGACGTGATTTTTTTTCACTCGATTTTTATTTTCCGTCTTTCCTATCGCATCCACGTCGGGGAAGCATGACGAGGATGTTCCCGGTCGCGGCACGCGTGGAAGGAACCACACTTGAAGAAGTTTTGCGAGCAGTGAATCTGGGGAGAAAAGACGGAAAAGGAGAGAGAAAGCATAAAGGAGAGATAGGAAAGAGCTTATGTCATCCTCTCATCTCACGTCTTTATGTCCTCAGCCATCTTCTTCTCCTTTATAGCTCCGCCTACCAACTGCGACGAATGGGAAGAGAAATGTACGAGGTGTATATGAGGATGGGGAATGGTTGGAGATATTCCGGATAAAGGGGCTTTGAAAGAGGGAGTAGGGCAGGTTATTTAGGTTTTTCTGTCATGGATTTCCTGGTCTCACCCATCACGACGAAAAGAGCGAATCTGAAGAATATAGGAACTTGAATGCCAGTGGAGATGAGAGTGAATGAGGGGTTCCTAGAATATAGTAGAAATCCGAGAAAAAGAAATCCAAAGTAGGGGGCGTAGGGGGCAAAGTAGGGGGCGGAAATAGAACGAGAAGGAGAGAAAGTGGCAGATGATAAAAGTAAAGTAAATTTATTTATTTCAACGACAATAACTTGAAACGTTAAATTAGCATTTGATCCACATGAAAGCTAGGTTGCCTCTTAGGAATACCAATACTGAGGCAACCATCATGAAAAATATATACATTGCAGCATAAAACATGATATGGTGCATAATATTTAACATAATTATCTTATAAATCACAAAAAAGCAATTATATTAATTATGAATTAATGTATTAATAATAGAATAATGATAGTGCCATTAGCTTTACAAAGTAGAACTAAGTTTAAGAAAAGAATTTTATACAATATTTAATAAAAATCTAACAATATCTTCCTCGGCCAATATCCAAAACTTGGCCAACTAAATAAACATTTTAAAACTTTTCGTATTTTTTCTTCTATCAGGCAACATATTATAAACTTTTAAACCCATATAAACAAAGGATAGTTTGAAAATGGTTAAGTTAGGCTTGATTATTGAACATGTCCCCATCTAAAATGAAATTTAAGTGTGCTGCCAGAAACGGCATATTACCACTTATAATATAAAATAACTTCATTACCTTGATCCAATACCAGTTCTCTAATAGGAGCAATCTTAAATATACAAATGAAGTAGATGGATATCTGCATTCATTTTGGACGTAAGTGAGCTAAATGAATAAAACCCGCATTTATTTGAGCCACATGTCTATTGACTGTGTGGTATTCTCGTGGATATTGATTTCACTTTTAATGAACGTACTTTTAATGTCCTTGTAATGTAATTCAACCAATAATATACACATCTTACTTTACCTCATATAGTAAGAACTAAGAATTATTTCGTTTTTAGTGTTTATTATTGAATTTAATTTAATTTTAAAATTTCTATTTAATATATAGGTAGGTATATTATTTTATGGGGCATAGTACAGATGACATAGACGGGGAAAAAGGAAGATGATTTAATACGTAGTGAATTTTAAAGATAAACGTGCTTACTAAATAGTGATTAAGCAGGCTAATAAACTGAGAAAAGAGATTAACATATATTTTAAAATGAGACTGAGAGTTTATCTGTCGTCTTTGCGGTAAGAAGTAGCTTATTCCAGAAAAAAAGTTTTAAGATGATTTTTCCAATTTACTTGGCTGAAATATCTTGACCATTTTACAAGAAAGTAGTGGTATAAATCCTTTCCCCTCCTCTTCCCTCCCTCACACCCGCCCACCTCCCTCCTCCCTCTCCTCCCGGGTAGCCCTTCCGGCGGCATACTTCTACCGCTGAAGAAGACAACGAATGTGGTCGAAAATTAAAAAAATTATCATGTGGGTTTTTCTTTTATGTCATCTATTTGTTACCACCACACCTCGTGGAATTTACTGGATGCATAACGTGAACAGTGATACTTCCAGGAACATTTATGTAGGTATATATATTTATATACGTATGTAAATATTTTCTCCACACTACCGCACTGGTTCTCTTGAATGCTGGTGTATGAGGATTTTTGGGTACGAGGAATACATTGAACTATAGGCCTAAGGGCTGCAAAGACTCCAAGGCCCCCAAAATGGGACCTTTTTTTACTCGGAGTCAATGCAGAGGTTTATTGCTTTTTTACATTACTTACAACCAAGATACAGGGTTTAAATTTTCACTATTGGATGGAAAATCAATAAAGTGTTGAATTTTTGCAATCAGTTTTGATATACACTTTGTTTTTGCTGAAAAATTACATTTACAATAAAAAATTCCAATATTTTTCCTATTTCCACAAAAGCATATTTCCATAGCAACCTGACCAATGGCTAAAAATGGGAAATTTAGCCCAGTCGTTTTATGCATTATCTTATTCTTGGGTATATTGGCGTGTGAGTGTGCAAACATTTTCTCGAAAATTACTAAATCTATTCTTCTGAGAGTGGGTATGTCGGGGTTTTAGGGCACGGGGAATAGATTGGGCCAATTTGACTACTATAAAAGCGTGGCTAGCTTAGAAATTACCAGTTACGTAGAGATTTATTTACGAAGAACATATCTAATAATAAGAAAACGAGGCTCTAATCACAGCGTGACTATTGTGGCACAGGCTGCTATGTAAACAACTCCAATAATGATACCATCGTTTATAGCGAAAGTATCTTATGTGGAGGTGTTCTGTTTCTCGTTAATTCTTCATAAAGTAAGAACTATACCCATGTATCATAGTTGTATAAGGTATAACCTCTTTCTAACATGTAAATAACTACAGTTATTACATGCCATTGAATCGCCAAAAATGGAAAGGAGTACGGAATTTTTGGCTGGGGGGGGGGAGGGGGTGTGGAAGAGAGGACTATTATGTTGAGATATTTTATTTTTTGAGGATTAAGGAAGAGGCAAGAAACAAATATTCATTAAGGATAGAGCAAACAGGATTACACAACCTTTTGAAAATGTTGAGTTTCTCTAAAGACTTAAACTTAAGTCTGTGGGCGCTGAAGGCTAAAATTTTGGCTTTAAAATCACTCTGGTGTCATGATGAAAATAAGATTCGCTGATAATGGATATGCCTGAACCTTGTTGCCTGATCTTCCGCATGTAGAGAGATTTATGGAAATAGAGATGGTTTTTTTCTGGATAAACCACAGGTTGATGCTTTTACAATAGACTTCTATAAACCCTGAAATAATGATAACGATTAACTAGTCCACGATGACGCATATAGTCCATTTGCTACTGCTAAAATTCAACTCAATACCTTTTTTATTAGCCTATTTCTGGTGTGCCAATCAAGCTAGATCTACATCCACGTATATCCGACGGTGCGAGTCGCCACATGAGCGTGTGGCAGTGGGTGATAGGACACCAGCAACTAAAGGTGTTAAGGATTGGGTTTTGAGAGGTGAAATGGTTTAGCGTTTTTGGGATTTTTTTTAGCGGAGCCCAGCTGTTATTGTGGTTAGTCATAGTGTGTGATATGACCGAATTTTTATACCAGTGTGTCGATGTATTTCTCTTATTTTATCGCTTCTGTCGCACCTATGAATGTAGTGAGGCGTAATAAATTATATTCTCTCTGTCACTCAGAAACCACGACCACGGGATCTAAAAAATGAGAGGACCTATCATTTTTCGAAGATTAATTGGAGGATTTTAAACGATTCCTTGAATTACAAAAGAAAAATAACTTCGAAATCCATACTAAAACGAGAGAGGGAAATAGGGAGATGGGCTGAGGATGACGGGTGTTTGATGGCAGGTGAGAACAGATAGGAATGCCCTCGGCGTAGGCTGGCGCTCCCTGGCTGCGAAATGAAAGGGAAAGTTTGGAGGAGAGCGAGGAAAGGAATGGCTACAGCAATAAATAGTGCTGAGGGCAAGGAGGGAAAGTAAAAAGCCACACGGACATTACTCTTCCCCGGAGTCCCGGGTCGTTTGCGGCGCTACCTGCCGGCGAGTGCGTGAGCGTGAGCTGTTTTACGTAACACACGGGTTCAGTTGGAAGGAAAATGGGCAGTAGGATTTGAAGTATCGAGAGATTTTATGCGAAGGATGTGGCTAATTTATTTTTCGACGATAAAACCAGTAAAGCCGGCACTATCAGATCTAGCCCTAATACTTTCGTGTCGTCGTTATTTAAAGTCTACATGCAATGAGATCTTAAGTTCTCCCTAAATCCCATTACCCGATTAAGGCTCAACACAAACATCTGTTTGCATAGAGTAAAACATCCAATTTATCATTAGATCCGGAGTGTGAGGATTACAGGGAATGAAACTAGTGTTCAGCAAAATTTGATCTTATGTTATCCAGCAACTGCAGCTGAATCATCTCATCTGAACTAAAACATTTCATGCGTAAGTGATCGGTAGATGTTATTTGATGGAGATAATTCTGTAGGCATAAGAGAGACCATATTCGGGTTATACGTTTTCATTTCAACAGCTGAAGGGAGGAAGAATTAAATATTGCATTATTAACGGTGCAGTAATATATTTTCACTCGACTGAAATACGAAGTAATAAAATAAAAATGTCATAGATAAGACTCATTTTTTTTCAAACGGCACGTTTTAAACTCCTTCTCAATAGAAGGTTTTTTCGCGATGCTGAAAAAAATTACTGCAGTGACAATTTGATTTATTTTTTTTAAATGTTCATGTAAAAGGGCTGTTATTTTTCGCCAAAAATCTCGGAAAGTATTTCAGTACGGGGCTGATATTTTGGTATTTTTGGAATAGTGAGATGGTTTTCTTTAAAATAAGACCAAATTCATTATTTGTCGGTAAAAAGATACATCGCTCAAACAGCATCATGCATATTGACGCCATTACGATATTACCATCTTCAACAATAGTTTCAATACGGTTGGTAAAAACAACGTTACACAACTCTTGCCAACGCTTGGAAAAATATATTTGAATCCACAGGACTGGAGGTGAAAATTAATTTGAAGAAGTACTCAATCATATTTACTATTTCTAAAGCCGATATCCACAGCGCGTTTAGTCTAATGTCAGCATATCCTGTACATTCAAATTTATTTTCACCTCGACCCCTGGTGATGCAAATTATATTTTTCAAAACCTTTGAAAAAGTTATTTTACCTTGGTTTCATTAAGTATAGCGTCGAACTTTAGTTATGAGAGAATATGCTTGGAATATTGAAGGATTCTGATTAGCCATTTGAGCTCGTCCAAGGTAATAGCGCGCTTGAAATTTACCAATTAGGTAAAGAAATTGATGAAAGTCAATCAATATTTTCATGATCGAATGGTTAAAACAAAGTACATTATCATAGATTCTTCGGTACCCTGATGGCATCGGACGTGTACTCTCATTGCCTCCATTGCTGCCAACTGCATTATTACCTTGGGGGCAGGATAGAGATATAGAAGATAAAATGTAAAAGACGATAGTACGTACAATGTCTTCTTCTTCTTGCTTTGCACATAAGTTGCTGCCTGTTTATGAATCCAAAATGATAGAATGATTCTCTCCATCTTTTTGGAGGTCTGCCTTGTAATCTTTTTCCAACAGGCCATTTGTTTATGGCGATTCTTACCGTTCCACTTTCATCCACTCATGTGATGACATTGTTCCATTCCTGTCGTCTTATCCGGTCTATTGGTTTTATCTGTAGTTATTTTCTAACTTGTTTGCTGCGTACTTTACCCATTAACATCTTTCTACATATCTTCCTCAGTTTTATAATTTCCTCTGTTTCAAGCATTTGAGCTATTTGCTCGTTTCAGCCCATGTCTCAGCTGTAAATTTATTTGTCTCGATCCAGATTTATGTTCTCTTGTATTCATGTCCTTGTTTAAATTTTTGTTTTTCAAAATGATACTATTCAGTGCAACTGAAACGTTTGTAGCATTTTATGCTTGCTTGCTTCACCTGATTTTTAACCACGCCGTGAGTTTTAATATTTATTCCCACGTAATTGAATGCTCGCTCAATAACATCATTGTCGACTTTCAATTTACATCTCTGAACTTATCGTCATTTTGTCATTTTTTTGACATTTTCATATTACATTTCCTGCAGGCATCCGTCAACTTTATCATGAGCCTCTGATATAATATGGCGTATTATGCTTAAATAAAACCTTCCGCTTATTACCATCGGCTTTACGAACAAGTGGACATCCAATATCTTTCATGCGCGAAAGGGATACGGATTCAGTTTATATAAACTTCCTGACAAAAGGTTTTCACAATAGGCATTGAATTCGGTATCAGGGTGCAGTCGAGCAAAAACAGATATCATTCATGGCCTAGCATTCGAGACACTCCCACGACCACCCACTCATCTCTCGCCCTTTCCCTTCCCACTGAAATATCTCTAAGCTGGAACTCTTTCCTCCACTCAACTTCCTCCCGTGGGCAATCTTCGTTCCTCCCCACAGATAACTCCGATCCTCTACAGCAGCAATTTAAAACTATTTCCGATTGCCTATCCTTTCAGTAGGCAATGATTGCCCCTAGGCTTACCCCTTAATATCTTAATCTGTTAATACATCAAGCTAGTGTAATAATGACGATAATTTCTCAACCACCGTTAAAATATTTCGCCGACGGCCGAGAAATGACCTCGCCTGTTGGTGTTGAGCTTGTGGGTTCTTGCCCCGCCTGGAGGACATATTCATCCATCTTGGGCACCAGTTTCTGCGCAACTCGTCATATAGTTAATTGGGAAAAAATTACTGAAAAGTACTTAGTTTACTCAAATAATGGCAGAGTCACCATCACACTAACAATGTTAACGAATGGAGGAACTTCAGGTATTAGGATATAAAACTTGGAACAAGGGTAAAAGGATATATGACGTGTAGACTCATTCCTGCTTTCAAGCGACATTATTGTAAAATACTTCCAAATGAACTAATTATGTAACGAAGTCAATGGTGCTCTTTGCCAACGGCGCTACGATTGATGTGGTGGGAATTAATTTTCAACTTTCGATAAATTCCAGCAAGTTTGCAAAATGTGAGGAAATGGTATGAATTATGCTTTATACATTACAACGAGCGTTATGTAGCATCCAAGAGTAACAGTTTTTTCATGCGAAACTCATTTTTCTACAGTTTACTTTTTCGGTACACAAAGTCAAGAGGTTAATATTTTTGAAGGAGACGTGCAGGGATACATGGAAAACCGAGCTATTCAGAAGACTTGCAGTATTCATTTCTGATGTAACGTTTAAACTAGACTTTAGATCCTCTTTTATACCAGATAATATGAATACAGAATGTTCATTCCTTGAACGGAAATTTTCTGAAGAAGAAAGTGGTCTGGGTGATCTTTTGGCCATATAAAGTGTAAGTTAACCTTGATTGTACAAACGTAGAGAAAGAGGATAATATTTCTGCACGCTTGACAGAACATCCAGCTATATATATTATTATTATTATTGTTAAAGAAATTGCTACAAGTAGACCATCGACCATAGAGGTGGTAACATAGATCGGCATGAACCGAGCAAATCCCAATATAAATACATGTAAAAATTAAAACAAAGACAATGCTAAAATACAATAAAAGCAAAGTTATTACAATAGAAAAATATAGGGGGAAAAACCCTCATAGTACAACTCCTCTCAATCTCGTCATCAACAACGGTGCTCTACTTGGGAAGGGCTCTAGCACTTTCTTGGTCAACTCATTCCAAATCCTTTATTCCCCGATGCAGGAAAGAATATTTCAATGAATTTGAAATCTGCCTTGGAGGCTCTATTTTATATTTATGTTCCCTTCTCGCCAGATAACTAGGCTTATTTAACCTTATGGACATATCCCACCATGCAGGATCACCAATATATGCCTTATGCATGCACTTGAGACGCGCTTTCCTCCCCATATATATAAGGAAAATATGTGATTGGTATTGATAAGATTTTACAAGTTGAGTATATGTGAAAATTCTAAAATTTATCAAATTTTTTGAATTTTCAACCCAATATGTCACGTTATTCGTCTATTTCACACAATCCCTCATTATTTGCAAAAAGTATTTTTATTGCTGTTAAACATCGAAACTAGCAAATTAGCAGGCTTTAGTAAAAGTATAAAAGTAGATAAAATATGAACCTTGTTAAAGCTTATCCGTTTCTATAAATGTCCAACCCAATATTCCATATTATATGTCCACTTCACTCTACCCTCTAATGTAAAAAACATTTCAACATTGAGATTATGAAAACTGAGCATGTTATGACTATCAATCACAAATAGCTCAAAATGATAATAATCATGATTTTGTGTATTCATAATTATGCCAATTCAAAAACTATAAAGCTGAAATTCTGTAACGCTACATGCACGTAAACCACTTAACAAATTTGAGGAAAATTTGGTCTTTTTGGGCATTGTCTAAGAACTCCCTCTTAAAATTAAGGGCGAGAAAAGGAAATCTTGAGGTGATTTTCTTCTAGAAATACACGGTCTTACTTTCCTAACTTCAATCGCCAATAATTGGAATTGGAGGCAACAGTCAATCCAGTATGAAATATACACTATTCTTAATGCTAAACACCTCTGTTGCAACGTTGTCATAATTGACAGAACGCATTAGCAGTACAGTGCAGACGTTAATATTCCACCTTCCCCGTACTGAAGAGGGGAATGTCTTATTGCTTACGAGGGGAAGAAACAATGCCTCATAGCTTATTGCGTCAATTTCACACCGTCACCTTGCGGTCTGGGGCTCTATTATTCGTAGTATTATCGGAGATAACGGAAGACATTGCTTTCTTCGTGAATAGTACTTGTCCTCTTCTATTAGCAAAAACGTGGGGTCAACCTCCTGAAATTAGTTAACGTAAAATCGGCTCTATGGAAACAGTGGTAATATGACTATTACACTATGGGTGAAATTTCATGATAACGTGCAGGAAAAGTATAAAACTGGTCAAAATGCGTCACAAATTTGTGAAATAGTAACATGGTGCATAATTGTCATAAGTGCGCGGAAAATATATTCTCACTCAAAGGTAATAAAATGGCTATACTATGTGAAAATGTACAAAAATAGTGGTGGACAAAATGGTGGTAATAAGCAGATATATAGCGTCATACAGATACGATGAAACCTTGCCCAAGATAGTATTCACAATTGGTGGAAAATGGCGATAAATTGATTTGTGCACTCAGTGAACAGAGGGCTAATCAAAGGAAGATGCCTCAACACTTCTTTTCAAGTAGCATTGAGCGCAAAGGACTTGAGGGCACACACCTATCGCTACAACATTTGTCGTTAGGTACGTAAAACGCATGATTTCTGCAAGATGACGGAGGAAAAATTGCTCCAAATTAGAGTCACAATAATTTAATTAATAACGCAAATTGCATTTTTAAGAAACGGTGTTTGGTTGTCTTAGCATACCACAATACAGAACAAAATTTCAAGTCTCTGGTAAAAACGAAATGGTATATTAAAATTTACAACCTTAGGGAACTTTACCGCACATTTACCGCTATCTAATGTGCTATTGACAGGGAATGATAGAGATTATTTTTAACTGAAGCCAAGATCTATAGTATTGATATTAGTTAACCATCTATAAGTTGTAATCATAACTCAGCTAAATGAGGAAACCCCGTAAGTTGATTTAAAATTCAAGTGGATCTGTCCTTGTCCACTATGTGCTACACATAATTGCAGCGATGCAAGGAATGGATGTGAGAAACCATTTAAGTGGTTCAGCAGATGAGCCCCGTTATTACTTCTTCCGAGCTGAACAACTATGTATATGTATTATTATGAGTTAGAATCTTACATACTCACTAAACAAATTGGTGGTTTAGTAAAATTTACTCCGTCGAAACAATGAGTCCTAATTACGTTTTTTTTCGACTGCTACAGTAGTTACACCTGCTGCAGGCATATATTTTGCCAGAGCATGGTCTAATAACATGAACCGTAGAGTTACTGCTATTTTACTTTGAATATACTGATGTATAATTATATTAGCAAGGAATTCTTCCTCTTTTGTCTACGTCACTGTGTTATGGTGAGCTGCAGTTGCATCATCCATCGAGGACTGTCATTTTTTTCGCTTTATCATTGCTGCGATCGACTAGCAGAGTTCCGCAGTATAATAATGAGGTATGGTTTCAATTAGTAAAAATTATCTCCTAAAATTAAGAACCAGGCAGAATACTGCCAGTTCCAAACATCATAATTTTTCGCAATTTTGGTAGAAAGTATTCATTCCAACATTGTCTGATTCTCCCAGTATTTCTGATAGAGCTATTTGCATCACAATATTTTTAACATATAGGAACGTATATCTTTACCTATTCCTGAATCTTTCAGGAAAAAATCCTCCCTGGAGAGTGAATCGGAAAGTGAGTGCAGTCAATTCGTCCAAGGAAGTTTTCAATTCGGTAAATGTTCAGTATTAATGACACCACATAGTCACTATTCAAAATTTTCATGTACCAAATCAGTCAGAGCCCTTACATTTAGCTCCTATGTTAAAATATCTCGATACACTCACATCAAGGACTTTACCTGAGGCCTTCATAATATTTCTAGCTAAGTTAGAACAGCAAGTGTCCATGATATGATAGGAAAGATCATTCTGATTGCAACCAGTATTGCATATATAAAACCAGCCATGATGGTTACCTATAGATTGCACTTCGATAAATTCCACCGACCTTTATACATAGTTATTTTACTGATATTGAGATGCAGAACATATGATATGATTAAATCTGGACACATTATAATATTTGAATTAATAGGAATAAGTCACCAGAGGATTCTTATACAATACATTTATTGAGAAAATGCATATTAAACTATAATTATTTTCTATATTTTCTTTCAGGAATGTGTAGAAAATTGAATTTTTATGCTCACGTCCTAACTAAGTTTATTAAACTACAATAGCTAGCAAAGATACCAATGGCCAATTACTTCTTTTGTTGGATTTAGTGCTAGCCCATTTGACAAGACAAATAACATGAGATTTCATCGACTTAAAAGAAATCACACCAGCCTTAAAGAAGAATGCATACTAATGCTTTGATGTCCTTATACAAAAAGATTTTTGTTAAATGCAAATATCCTCTTCAAATGTTGAAGTATAAAACTAAATAATGATTCCAGTGATATAAGTATTGGGATAAGATTTGATTTTTCCTACTTGCAGAGAGTCACTAAAACCTAGCAATGCTTACTGGCATATGGGAGAGCACAATCTCCAAAAAGAGACCTCCTCAGATGAGTATCAACCTTGTGCAGAAAAAAGCATAGTTATCTCCATACTAAAATATTGAACAGCTCTGATTCAATAAAAATTGATATTTCAGTCTCAATAATTGTACTCCATTTTTCTGTTCTACTATACTTTGTAATCAAAAAGTTATCTCAATCCAAGAATAACTTATGGTAACAAGTAACCTTTGAAAAACAGTTTCATTAGTACCTGCACAACGCATACCTATGCTAAAAATACCGGTAAAGCAGCCTCTAAATAACTTACGCTTACTAACTAGCAAGGCAGTCTGTTATTTATTTGAAAATCAATAAACACCATGTCCTGTTTCTTTCCAATACGAGGAAACTTTTAGGTATTAAATTTGTTCCAAAAGAGCTCTGGCCCAGCAATGACAATGGTTGTATGAAGTTTGAAAAAATGCCAACTATTCTCAAACCTAGGGACATAATGACATCACCTATGACATGAGAGGGTAGTTACTAAATAAAACAGAATAGACATTTTCTAAAGTATACATGAAATAAAATTCTTACAAAGCTAAACTGAATTCAGTGAAAACATTTTTTCATAGCAAAATACAGCAGGCCATATATTGATATACATCTTTCAAATTTCTTGCTACAGAAGGAAGATACCTTAATTTAATAGCCACAAAGTGTGCAAGGAAAAAAACATATCAAGTAATTGCAATAGAAATGTTATTAGTATAATGCGACCAAATTTCATATGCCAATAAATGCCAAACAAGTAGCAACATACATTGAACCAGGGGTATTATATAATTAAGAAAATTTATCGTGGTTACACCACCAACATAGAATTGACAGACACACTTGGTGGCTTAATAATATGGCATATCACCTTATGCATATGAACGGCACACATGATTACATATTTCTATATATTGTATTATCATAATATTAGCTAACAGAAAAGAGCAATTTCTATTAGTGATTAATATCAGTGATGAATGGTGAGGATAAAAAAGGGAGATATTCTTGCAATGACAAGAATAACCAGGCCAATAAACTTAAAATTTTTTTGCAAATATTTAGGGTTTCCTTAATGCTATACCTCGACTATTTACAGGCATTGATAAGTTATAAATAAATTGATAAGTTAAATATTTACAAATCAGAAAAATGCCTATTACATAATATGAATATAAATATGTCTTCTCGTTTCTTCTTGGTAGCTCTACTTTAAGTTTCCCCTCCTCAATCCTCATATCTCTTGCTTCATCACATTATGTTTCTCTTTTTTTGCTTCATAATTTGTTTTTATTTTTCTCTTCTCTTTTCTCATGTTTACAAACTCGAGTTCCGAGTGCAGTTATCGGGCAAAGTCTTTAAACATATCAATGGCTTCTTGCTTATTTAATACTTCTATTATTAAGTCATTCTTTTTCTCGGGCCAGCAATATATCATGCAGCTTGTATAAATCTTAATATGTATTCGTAATTTCATCGCAGTCATATAGCCGGTGTTCCTCGGTGTTGCTTCCTTATCCGCAGATGCATAAGTAAGATGCAGCTTTACGGAGTCACTCACATGTGAAGGCGTAAGTGCGAAATTCCGCAGGGAAAAAATTATTTGCCTAGGCTCAAACTCGAATTTGGATACCAGAATACCGCACCGAGTCCTTTTCAAATCCAGGTCGAGCACAAAATGGGACAATTGGGGTCCGAATCGTGAATATTTCTCCACAAAAAAAACAAATTATGGAACTGGATGCCACTGATGAATCTCCGCCATAGTTTAGATTTAGCCCCAAGCCCTCCGTGTCGGAATCTAGTAGAAGATACTCTATTAGTTACCCATATCGATCTGATCCTAACAGTGATTTACCTATCCAAGATCTTACACCATTATAGTTTCTGCAAGGTAAAGGAAGCGAGTAGAAATAAGTATTCTAAAAAAAGGACCAGTTTAATGTTAGTTAAATAATAATTAAAAAAATAGAAGAGAAATGGAATTTTATCACATATGAGGTCTGAGTTCCAGTTTATTTCAACTTTCTTCCCTTTTGATCATTTTCCCCAATCAGTATACAAGAGTGGCGACTTAATAACCCAGGGGTACCCATAAGACGTCTAAATCTTGAAGTTTTCAGAGAAAAATTATTTTTTCATCCCCACGCTACATCATTGAATAAAATTAATTCCGTACATATGGCAAAAATACGCTTTCAATCTACCGTTAATAAAGTATCAACCGATGTTTTGCTTCAAAACGTCAAAACTAAAAATGATGAATGTATTAAGAGAATTATAAAGTCCGGTTTGCATAAAACGACGGATACGTCATTCATTTCACTGAAATTCTTACCGTTCTATTATATGGAATATTGAGTGAGAAATGAGATTTGGTAAGAGGGAGGTAAATGATCTTAATATGCATAAAAAGTTTTTTTAGATTTGATAGTGGATAGGATATTTGCGAAACCACTTAAGTGAAATTCATTTCCCGCACTTGCGTCCGCGTCGATAAAGTTTCTATCGAAGCCTCCCTCAGAAAACACTTCTGTCCCATTTATTGGCAAATGGTCTTCTACTGGAAATGGCGCGTTCCTAAAGTGGAATAAGATGAAAAAAAGTGAGACATCCATTATAAATGGACAACTTCAGGGGGAAAAAAATTTGACAAAAAAACCGCCTGAAGTTCAGCCTTTAACTCATTTATCTCAATGCATTTAGATGCGAGAGGTAAGTAATTTGAGACATGTTGGTGAAAGAATTGAAGCTCCGATCGGAAATAAATGCTGATGAGATATTTTGTAGGAATATATTAACTTCATTTAAATTTAGGGTAGGTAGGTAACCATTAAAAGTCATTTTAGCATATTATATGCATTACGTGGAGAGTTTCATTTTGCCACTTTCTTCTGAGGTTTGAGCTTATTTCCTCAAGTACGTGCGTAGTTTATTCCATCGTATTGTCCCGTCATCTTTTTCAGGGTTCCCTATGCCTCTTCTCCACCTGGAGCTTTATCCATGGTAGAATAAACATTCCTCCCGTCTTTCATTCTACGAGGACATTCCATTTCTGCTTCCACCCGTTTACCTATTCGTAGGTGTTCTCTTAATGTCCATCCATTCTCATTTTTTCTCTTTTTGCTGCATCCAATAATGTTTCACCTCATTTATTCTGTATGATTTTCCTTTCTATGACGTCTACAAATATTTTAGTTTTATTCATCTCCGGCATTTTCTCAGCCATATAGTTTGATGGCCTCACTGTGATTTGCATTTTATCTTCCCAATCTTTTAAGCTCTTTCTTTCATGCTACAAATAGTTAAAATAGAAAATTGATGTGAAAAATAGCGGGAGTATTTTAATGTTTGCTGCTAAATCACGCACGTTTTTTCTTACCTTAAACACCCGTGTTACATATTAAACATATGTATTACATGACGTGTATTTCATGATGAGCTTTTTAATAGGCAGTTGCCTCTCCCTGTGATGTTCATCTGCGCTACTGCCACTATGCTTCCATATCAACACTATTTTTTACCGTCGATGGAAGTAAAATTGGAATCCTTTTCTTAGCAGATATCTTAGCCAGGATTGAATGAAGAAAAATGATAATCTGCTCTTAATTGGAAAACCTGTTAGTTATGTACACGATACGGTGAACGCGCAAAGTGTTGTTTGAAGCTTCGATGTCATATTTTTGGACTAGTTCTTATTATTTTTTATTGTGTTTTTACCGCTTCATAAAAACTATTTTCTTTATTGTAGCCTTGTTCTTTTTTGTGCTCATTGGTTGCAAGGGATTTATTGACGGAGAAGAGAAGATGGGATTGCACGGTTGAAAGTGGGATAAGATGTACTGCGGACTCTCTAACGAAGTTGCTATGTATTTTTAAAAAAAGAAAAAACGCACAATAAAAGATTGCAGAATTCATTGAAAGGTTCTCGTAGTTTCAAACTCGGATGCAAGCCCTAATTTCTTAGACTTTCATAAACATCTTGGCATCATGAAGATAAACCTGTACTTATTTTCGAGAATACTTTGACATTCAATAAGTCATTCACATTTGGTCGAATATGACATCTCAGGTTTCTCTGACTCAATTGTAATTATTCAAAATTCTCTTAGTATTTGACGTAGAACTGCTAAATTACATTTAAATTAGAAAAAATGAATCCAAGAACATGAGAAAGTTATCATACTAAAATCAAGGCCACAAAAATAAGGACGAAAATACACTTTACATCTTCAGGCGTCACTTCGTGGATGTATTTTATATTCGCATCCATATGGAAAATAAGCGTTATACATTTCACAGTTATTATTTGGGTAAACTATGGTAAAGGACATGGCACATATTCAATATGGATTCGAGCATAAATAAGCAATTCATAAGAAAAATGAAATAGCAAGAAATATCGTTAAAAGGAATATAAAAGACAGGGACTCACTAGGAATATCTATAAAAAATATTTTGTTAGCAATAATAATTCCACATGGCTTCAAAACTCAGAAAAAGCGATTACAGTGCGAATTATTGGACAATTATCGTATATATAACAGCCTTTTTTTATTAGCATCTACACTGCTATAAATTACCCCGTACAGCTTAGGTACGTGTGTATGGAACGTAAATGAATATTTTAATCCGTGACAAAGGAAAATACTACAAAGAGCTTATACAGGTAATATCTGAAGGTAGAATAACTCAGCTTCTTAAATATATAAGGCATTTCTAGAAATCCACCATTCTTTAAAAAAGGCATCATAGTCAGTTACATACTGAGTACATTAGTTAGATAGAATCACCTCTCCACCACCACAAGGAAACGGAAACAGTTTCAGGCAAAAAACAATGAGATATTATGGCTATGAACATATTTTGGTGAGTAGTCGGTATTAAATGGATCAGAAACATGGAAAACACGAAAAAAAGCAGCTCCGGAGAATGGCAACGACAAAAGTATTTCTTCGAAAATGTGGTAACAAAGATGATGAATGATGGAAGAAAATATAAAGACATGAGAAATGGGAGTATGCGTAAGAGCTCTTCCGCTTCGGCCTTACATCTCAAAACGAACCGCGGGAAACGATAAATCTTGGAAGGGCTTGGGGGAAGGACAAATGCGAAAGAAGAAAGCGGATCAAAAAGTCATGAACAGAACAGTTGGTGAATGATACTGGATGAGAAGGAAACATGTAACGATAAGAGTGGCGGCAAACGGGCGCCATGGTGCCTATTCAGGAGAGCCTCGGAAGTTTCTAGCCTCGGTAATCATGGATTTTTAAGGTCAAAACGTAGCTATAGCCATGGAAAGATATAAAAGTTTTAACTCGTAATCTCAGCCCTGATTCTGTAGTGATCGTAAATTTAATCCCATTTGATCGTAAATTCAATCCCATTTGATCGTAAAGTTAATCCCATTTTTCATTTTCGTGCTGCTTGCTGCTTGTCCGTGACCTCTTTTTGATACAGTCATTCTTTCAGGCATCGTCAAAAACATTCAATTTGGTCACTATTTGTGAAAAGCATATGCTTAAAATCACAAGTATTTGATATCTAATAAGGTAACATCTCAACTTGATGTAGAATTTTTCCTGGCTCACTTGCCATTACAAAATAATTAAGTGGAACAATTCAGGAAACACAAAGTGGCAAAACTAAGAAAACTTTCATTTCATGATTCATCAATAATCTACCCCTTTAGTATGAGGTAACACGCGTTATTTAAGTGGAATCAGTAAAACTCCGCTCGTAGGGGATTTTGCAAGTTGTATTCTTTCTAAAATAAACTTATATCGTCTGGCTAATCCATATATGTTTTCGATTTCTTCCACTAGGAAGATAGTTCAAGCCAGACATCAGTAAAATATATGATTTCCGCACGATAAAAGTATGGGGTTACTCTAATCTAACTCATTCTAATGGATAGAGCATATATATAACTACGGGATCCATAATTGATTCCGGATTTTATTCAGGGAGGGGTCAAACTTGCTGATGTCGTAGACGTGTCGTCAAAACCAGAACCAGACGGAGCAGAACCAGGAATATCCTTTGCCTTAGCATGAGAAAGCTATATCACAATCACGTCAATTAATACGACACGTTCGCAAAGTTGTTCACGATGCATGAACTTACTAGATTATTGGATATGTATCAAATTACTAGATTATACAGGTAAGAGTAAGAGAAAATCATTTAGTAAGTGAAAGGCAATTAGGTTTAAGAAATCGAAAAACACCTCAAGGTGGTCTTGCAGTGTGAATAATGCTGATGAAAAGCAAAAAGTTATATTTGGACATTTTTATTGCTTCAGCGATACAAATTTGAGATAACGAATTTGTTAGAATTAAACAATTGACTTAAGGAAAAAGGAGTGATAGGAGACTTGGTGTGGAGAAGAAACTTTTGAAGAATGACAGGAGGCAAGTAAAGTGGTTGGAACTTGAAATAAGATGTAATGGAATACTGAAAGATATAATGGATTGTTGAGCGTTGGGTTAGTGGGTAAGACAGATGATATTATAGAACGGAATGAGAGGAGGTGGGATTTGAGCTAAGATGAAGATAGCATTCGTGTGACAAGATAAAGGCCAGCGCTTGTAACTATCTAGAGGCTTTATATATTGTTCCACTGAGGCCTCCTTTAACCAGTAGCTTTCTGATGTAATAATAATCTTAGTTCATGACGTTTCATGGAGTTCATTAGTATAGCCATCACACGTTACGACCTTGGGTGGAACGGATACATCCTTAGAGTCGGTGAAGTTGCAGGAAACTTTCAATTTGATAAAATACAAGGGAGTAATCCGAAAGGATGGCCAAGAGAGCAATGCCTTGGACAAACGGAGAGGGAATTGAGGAGGAGAAAATCTAGGAAAGTGAAAGAGTTGACCGGCAGTTGAAAGAATAATCTTGGCGGTCAACCAATCTTGCCATTAAAAGGCTCATGATGAAAATCACGTATCGTATCATTAAGTCCCGGGGATATAGCAAACAATAGGCAAAATAATACTAATGTCATTCAATTTTCAAATTGAACTCTGATATAGCAGTAAATATACATTTCTAAAATACATACACTCCAGACGCTGCTAACAAGCGTTGCTTACGCAGTATTTCAACCGTTTAGAACAGATCCTTCGGTTCTTGATAAGCAGAAACCGCTTGCATGACAACGTAAATAAAACATTCTTTTATAACAAGCATGCCGTTTACAAGCCTAATATGTAATACTAGAAATCAAACTTACAGTAAAGTCTGTCTGGCTCAAGTCTTGCGTCATTTGTAAGCGATATGCTAATACATCGCAATTTTTGTACTACGCATAGGCCAAACCCACACAGCATCTGTTCATCACAACAAAAAGTTCCATCTTCGGACTGCCAAATTAATGAATGCCTTCTGTAAAAAAATAAAGGAACGAAGCAAGAGCGTTTGGTGAGTGCGAGTGGTCAAGTTAAAAAGAACGGCAGTCACCGGGAATTGAATTTTCCAACGCGGCGGTAACCGACACCGCCGCGCCGAGGCGACTGGATGTAGTATTCGTTTTGTGTCTCGCTGGATCCCTCGCTTTCCCTGAAGGTTAGAGGTTATGGAATGAGAGTAATTTACAATTTAAATTTCCAAATAAGAACGGAAGCCCTCTCTCGCCAAACGAACCGGAGGAAACTCCGAGAAAAAAATGTAATGGAAACCAAGGCCCAAATAAAAAAGTACCACTTTCAGAGGAAGAAAAATTTAGCCTGTGTCATATTTCCGCGTAATAAGGAAAATATCAAGAGTGAAACGATGGGGACGCGGTCAAAAGATACATTTCAGGATCCTCCTTTCTTCATTATTTTTTTATCTCTGGAATTTTGGAAATTGGAGAGCTTGGTATGTAGAGGATAAGAGAAAGTTCAATCCAGCTATGCGAACTTCAGATTTTTTATCGAAAAATGTTACATTTTTTCACTGATGACCAATTTGAAAGAGGGAATTGAAAAGTTCTCATGAGTTTTTTCAAAATGATATAATTAGGAATTCGTCTACGTAGAAATAATAGCTCACGAAATATAAATCATAGTATAAACTACACTAGCTATTTTAATTCATCGTGACCTGGTAAATTATTTATTACGGCCATTATTCTCGCAAATATTAGGTTTGATTACGTTTACCCTTCAGTGTAACTAGAGCGTGCAACATGTGTGAGGCAATAAGATGACGCACGTTATGAAAAATGTTAGGGCCCGGGAAACCGTCTCTTTTAATTGCAAATTTTGTAGAACACACGTTGAATATTTATATAGGACATCTTTAAGTAAACCGAAATAGATGAAACTCAGTAAGAGGAATTCATCAAGGGCTAGGGCAGGCACCACATATGCGGTCAAAAGACACATTTCTATTTACATCCTGGCTCGCAGCTTCATTTTTGTGTTACATTAAGCAAATTGGAGACGTTATTAAGAGGAGGCATCATACCCTTCGGAAAAGTTCTGTCAAAAATCCACAAGATGGCGTCACTCGCACCCGATCGAGGCGTTTTGGTGTCAGGAGTCTCCTACTCCAGGATAACTCTCGCACAAGGCAACAGTCGTCGGTAAGTTGTAGCCAAGTCTCCGGTGCGTAATTACAGGCAGCGCTTATATAAGATCTGTGAAAGAAGACTGAACTAATTGCATCAACGTCTGAGCACATCATGGCCGAAAATCATTCAAGTAGCTTGTCGAAATATACCAATCACAGATTATATCTTACAACAGTGACGGCTGTTACTTAGCATTCCGATAGAGGAGGGATTGATACATCTCCATTAGTTTTAGATATGTCAATAATAATAATAGTTTTTATAAAAATATACCCTACATCTTTCCGTTTTCCCGATGGTTTAATTATGCTCCGGGATAAAATTTTCATGTTTCAGATACGAGCCTCCATTGGCAAAGGTTTATTCTTTATACTATAAAAATTTCAAGTCGATGACGTAAGACTTTAACAAAAAATCTAGGGTCGGAAATCATCACAAATCCGACCTGTCGAGCGGGTGTGACGCGTCGCCTTAAGGGGGCTCACTACTTCTCAGATTCTCCTCGACTGGCTTCTCCCCTCTGAGACCTGAGTGGAATGGGAAAGTCCTAATCTTCTTGTCGAGGGAGGAGTTAGAGGAGGTACTTGTTGGGGGGAGTAGTTAGAGGAGGGGGTGACGGCAGAGGAGGTGGGGGCAGTCGGCCATATGCCGTGACTAGATCGCGAAAAAACACGAAACATGCGTTAGCATTTTAAAGTCTGAGGCCTTTTAGTGAAAAGCATAATAAAGTAGATGACACCAAATTAAATACCAAAGACCATTATGTGATCTTACTACGTGATGCTTCTTTTAGTGAATAAAAAGGGCAATGAAGAGGTCTGAAAAATGACTGAAAAAGGTCACTGAAAACACTAATTATCATTAATATGTCTGTTGAAGTGAACAATGTATCTCAATGAAAGCTCAGATACATTCTTTCCTAACAAAAATGTGAAAACTTAAACTTCCTACACAAAAAAATAATAGGGTGACAATTAAAATATAAGTGGTCTGCAGAGGCGATTTTAGCTGAGGTAGTGATCATCCTTAATGTAGAGGAGAAGAACATGAGATTTTTAATTAATTTGAGCATATTGAAGAAATATTTCTAATTGGAAAGTGGCAACATTTATCTTTCAATTGAACAGGTTAATGACGACTTATTTTAAAATAGTGTTAGGAAAGTTTCTCTTGATCATTTCCACAGTGTAATTATGGTAAAATTGGCTACCGCAAAACAATTACGTAAAAGTAGTGATTTGTAGTATAAGTTATACTGCCTTTAAGGTTCATCTTAATTCTAAAAATAATTAAAAATGATCATTCTTTTCGCAAAAGAAAGGTTACAATTCGTCCATATCATAAGGCTACCACAGCGTGTAACATGTGCATGCGGAAAAGGTCACCTCAGGTCATGAATATTCAAATAAATTATGCAAAAAGAAAGGTCTCTCATGATTGCATATTTTGTTGAGAATTGGTCGAAAGTACATGAAACATCTTTAATTAATTGAGGCAGAACACATGGTGAGAGGAAATCGTCTTGAAGCTACAATCTCGCACAAGAAAAAAATATCAATTTTCCGTTTTTCTATTAAAACTAAAATAGTCGCAAACTTTAATACTTCAAGCAAAGAGATGTGAATATTGGATGATATTGCAAAAGGATTCTAGTTGTACTCCAGCGGAGTTAGAGCTAAATCGTATTTTCTTCTCATTTCAAATGCAAGGGTAACTTTTGAAGTTTCTCACGAGTTGCATAAACACGGGGTTGGTTGGTAATGAAAAATAATGTCTGTATCTTACAATTAGCCTAATTTCGAGCCCTTGAATATTTTATTCGAAGATGGTTTGTTCTCCCAGTTCCCAAATTTTGACCCAATTAGCGTTTGCCTAAGAGCGCGATCACATAATTTAGAAGTTTTACGAGTACATGTGTGCCCTTGAGAGACACTTCGGCCTTCACAAAGGTTAAAGTTGAGATAATTATGAAGCTTTTCAAAGAAGCGTGTTGATTCAAATGAAGGATAAGGCAAACTTTTTAATCCATGGATTTATTTATAACTTATCATACTAATTTAAAATATTTTTTCTTTTTGAACCATATTATTTTTAAATAACTTAAAGAGTAAAGATAAATATCTACATGTAAAACTCACTAAAAAGTAACAAATTGAAGGAAAATTCACCCGAAAAACTTGAATTTTCGACCACCACTCTCTGGTCTTCATCAGTATGAAGACATTGTCCCCTTGGATTTTATAATTAAACTTTTATTCAATGTCATTTAAATAAAATGAAAATATAAATTTAAAGCCTAAATTATTGCTAATTTAAATTTTAAATAAATATTAAATTAAAACAATAGAAATTACTTTGACTGAAAATTTTAAAAATCAAATTAACTTCAAATGTAATCAATAATTTAGCAGAGATTTAATTGAAATAATAACGCCGTGTTGTGGGCGAAATTGACATATGTTTTCAGCAGCGAGAATCAAAGCCGCGCAATTAAAATTGTCTCACGCATATATTTCCCACATCTCCGTTGCTCTCGACATTCACCTTTCACTCAGTTAATATTTTATCCCAAGCAAGCTCACGCTACAAATAACATGGGGATACGGGATTCCTTCCAAACAATAATGCGATGAGAGTTATTCGACTAAGGTTTCGAAAAATACAATACCCTTTGGGCTGACCAAGGATCAGACAAAAACTGAGACGAAAGCACTACCTCTCACCACCAAATTATTTATTTGCAGCGGCAGCCGCCGAGGCTCAATTCTAGATTAACTTCCCCGCGCTCTCCATCGGCATTGTGCAGTTGAAGGTGGAAGAGAATAAAAGATAATTTTTAGGCATCGGACGAAATTCCGACGTAGGAAAACGTTTTGGAGTTAGATGGAGAGGATATCGCTCGGACGAGACTGGTTTAATAGGGAAGAGGACGGATATTGGGAACGGTGATCTGAATAGGAGAGGATAGAAAAACAAAACAATCGGCATTATACAGGGGAGACTTCCTGACTACGTAAGGAGTCAGACAGGATTGGCATTCCAGGAAACTTCCGCTGCCAGTTCGATACTTTCTCTAAATTAATGAAACAGCTTTAATCAATGTCCTTGAAGAATTACACGAAAGCGATTTAAATGTGCAAAGCCAACAGAGGACGTATTTCTCTCGTGTACCAAACAGAGAGTAATTTACTTTGAACGAGACTAGAACTGAATATTTTCATGGTGTTTCCACAATTTTCAAATAAGATTGGAATTTTTTATTGGAGATAGCTAAGTTAAGATCGAATAAATGTGTAATTTACAAAAACTCCTAAAGTTTTCATCGTCTAGAAATTTCTCCTTGCGCTCCTACGGTCATGGCGTCCACTGATATAAACATAAAATAAAAAGAGTTTTTCATTAGGTTATTTGAGGTAGCAACGGACGGTTAAGTTCTTACGTGCCATCCGTTAGTGATGACAAGAGAAAGGATAATTTGAATAAGTATAAAGGTAGAGTGGAGAGTAACCCGGCGTAGGCATTACCCTAATCTTTGAAAAAGGTGCCAAGGGGTACACAAGTCGACGTACAATCTGACGGACGGTGTATAAAAATTAAACTGACCGACATAAGACAGCCAAGTTGCATTCAAGATTCCACTAAATAGCTTTTCCACCTCAGACAGGGTTGTCTTCGAACCATGAGAGATAATTCAGACCACGCAACTAAGGATTCACGTGATCCAACAGCAAACAGTTCAAAGTTTTGGTAGGTTTGAGGTACTAGATTGGATGATTATAGTAGTTTGATCGAGACATAATTTAAACAAGAAATCAATGAATTTGTTCTCATCTTCGGGAAAATATCTCACTCTTCCAATGATAAGATCCTCCTACCTCTCTGCTTTCAAAGATTTTGAGAATCACAACAAAATCCTCCCGTCCCGCGTGAAAAAATGAGTCAAGTGAAAGACTTACATAAGATTTTTATATTTAATTACTTTGAATTTCAGTCATATAGAAAGCAGTATAGCAGAGCACCATAAATATGTAAAAAAATACTTCATGCGTTCTATATTTACCGATATTTAAAAATTAAATTTCGAATGTGGTCTCCTTTGTGACTAGAGAATTATCTCGCTCAAACTTTCGAGCGTTCGACATGTTGTATATTGCGACTCACGATGCTAAATTCCACCAACACCGCCAAAATTCCCTCGAAAAACATCCGGTCGAGAAAGCTGCTGATATTTTTACGAGTCGTTTTTACTCACCAAAATTTCGAGCTGTTCCTCCCTGTATTATGTGAACTCCTAATCACGTGACCGAAATTATCTCGGATGCTCCAAACACGGCACCCCATTATTCAAACCCGCGGAGCCTCGGGACGCAAAGCCAGAGCTCCCACCACCTAAGGACCTTTATCCCCTCTATCATGAAATATGCCCTTTTCTGCGATTGCCTTTGTACGGATGGAACTCGTTCCATCAACACTAGAGGTGGGTTGGTCCCCAAACGAACGGGTTCGAAGGAACGGGGCCATGGATTGAACCGGAGGGCCGACTGACTTCTATGGAACGACCGCTCCTTTCGGTCCGTCATTACTATGGGTCCTTCGTTCTTTTCGGTCAGTTGGTTATTTCGATCCATCGTTCCTCTAGGCTAGTCGGTCCTTTCGGTCCGTCGCTACTTTCTGTCCGTCAGTCTCTTCGTTTCTTTGGTCTTTTTGGTCCATCGTTCCTTCCGATCTGTCGTTAGTTTCGCTCCTTTGCTCCTGCTTATAAGAGATAAGATGTCCTTTACAAAACCCCAAAATTTCATCTGCTGATGCTAGCGTTGTAATTAGCAGTATTTTTTATATTTATATAAATTAAACCTATTTACGAAACCATGTAAAAAGTTGGTAACATTAACTTCGATTATTTGTTTCATCCCACATTCTTAAACACCACCATAATGGTATACCAAGTATTTCTAGTTTTTTTACATTATTTAAGCACCAAAAACATACCAAAATACATATACATGTCTATCGTTAAAAAAGGAGCGTTGAATGAGTGTCAAGGAACGGGTCCCAAATAGGACCGATTCAGAGTGAACGAGTTCCCAAAAATGAACGGTTTTGCCTATCTCTGCTCAACACCTTTAGGACACCGAGGCGTCGCGGTGTATTGAGCAGATGTAAATCGCTTCCCTCGTCAGCAGCCACCGAACACCATCTAAGTGCCTCGTTCATCATGGTTAACACCGCATCATTCCCTTCAGGCTCCGTCCAGATCTCCTCCCAGCCGCCCCTGACACACAGCAGATTACACCTCATCCCTTTATTATCTCATTCTACATACCTTTCACACCATTTGTGCCTAGGATCCTTATTGACCCGCGAAAGGGTGTATGGGGTGTAACGGACACCCAATGGCTCCTTTTTTATGTATCGTAAATAATTGATTTTTTCTACAATTTGGCGCGTGTCCAAGCCTTCAAATGACTAACATTCACACAAAGCTAAGATAGTAGTACATCAACATTTCAATTGGCTTCGAAATTGGAACGAGTTGAATTTTTTCTGGGTATGTTAAATATTTTCTCCCACGTTCCTCATTCGATTGGTAATCAGCCTCTGTACTTGTTTTCATAATTCTAAATAGTGGACATAATTGTAATTGTAAACGCCTTCTAATGAATTTGACAGTATCTGGCATAGAAATTCATATGCTTAATACATATAGCAATCTTTATAATAAATTTTCAAATTTTCATTTATACCTTTAATTGGGAATTTTTGCCATATTACTGTGGTCAGAATACGGAAATCGGCCCAATGTAGCTTCGAGTTCCGTGACTACCGGTCATTACTCACTTGTGCAACGGATGGCGGAAATGACTGACGTCTAAGACGTAGCCAGTGGTCAGGCAACCACAATCCTTAACTGGAGATGGTGAAACCGGCCCTTAGTCTCTAAATCTAAAATATTTAAAAAAATATTGTCTCCATTTAGCAATGGTTGGAAAGGTTTTGCATAAGATTTTTACCAATGCCAAATAAGCTGAATAAAAGACTTCTGACGAAAAATATGCCCAAAAAGAACACATTTGTAGTAATATAATGATAAATACTCACTTCATGTTTATAAGAGAAGCATACTAAAAAAAATTAAAATTAAGTAAAAATATTCTCCAGAAGAAAAATTAAAAAAATATTTATCTTACGGTGTCACTGACATCCCGCGAAACACGCACACATCAGATCGCGCGACCTCTGATAGTCGAACAAATGTAATGTAAATATAATGAAAGTGGTCCAACCATGCCATGAGTAGTCATTCGGTGAAGGTGACGGAAACTGAGACCATTTGAGCCACATTGAACTGGTGAGTTGCTGGCTTGGTAACGGCTGTTCAGTGAACATAGGTAGGATGGTGAGAAACCCGACGCGCCCTAACGTTCCTGTTGGAGAACGGGGCCAAAGTTATCTTAAGAGACTATTAAAATAGTCAAAATATCCAAAGGAATCTTGATGTATATTAGAATTTTTACCCTAAAAATTTTCAGTGTTACTTTCTGTTTCAGTACTACTATACAATTAAATTATTAAGATTGTGATCGCTGTAATTATTCATTCAAAAATATCTTAAAAGAGACAAAACGTTCTATAAGTAAGTTGATCAAGCTCGTCAATATTCCCAGTTTATCTGAAGTTGATATATTTTCGGGGTAAATCTTAACGGATTACTGAAAATTAGTTTAGTTTGATTTGTTTTTTTACTGTTTTTATTTATATTGGGTTGTAATGATGAATGTATACCACGATTGCAATTTATTATCACAATCCAACATGGCCGCCAGAGGGAAGACACGTACTTCACTCGTTCCGGTGATTTTCAGTGTTTCCGCTCTAAGTGATCCTCTTTTGGTGCTTTTCTCCGTCCGTGTGTGTGCTATTTTGTCCTGTAAAAACCCTTAGTTAGTGGTGCGCCCTAAATCAAAATACCAACAGCAAAAGAAGATATAGTTTTTCTGCCTACGCCTCGTGTGGTCTGTCACCCGTCTGCCTTTGTCTACCGGTCTCACCAAAGTAATTTGTACTATCTCCCCATGTTGCATTATTATTTGTTACCTTCTTCTTGTCATGTTTTTACGTTTGAGTCCATTTTTGTTCGTTATATGTTCACTGTAAAATGTCTTTATACTGTATGTGATCTTTTTGTCAAATAAATAAAGGAATAAATTATAATTATGCTGAAATTATACACAATCGTTCCCAATATCGATAGGTGACCAACCTGAGAGACTTATAAAACCCTCATGTCCCTGTGTGCTTCTGAACGGCGATGACCACGATCAATTCATGGGTTGAGGTCGGGCGGTGAACCCGTTTGGTAACAGAGACGCACCATTGGAGGTGAAACGAGCGTGTGCAACATGCTCGGGTGGTCAGCCAGTCGACGCCCGCACGCCGCAATCCCGCGCATCCCTCCTCTGGCACGTACGTTGCGCTATGCTTCAACGGTGCATGCGGGTGATTTTTGATGGAAAGAATCCGAGGCCGCCGGAGACTATAAAAAGATATGACTGCATTAATGGTTCCGCCTGTTGGGAAGTGCACCAAAAAAATAACTCTGTGGTGAACGCACAGAATACATTTAAAAAGGTTTGTGCAGATGTTGCATTTTGGAGAATAAATTTCACAGCAAACATCAACTTTTAAAGGAGTTCACCCTGCCTAGTAACTATATCAGATTTGACATCCTTGATAATGTCAAACAAAATTCTCGTTGAAGATCAAAATTAAATTGAAAGCTACACAAGACTCAATGCAATAGCATCTTCTGGCAGTTTGGAGTCGCAAGTTCCGCCTTTCAAAAACAACACTTAATTCTGAAAAAATACAAAGATTTAAAAAGCATCATCACAAATGCAGAATATACTCTTGGATTCTAGTTTCTACATGATTTGAGCTATAAAGCATGGCCGTCATATAAATTAAATGCCACCTAAGCAGCAAGATTTACAAAAATCCCACCTTTACGTTCATTTTGGCACTCCCACGTTTCGTTGCCACTCAATATATTCGGGAAAAAAATGTTTTGCAGGTAGAGATTTTTAATTACGTTAGTTAGGACACGCTTTGCATTCCATCCCGATCTTATCTCTGAGTCAGGGTTTCCCAATCCTTTTCTCAGATGCAGCGAGGGTCTTTGAATTTTGACGGAGCTCTATGTGTAACTTGAAGGTAACGACACAGTAAAAAAATCTTAGAAAAATAAAAACTACTTGTTTCATATAGTATTTGTTTGAATTTTGAGTCATAATACTTAACTATGTCAGTTAGTATCTTACTTTTATTTAAAATTTTGTATTTAAAAAGCGCATTTCATATTCTTTCGCGGATCATTTGCTACCTTCCCGCAGGACAGTTTGGGACACCCTGCTCTAAGTATCCCATTTTCTCAATGTCTTCATATCCATCCATCCATCTTTGGCAACGATTAAGCAACTCTCAATAAAATATAAGAAAAAGATTACAGCGCCGCAGATGGGGATGAATCGTAAAGATATCACTCTAATTTACCAAGTAATCTATCACCAATAATAACAATTTGAATCCATTGCACCGATATTTCTCGTTAATCAAATTTTTTCCGGCACTTAGAGCAAAATTGCTTCGTAGTAAATAGACTCAAAAGTTCTTGCAGGGGGTAGAGCACGAATTGAGATGAAGAGCGAGGAGGAATCAACGCTGTAAAGAGGAAGGTTTATGCGATACCAAGATTCTGAGGCAACAGGCGAGCCACCCGGAAGTGTGCCTCCCAAGAATGAGATGCAAACGGTTTTTTACGGGCCCCGTTCTATGGGCTGTCGACGCAAAAACGCTCCTGGGAAGATCACAGGAAGGCGAGGAGTTGGAGGGACGGGGGTGTTGACACGTGGGACAGGGAGGAGGTGGAGAAAGTTAAAGGGTTTATAGCTCGGAGAGCGATGAGTAATATGCGATAGTCTTGACGTGGCTCTGAATATTTCAACGTAGCGTGCTGCGAGCGAAAGAAAATACTTGTGCATAAATTTTCACGCTCAGCACGTAAGCTAAGGTGCATGTTTAAACATTTTGGCTATATTTCTGAGTGGTCCAGAGCACCAACTTCGTTTAAATGATCCCTGAACTTAGGAAATTTGATCACTTTTTGTAGTTTTACTCTAGCATAATTTATTTTTAAAACAAACACATCAACTTATGCCACTTAGGAAAGTAAAATATAAGCAGTAAAACTAGTTTTTTTAGTATCTTACGAACTCCATCTTACTATGGTAGATCAGATGATTAAAATAAAATAAATGAAATAGATTTTAAACAGTAAGGTAAAATGTTGTTTTTCCCGTGATCGATACGAGACCATAATGCCTGAGTAAAGACTTTAAAGTGGGTTAGTTGAGAGGTAGTGTTGCTGATTAGTTAATGTGCCCCCTAAAGCATGTTTCTAAATCTGCCGAGTAGTGCTAACACCGTGCTTTACATGTTCCTTGCGTGACTCTTGTGTCACGTTTACATGGTTGCATAATATATTATTCCAGTAGTTTCTGTAGCATTTGTAGCATTCTCGTTGTGCGGTGCTTGTTGGTGAAAGTAAATTTCTTCACTGTACCTCATGTTGATGATAAGTCACCCCCTGCCGAACACCCCTGTGGTGGTTTGCAGGGTAATAAATAAATGTAGATGTACTCCGTTTTAACACAGTAATCCAATATCATTATGGTCCAATCAAACCATTTTCATAAACAAATCCAAAAACTAGGAAAAAGTATATATAATTTATGGGTTCCTAAAATGGTCTGTTTTGATAGCCGGTCGGAAATGGATTGTCAAGGGATCGATTTATCTTTCTCTTGACATATTGTCAATAAATGAGAATGTTGCAGAAGAGGTCAATAAAGAGTACATGCCCTTTAGGAGGATATAAAGGCTGGAAAACCAAACAACCTTCCTAAATATTGGCGTTAGTTTTATAGCGGGAAATATTTAACCTAAAGGGCCTGAATTATCTGAACACACAAGTATAATTTCTGAGAATGATAATAAAAGCACATCTTCCTTAATACTGTAAGTAAACGTAGCTTCAGTTTTTTCCATTATGGCTTTCGAAGAAAAATCCTTTATAGCTTTTCAAGAGGAAAATTCCACCAGCCCCATGGAAGTTGCATGGTAAATCTTGCGTCCTTATTTCATTCTCTGACAGGAAAAAGAAACCAGGCGAAGATAACCAGATACAATATTCCATTTGTGTACCAAAGGGTTTTAAGAGGAACTGGCGCTTCGAATTACTATTTTCTTAGTATTGATAAAATTTGCTGTAATGAGTAAATTTAGCCTAAATTTTTCCGAGTATGTTTTTTAAATTTCCAGTAAATACTCCTTTGGGTAACATCTTTTACGACGAAGTGTTAAATGGTAGCTTTTATCTAGTAACGAAAGCCAGTAGTCATACTGACTCCAGCCTCCATTGTTATTCAATAGGATTTGATATAATAAATTTTAAAAATAAAGGGATGAATACAATTATATTCGGGGTTAAAACATTTAATAATGTATATTACCTGCCTAATTTTGAAGTAGTTACCGAAGAAACTTTGGTGAATTAAGTAAAAAGCAGAAGTTTCCCTTAGCAACGTGCAACATTTGTCCCAGTGTGTCGGCTATATACTCCGAAGAAAATCGGAAGTATATCATTCAAACCTGAATACACGAGCCATGTTATCAATGGCCCAAGATGAAAAATATATATATTAGGTGCTTAATATCAGGTGCGTGTTGTACCAGTTTCTGAACAGTTTAATACATGCGGAATTTGACATAAAAAGTTATGTGAAGAGATGCCGTCCCAATATATTTCAGTGTTTAAATTTATCGTTTCAAACCAACATCATAGTCATCATTGGTCGTTCAATCCTAAGATTGGTTGACTGCAGCCGTTCACCTTTTTCTTATCTAATGCTAGTTTTCTCACCTCCTAGTATTTCTCCCTATCTAATTTCCTCTTTCTTTGGTCCGTGAACTTATTCCTGGGTTTTCCTCTGGGGACTTTTATCTCTATTTTACCTTAAATTATGTTTCTAACAAAACTTTTGTGTCTCAAGGTGTGTCCAAACCATTTGGTTCTTCTTTTCTCTATGGCTCTCCTTTCCTCTTCTATTATTCTGTACACTTCATCATTTCTTATTTTGTCCGTCCATTTTATCTTCAGCATCCTCCTCCAGCACCAGGATTCAAATGCTTCTAGTCTTTTCTGGTCAGCTTTTCCAATGGTCCATGTTTCCGATTCATAAAGCTCCTTAGCGAATGTTTTCACGTACTGTTTCCTGATTTGTATTCCTATCTTCCATGAGCTCAGTAGTTGTCTTTTTCCGATGAACGCCGTCTAAGCTTGAGTTATTCTGCTGATGTCCGTTGTACTTCTTCCGTCTCACGTGATGGTACTTCCGAGATAGGTGAGGGAATCTACATGCTCTAATTTCTCTACTCTTCGGGTGAGTTCTGCATTCTGTGTCTCTGTTTCGCATTATAGATTTTATTGAATTTCAACAGATTCAGGCGGTATATCGTGGGAGTTCGTCATATTTAAACAGAAACAGCAATTGCACTATTCCTAAAGGTATTTTAATGCGTACTACGCGTTTCAGCTCATATAGCCATCATCAGGTACAAGATATATTTGGTAGAGAGCATATCACATTTATACATTGTAAAAGTTTGAGAATGAAAGGGGAGTGAGGAACGATAATAAGGTAGGGAAGTGGCGGGTCAACGAAAAAACCATTGAACATCAGGAAAAACCAAGGGTAGGAGGGGGAATCCAGCGAATCTTCGGGGAATAAAGGAACAAGGAAGACCAAGGAAACGGAATGGCGTTGGTAGGCTCTGTGAGCTGAAACGCATCGTACGCATTAAAATACCTTGTGGAATAGTGCACTTGTTGTTCATGTTTAAATATCAGGATTTTAGTCTTCGTCTTATTTATTTTCATGTTGTATTCTTGGAGAACTTGGTCCATTACGTTTACTAACCTATATATCTTAGTTAAATTACCAATGACCTAGTAATGTTTTTACACGCTCTGACAGTATAAATCTTACTTTATTATAATTATTAAAATTAACTTAGGTTATCGGGCTAGCCTAAAATATAGGTTCCTCCTATGAGAAAAACTATGAGAATATATTAAGTTACTTCCTAAAAACACTGTTAGAGGGTCGGATCTTTTTTCGTCCTTCAAGTTCATGAACGATATTCCTCCTATACTACGTACGGGTCAAACGACTCCAAGTGATTAGGTTCCGCTATCTAGCCCACTCTTTCACGGCAAAGCGCTCGGTTAATGAGGTAAGAGTTCCTTATAAGCGCGCAGTATAATGCACTTGGCAAGTGACGAGTAATTAAACGCGTTTTTTTGGAACCTCTACGAATATTATGAACTTTATCAACAACCAGCCACGACATAGTATTTAGTAACGTAATCGGTAAATCTCGGAGCTCAATTACTAATAAGCAGGTCTTTGACTTGAGACACACGGAGGATCCACCGTGACTGTGTGAGTCGAAACAACTACTAAATTCCTATTTTTTTAAATGATTTTTGATTCTGCTTTTTCAGATGGAATTCGTTAGCCATCAAAACAAAATTAAGATACAAACAAATATCAACTGTTCCAAAAATGTATTGCCCTCCTAAGCCAAAAGACCAAAGCATTATGGCGCAAAAGCTTTTCCTGCATAAATGAACCGCTAATATCTCGTACTGAGGACCGCAGAATGCACTTGGATCCAGACTTCAGAATCTCTCGTATATAATGACCGCTTAATAGCGGGCTGTAAACTATTTATAGCAATTTAAATAAAATTTTATCAGGGTCAATCAGGAGTGCCTGGACATTTTTCGGTATAATTACATGTCGATATTGTTGAACATTACTGAGCTATGTGCAGGTAGGCATTATTTGTCCTCTTATATTTCGAAACACTAATCTGTAGCGTATGGGTTAAATTTACTCCCAATTTAGTCATTGTCATAAAAGAAAGTAAAAGTAGCATTCGAATAGCTTTTGCAATACCGCAAACTTTCTTTATATTTTCCACAAACAAAAAAAAATCATTATTTATAAATTTTAATGAAACTCAGTGTGAATAAGTTAAACTCCAAGGAGCAATTTTTCCGACCTTAGGCAACTGGAAAATTACTAAGAGGTGCTAAACGCTGCGTTTCATTCCACTCTGCTAAGTCAAAAGACTGCAGCTGACAAAAAATAGCATATTTTGAGATTACAGTCGATTTTCTTGTTTTTAACCTTGAGAATTTAGAAAGGACTAAACAAAGAAATCATATTGGTAGCGGTTTACGAGATCTCACCATATCTAGTATATAAATTTTAATTTTATATAAGCAATCAATAAAATAAAAACTTGTGAGAAGTCAGTGTACCCATTTTGTTGGGGCTTAGAGTTAATGACGATGTATGTAAACCCCCGGCATTGATAACATCTCAGTTAATTAGCAAGAAGGCCTTCATTTAAACTTTCAACTTCCAGAGAGTGATAGAAATTACTGTTTCCTTATCCTTCAATAGTTTTTCTTTACAAGTTACTTTTTGTATGAAAAATTTTTTTTTCCAAATCTAATGTTGAAGATCATCGAAAATTCTTAACTGAAAAGTAATAGGAAAGTAAAGAAAGAAATAATTTTTTCCCAGCTTCCCAGAGGCAATGAAAGTTTGAATAGGCGATGCTACAAATCTACTGATATAAAGATTCTCAACGACCATATACTGAACGATTTCACCAGTTTGTAATTAAATTGATGAATAGAGTGATGGTTCACTATAGCTATGCATACTTTCCGTTTAACTAAAAATTTTTCAATGCGCGCTCCTAAATAATGAACGAAAAGAGTCGACCCACAGTACGAAAATGTCACAGTACTGCTTATGCCCTTCTCTCTTGGAAATTTTCATTTCACCAAAATTAGCCGATGCTGGTGATTAACGGATATTTTTTTTCATTTCGAGCGGATTGAATTTCAAACTGATAACCAATGTCGGCATAAATAACACGAAAGGAACCCAATTGCACGGTCGGTTTTTATACCTCCACCATAAGGTTAGGAACGATTATCTTCCACGATGCTGGGGGGCAAAAGACTCGTGCTGATAACATTGCTTTCAGCTATTGTACTCTTTTATGGATATACTCACGCACCATAATCTCAATTCTTTCTAATAGCATCATTTTGAACACCTGAGATTTTGCGAGTCGCTTCTTCGGATTTTATTGAGTCGTTTATAAGACTGCATTGCAAATAAATCTCAGGTATCGAAGCCGTTTCTAATTATGATATCGCAAAATCTCTCCACACTCGTTCATCAATTAGGAGGATTTATATTCATATACAAACTACCTATGAGCTCCCACTCCGGTTACCTTAAGTTATTTTTGCATTCAAAAGGTAATACTTGTTACCGATTAGTACCGCATACGTTCTCGATAGTTGAAGTTCATAAAAATAAATTACCAGTAAAATCGTAAGAAACAAGTATTTATTCACCAACATCCCCGATAGACTATTCCCAATATCTGAAAAATGAAAATGCGAAAGTGACATGATCATAATAATCGACTAAGTTGACATTTTAAAATGCCCGTTCGTTCCAAATGAACGAAATAAATAACCTTAAAAATGAAAAGGCTACAGTGTTTTAATTGCATAAACTCATTTTTTCTGTGGCAATAGTTAGCCTATGCAAATGATTAAAGATTTTTTTATTTCAATTTCAGATGGAGAGTTTGCGACCGATGACTGAAGAGAAACGTTATGAGAACATAAATAAGATCGCTTGGTCGACTCTAATACTTCTACGTTTAATAATGTCAGGAGCGATAACCTTTCTAGAAGAGGTCGGGGGTCAAAGGACTGGCAACGATAAAAGATTCTTCTACCTGGTGAACTACTTTTAAGACGGAACGCACACTTGATATTTTTGAGCTTTTTTGTCAAAGGCAAACTTCAGAGCGCCAGACATGTGACGAATAGGCAAGCATATGTATTTTGTCTGAGCTTTGGAGTGGATTATTATGCAAATAAACCTCATTCATCGACACCGTTTCAGATTATGAAATCCCAAAATTCCCCCCACACTCGCTCTTTTAATCAGCTGGGCTTATTTTCAACTCGCAACTTCCAGGAAGTGATATAGGTTTCCGCTCCTGTTCCCTCCGTTTCCCCCGCGAGTTCTACCGTCCCGCGCTGAGGAAATTGTGCCGAGACTTAACCCTCAGGCATGCCACTTTTCCCGGCGTATCCACATTGATAATCACGCGCGGATTTCGTTCGTTATACTTACGTACTATCGTGCGCGGCGCGCAAGAGTCTGAGTCGTCCCACAGTGATTGCAAACCTCTTTAGCCCGAAGGAATGGAGAGGAAGGAGGGAAGGATCGAGTGCTTCTGCTGACGATGAAGAAATAAAATCCGCTCTTGCTCAGAAGATAAGATCGTACTCTCCTCCATTCGAAGGAGGAGACGGACGCAATCCCGCTGTCATTAATAGGACGACTCCGCGCTGAGCTACGGGACAAGAAAATAATTAAATCCCCAAGGAGAAATAAGAAGGAAAGGGGTAAAAAACATCTTAAGGGGAGATAATACGATCAATGGAGGGAAGTTGCCTTTGGTTGGTCCAATAGTATCGCATCTTGTTCCACATGATCTTCAGGGATTCTCTTGCACCACACTTCCTTCGATAGAGAATGGGTTTTACGAGTGGAATTTTATGTTTTTTGTACATGGAGGGCAGTGCAAGTCCTCATAGGTTGCTGCATATTTTTATATCATTAATTTCATCGATATATCATAATTTTTGGTTTATTTTTGTCAATATTTTCGTTGTAAATAACGAGGAATATTCATCTATTTGTTTCCATTATTAAATTGTGGAACAACTTCTTCATTCTACTTTATGGTATGGTTGATAACCTTGAGCTTCCTTTCAGGTAGAGCCAAGGCTAAAAGAGATGTGCAATTCCTGTAAACTGACTGAGTAAACTGGCAGTGTTTTAATATCTTTTTCCATTTTGCTAGGTATTTTCTTGCCTCTTTCTTTTCTGATGCATTCTTGCACTACCTCAAATATTCTATAGTTCTAATGAGTGCTCTCCAAAGTGTATCACTGTTTTTCCATGATTTTTTCAGTCTATTCATACCTCTTCAAGCATATTTCCCGTATCACTTCGCCCCTTTCATCACTTGATTTTTACTTACATCATGAGATGTAACAGCTTGAGATAGGAATAGATTGGAGGTAGTCTTCATCTAAGAGAAGGGTTGTTATGGCATGGGTTTGAGAGATGGAAGTGATCAATTTTTTCAAGCATGGTCGGTGCGTTGTCATTTGAAATTTTGGCTTAAATTATGTTGTAGATAATCTTGCCAATAATTTATGGATATCTACAGTTTTTACTTTCAATAATGTCTCCAAATTTAAGGATAATACATCATTTCTTTTGCCTCGGGCTACATTTTTCAGAGAACTGGTGTCTTTTTTAATTTCACATTTTTCAGCTTTTGCTTGGAAAACATTGCGTTTTGGTTGCCATGACGACATAGATTGAAGTGGTGTGGGCAGTACAGAGACTAAGATGCTTTTGGTCGTATTCTTCGGAAATATACGAACATGTCGAAAAAAAAGCCTGGGAAGTCCAAGTTGGAGAGGAGGATAGGTATCGACAAAAAAAGGAACGAGTTGATACGTATGAAGAGAAAAAAACGTGGAAGACAGTGGCGACGCGTAGGAGGAAATGAAAGGTATAAGGAAGTTGTGTGGTGCCCCGGGACAAAGAGATCGCGGCGAAATTAAGCGACGTGGAGTGGGCTCGGGGAAGGCGAACTAATGGAAGGAGGGCGAGGGGGAAGGGCGGGTAAGAGTGTGTGTGTGTGTGAGTGAGTGTGTGGCGGTGGGCTGTCGGAGGAGGTTTTTGGAAGGATGAAACGATTACATTCCGGGGAAGGGACAAAAGGACGGGATTAGACGGGGAACGGTGTCAGTGCACCGAGAAACGCAACGGAACGTGAGGACGACGGTTTGGGACGTAAGGAGGTGAATGGCAGGAGGGAGAGGAGACAGAGGGGAAGGGAGTCTTACAAGATCTTAGGAATGAGTGGAGAAGGAACAGGAATATATCCTAAATCCACAGCAGTCCAAAAAAAGCAGTCCAACTTGAAAACTAAGTTTCTTTTAGATTTGGCGTGATTTAAAGAAAATGAAAATTGTACATCTACATCTACGGAATACCATGGAAACCACCTCTAGGGTATGTGGCACGGCGTGATTCCACAACAGACATGAAGCCCTCATACCAGCTGAAACCCAAACCGCGCACGTTCCCCCGGACTGCCAGGCACAGGCCAAAACCGTTCAGGATAACAGTGCGCGGTTAGACCAGAAATTAGGAGAGTGCTACGAGGAAGAACATGCTAACATGCAGTAAATGACTTAAGGTAAGACTACTGGTTATAATTACTGCGACAGACAGTTCTACAAGGTATTGCATCATGCCAGAGCTTTATGATGCTGGAAATTGCATCCCAGGTTAGTACACTTATAATGAAGTTAAGATATTTAGCACAATTGCAAAACCTAATTAAGACTAACTAACACCTAGTCAGACCTAACTAACACCTAGTCAGGGTCAAAGCATCCTATCACTGATATTTCGCAACTGTGGTGGACCCTTATTGTGCGTGCAAAAATAGGCATTTTCAATCTATTGATGCTGCAGTCCATTTCTCTAGTCTTATGCCTGTGATCGTTTCTACTGTAATATTTTGGCTCTAGCAAAATATGTCGAACGCTTCGCAAAATAGTATCCATCAAACTTTCGTAAAAGATTTAATCTTTATTTTTCCCTTCGATCGGATAGAGCTTCCCACCCTGCTTTCTTCGATTCGGCTTTCCTGATTCCCTCAAAAATTTAGTATTATTGCTACGTTTATTGTGACAATTTTTAACAAAACTAGCTCCCCTCCGCTTTATTCAATACATATCTGAAACTAGTCCCACTTCGTAAGGTCCCCATATGAGGATTTAACGTAATAAAATCAAGGGACAAAATGTACCCAAACCCATTCTTTGAGAGAAGCAAAAATTATGGTAAAGACTTCTGTTTTCTAAGGCTGGGTAAAAAGAAACGAAATTTTACGGAAATAAAAATAACTTTGTATGGCATCCAGGTTTCAATGAGGAACTACATCATCATCAAGAAGGAAATCAGAAGAGATGATTGTTTATGTAGAATCAAGTGTTAATGATGGAGAACCGATTAATAAAGGTTACCGATAACGAAAATTTGATGGATCAGGAAGCTCTTTGATTAATTTCCATAATTAATGACATGTTTGAGAAATTGCCTCAAATTTGTGATTAAAGCTGTTCTTGTGTGTGTAAAATCCTTTGATCCATCCGTATGTCTCCAAAGTCTAATGCAACCAAAAACATCCCAATCACATGCAGTATCGGCTGTTTTTTAATATTTATCTATTTATCTCCTTTCTCCATTGGCATTAAAAATGCAGCCATAGATGTACGGCTGATTACAAGAGCAAAAAAACGCATCATGGATTATTTGCTCTTCATTTCCTGCAATGGAAGAATTATGGAAATAAGCAAGCGGTTATAGAAGAATTCAAAAGGGAAAATTATTGAAACGGTCAACTGTAGGAGAAAGATGCTAAGAAAACCTTTGGGAGGAGTAAATAGTTCTTGTAGGGCAGACTGAGATAAGAGAATAGTTGAGTTTAGCAGAATGAAGAATGAGTTTTGTTTCAAGCAAGTGCGAGGAAAGAAGCACGAGGCAGTATAATGAAGGTGACTCCAGTTAGGGCGATAAAGTGAGTTAAGGCTATGATCAAGAGAATATCTAGTGAAAGAAAAAACTTTGTTTCATTACTCTAATATTTTTAAGGTACTAATAGTTTCGACACAGCGGCGTCATCTTCAGGTACCTGATCACTCTAGTTTTTCATATAATTTCCAACTGACTTCCAATGTGCCTGAAGATGACGCCGCTGCGCCGAAACTAGAAGTACCTGAAAATGAATTGGTGAAAATAAACAGAGTATTTTTTCATAATTTACAATAAACTTCCCAAGAGTTGATCCTGAAACAATTGAGATCAAGATAATATCTCTTTGGGTTTTTATCGCATTTCACTTATAAAAAAATATTTCGGAGGAGGGAAAGATTCCAGGATCTATGTAAGAAACGGTGAGCAAGAAGGTTCCTAATGATGCAGCGGCAGTGTAACATTAGCGTCAAATCCTTTAAAATTTAGTGTAATATTCATAGCTGTAAAAGAATATGGAAAAAATGTTCCAACCCGACGATGGAGGTTCACAATTACCTTATCGTGCCTTTTTATTTCTCCGCTCTTCTTTCACAATGCAGCTATTCTCAGGCGATACAATTGCTTTGTATTCATTGCCATTCTGCTGGAATTCAAATGATAAGAGAAGTTTGGGAATGAGTGGGTTTACAGGGTGAAAAACAATGAAATTTTAGACTCAACAGAGAAATACACCTTTATCGCGAGAGAAAGTCATGGATGGGCAGTGAAAAAGTAAAAGATGTTTTTGTCTGCGATATAAGACTGGAAATGGGTAATTTTCCATATGGGGGTGAAAATTAAGGCCATTACCCGGAATTTTTAGATAGGACACTCCCAAAGGGGTGAATAAGGCTATTATCGGTGGAATACTTGCTTTCTTTCTTAACGTTCGCTTCTTACATCGAATATATTTCTTGCACGTTAAGGTTATGCGGATACGTAAGATATGAATGTATATTCTAAAAGGGTTTCTTTACATTATTGAATTCAATTTCAATTGGTTTCGTCCCTTCTTGTAAAAATTGAGATTGCTGAGTGATAGACTCGGAATGTGGTACACCCTTTACAGAAGCAATTGATAACATTTTCATTCCTGAGATAGTATTTTCATGATTGAACTAGAGCAGTAATTGCCAATTTCGTTACTATCAATTATAGGGTGTTGGTACCTCATACCTTATAGGGTGTTGAAGGGTCCTTATAAAAAGATTATGACGGGTAAAAATATGAAACCTGTTCGCTTAATAGCACTAAAACTGCTGCTTGTCATCTCACGAGTGACTTCATTTGGGTAGAGGAAACAATGAAAGAGGAGGGTTCATCACAATCATGTCGCTGATATTTCATGCTGCTTAAACCGAGTATAGTTTATGGTTATTTAATAGTTTGGAATCTCTCGGTCAAAGATTTAAGGTGCGATATATTTAATAATAATGAAATGTCCTAGTTCCCTGGAATACTGATCAACTACAATGTAACAATAAATGGGAAAATAGATTATGCCTAGTTTGGTGAGCGATAATTCTACCGCAATCATACCACAGCCACGAGTAATTTTTCATATCCATTCAAGTAGGAATTAATTGAAAATCGATCAACGCCAGAGTTAGTGAAGCATATAATATTCCTTTTCACTTACCTCTGAATTAAAAAAGCGATTGTGTCCAAATTTATTTTACGTGGATGCTAACATTACAGTCCTCACCTGAGCCACGGAAATGACTAATGTTTTTTTTTCCTTTTTGACATAATTTGTGTAATTATATATTCTAAATTGAGGACTAGGCAGGAGATTAGATATGAATTTTAAGCTGTTTAATAAATGTAAGTCCTCAGACTTTCATATGCAATTTGGGACTACACTGTGATAAAACTTTAAACCCTCAGGCGTCACTTAGTGGAAGTGTTTTATACTTGAATCCATATTAAAACAATCCTTGTACTTTTCCACTAATATTAGAGGAAAAGTACAAGGATTGTTTTAATATGGATTCAAGTACACCGTGATAGTTGCATTCCGGCACAAGAAACAACCTCACCTCGTACGGCTAGTGTAATTTTGGTAGTGGCAACTTTAAAAACGAGAGGGAACGATGAGAGGTAATCAATTCGATATGACTCCATGAAATGGTATAAAGCAATATTGTTGATCAAAAAAGTAGCATGCATGTCTCTAAATTTGCCAAGTAGTGCTAACACGATGTTTTGCATGCTTCCTTCAGGACTCTTGTGTCACGTTTATATAGTTAAATTATAGATAATTTTAGTAGTATCTATAGAATGCCGATAGTGTAGTGCTTGTTGGTGAAAGTACATTCTCTCTACTCCGGCTCATGTTGGTGATAAGTCACCCCATGCCAGACACCCTTGTGGTGGTTTAAAGGGTAATAAGTATATGTATAGTAATAAATGTAAATAAAGCATGGACATATCAAGGCAAAAGAATAAATAGTCTGATAGTGAAGCAAAATCAAAAAGAAACTGTGCATTAGCACAGCTGGAGACTCTGACGATCTCAAGTCTCGTGGCTAGGTTTAATATTCACTCTTTTCACTAATTTAATATTAATTTCAAGCACCTAACACAAGAATTTCACCATTTTTGATGATTAAATCAATACACCTGGGGATGTGCTCGTTCTCCAAGGAGGAGGGAAAATATATTTGAGTTTTTTGGTTAAATTCAGACTCCGCCGGTAGCGGGTGAAAATATTCATTTAGATGCATACTAACTTAGTATCAAAAGGGTTAAAGTATTTACGGTCAGCAGGAGGGAAAAGTGCGGACTCGACCGCAGACGGAATGTGGTCAGCAAATGGGTGAAGGTGGTCAATAGCGGCAGTGAGGAATTGAGGTGGAGAAGGGGGGCACAGGGAAGGGCGAGAGGGAAGATGAAAGGCGAAGAGAGAGAGAGCGTAGCGGTGGGCGTTAAGTGACAAGAGTGGTCGGCTCGGAGGACGAATGGCGGACCCGAGGAGGAGGAAGTGAAAAGAGAGAAATAGGAGGATTACAGTTGGAGAGGACGACAAGAGAGAGTTCACGCGTGGAGAGTAGCGATGAGGAAGGAAGACTAGAGGGCTGCACGGATGGATAGAGGAACGCCACTTTTTCAGACAAAATTGGGGCTAGACCCACTCATTTACCCCTAAGAGCATTATTCTCGTCGCCACAACGCCTGGAGTATGAGATAAAACCGCAAAATACCACTGCGGCAAAGAAGTGAGGGCCGAGAAAGTTCCAACGGAATGTTATAAGTAAAAAACTACGTCTACCCAGTAAAAAATTGCAGTAACTGCATAAATAAATGATTTGTCAGAACTTTAAAGTTCTTGAAAAGGCTCTGCAAAATACCGCTGTGACAGAAGGAAGGACTTGGAAATTTTCGCTCTAATTTTGCTAGAAAAAATTCATTCCGCTCATTCAAAAAAACTGCTTCAACTCCTTAAAATAGAACTGAAGCAGCTTTCTGATGGTCAATAAACGTGGAGCGAAAGCTTCAGTAAATAACACATAGGAGAGACGCAACCCTTTTGTTTTTACCATATCGATAAAATAGGTAAGAGTCGAATAAAAAAGCTAATTTATTGTATATGAGTGAATATTGTTATAGGAAGGGGTTTACCAAGAAAACCATGGGAGAATATGGTGGATAGGACTCTAAAGAGGATTGGTATTAAAGTTCTAAAAATTGGATGGAGTGCAAAAAGCATATATGAGTGTAACTAATACACAAGAGATACACTAGGATAGACCAGCATTAAAGAAAATCATTAAAAGAATTCATTGTCAACTTTACAGGCCTATCACCAAGAATTAAATATTATGATTGAGCCTTCTTCGATCATGAAGGGTTGTGACTAGTATTTTGCATAAAATTCAATAACAACGGGAATAGTATATTTCCCTACCTCTGATCATTATCTTTGATCTCCGGTACACCATTTGAGACAAAAGTCACTCAAGGAACTATTTCCTTAAGAACACGCCATAGTATCTATCATTTTACCCTACCATTCCAACGCAAAAGTTCATGGCATTTCCTGGTAAGCTGAAACAACCCTCTACCGAATACACGTCAGGATGCTTGGGCGGTAGTACAAAGATAGGGATTTCGAATCCTATCGCGAACGCATTGAACTCTTTTGGAGCTTATGGGAAAAGATTTCGCACTAATACGGCCAAAAGGAAGCCAAATGAAGCCAAAAGAAACAAATAATAACAAATAATTACTGTAAGTGGCACCCTAAGGCTCAAAAACTTCCAGAGTTAATAATCGGATGAAGTCTCATAAATTGATAGAAAAAGAAAATGAGAACTAATAATTGAATATTTTGGAACGTCAATCATCTTATCTGATAAGGTACATCCACTTCCTTATTACACGGAGTTCAATAGCTCAAGGAAGAAAATATAAATTGAGAACCTCCAAAGATATGTTATCCGATTCTCTTCCTGCAAAGTCATCCCTGCGTAAAACTACGCCGATACGAATCCTGAGTGGATTAAGTTATGCAAATATCAATACCATTTTACAGGTTATACGCATATAGTTTCCAAATCCATCGATTGTAATATGCACATTTTACTGCTCCCTGGTCTCTGAACTGCAGTTTGGTTCTATTAGGATCACATAAGCGATATAAATGTGATTCATTGTGCAGTATGCTTCTGTCTCATTTTTTTTAAATATTTTAACGCACTTACAGCATGTTGTCTCGGTTGATGAAACATATGACGTATAAAACTGACTTTTGCTCGCTAAATGCATGCAGTCAGTGTTTTTCTAACTGAAACCGTCGATATAAGTCTACCCCACAGTTCAATATCTGTATACGACTACCTGAAATCCTATAACTGCATTTGTAAGTTGAGCAGACTTTTTTTCAAATTTATAAAGATGAAATATCCCGAATGCGTCGTATGTCTCTTCATCAAAAACATTTTGAAAAGAAACAAGCCAAACAAAAATTAATCGAGGTTCAACATGGGTATGAAGGAAATGAAAACGACATTAAGGATTTGGCGTATTAATTGTGGATGACGGAGTGGGTATTAATTAACGGAAGTTGCGATGCAATATTGTCGCACAGCGACGCACAATAAAATATATCCGAAGTCATTAAAAACGCCTGATTGATAAAAATGAATACATATTTTCATACGACCTTTGACTCATTTTTACCTGAACTAAGGAACTTGGTTGAAAAAAATAAAACCCTTGCATAATTTCCTGGATAGGTCAATAATCATTAATCTTACGCTTCCTGATGAAGACTATCCTCATAAAGGTAGCCGCTCATTGAAGAGTGGGATATTCAAATCTGAGCCAAAACAGGTCGCTGTTTGCTTTGGGTATTCATTAACTACATTGTTTATACGAGTTTAATCCCTCAAGAAACATATTTGGCGAACCGCGAACGTTTAAATAAACACCTCGCTCCCCGCACGTATTACTCGCTTCTCGCGTTGGTGAAAGACTCCTTCGGCGGCAGGTACTGTGAACATCTCCTTTAAAACCGCGATTCCACGATCTCAAATCAAAGCAGCCGTGTTATTCGCGAGAGTCAAGTACTCTTCGCCCGCGTATTACCGACGCACGAAGAGCATTCCTAACAACTCACCCGTATTTCAATCAAGGAAGCACTCTTAAGGTATCAGACAGCTTTATTTCCCAATCCTTTCTGATGCCATTGCTTCCCCTTCAAGGTCGCGGCAATGAAACGAAAAAGGGGAGCCAATGCAGCTGTTGAGATCTGTCTTCCCGATGATGGGAATTGTTAACCGCTTGCTATAAGCATTGCTAAATATATATTTGATGAACCCTGAAATGCCAGGGTTGATCAAAAATAAATAGACAAATTAGAGAGCATGAATAAGCATAGTCACAGCAAAAATTACAGGTTCAGTATTTAAAAAGAGCCCGTAAAAATTGTTATCCAGACTGGATAAATAGATTGCTCGGTAATAAAAACAGCTTTTTGAATAAGTCAGTGCAATCCTTATCAAGCATGAAGTTCAGCCATTCCGACAGGACTTGGTGTATGACTTATTGAATAGAGGTTCTTATACTACTATGACTGAATGCATGCGTTTATGATAGTTTCACTACGACTGAGTGAGTTAAAAGAAGAACTGGATTCCATCCTTCAGTCTTTGTGCTTAAAAATGTAATAATTTGATAGACGACAGGCATTAGGATATGTTGTAGTGCGAATTATTTATATAGCTCGATGAACATATTTTATGAACATTTTTCAAACCAAGGGAAGCAATTGCATCTCATTTTTTATTGATTTCATATCTTTTGGCATCTGTCATAACAGAAATTCCTTTAAACGCAAACAATAAGCGGAGCAGGGTCCTTAATTGAACCACCCTCTAATTGATTAGGAATGGGTACTTTTAATCAACATACTTTCGCAAAACTGAATTTCACAGTAACAGGAATTCATGTATTTTTCTTCATATTTTACCCATTCTTGGATTTGTTGCCATTTGATTTCAAGCTGATTCCGCTAAAATTTAGCGCAGAGAGATGTGATTTGGTTATTTCTATCAAAAAAAAATTTTCTTCTCAAGCAGTCCGATTATGAATCAAATGAAATTGAATTTACTCTACGATGGAGGTATCGACATTTATTGTGAAGTCGTCCTGTATTTTGGACGCATTATTTTATGAGCAGTCTCCATTATGATGATAAAAATTTCTCACTCAAAATATCGCAAGAAGAACCATAGTATTTTAACGCGGGGTAAATTTGACAGCACCTTTTCTTCCCCATTCTTTTCATTTCTCTACTCACTGCATCGGAGGATTTCCAGTTTCCCCGCTCTCCTATACTCGCCAATTTAAGGCCTAACTACTCTCTTCCTTTTCCTTTCTGCCTCTTGCTTTGGGGAACTAATTAAGAGCTAGCTGCAACCGAAGGATTACCGATATCGGAGGGATCTCGATGGGAAGAGGAGTGGGGTATGTTAGAGGGAGTAACCTCGCAACCAAATTGCTCTTAAGTTTAAGATTAAGGGTTGAGGGGGAGGGAGGGGTATAAGATTACAGGTTTTGAGATCAACAAACGGGTAATGATGAGAGAGAGGAGAAACAGGATTGTGTTTTGTAATCTCTCATCTTATATCCTCTGAATTTATGAATATCTCTGCGTTGAGATAAACCGAAACTTTTCAAATTTCTTCCAACGTGATGCCGGGTTTCATCTGATTCTACGATCTACCCCGCAGATCGTAAGGGTTCGTGGACAACAGTCATAATTTTTATGCACTTAGAACCAATAATTTATCTTCTCTTGCGCATACATATATTCTTACTCACCAAGCCATTCTTTTTCGAAGTTGCCGGAGTAAAAATAAAACTTTCTTATTGCTTCAGGCCTAGAAAGAGGCATCTTTTTCAATTTTTTCAAGAACTTAATGTCCTTTATAATTATTTACTTACTTGAATACCTCTTCCGTTTCTAGTACTTTTATTCGTAGCTCCGTACACTCTCTACTCTGCTAAGTCTATTAATATTCTTATTTCGCAACGATTGCAAATGGTGCTCGGAATGACTGATTTTAGAACCTTTTCTCAGCTATTTTCTCATGTTTTCTTTATTCTAAGCCGAATTGTCATGTGCGGAGAGAACATTTTGCGTTGATAAATTATTGGATAGTATTACGTAGCAGTTTTTGGTTTCTCAAATTTGGCATGGAGACCTCTTCATTTCCAAACAAGTGGATTTTTTCAGATATGAACTAATAAGCCACCGTAGATGGGGGGATCTTAGGTAATGGAGCATATATTAAAATAATTGAATAAATACTTCAATTAATTATTTATATTTAAACCTTCATAAAAAACTAAAATGTGCAGCAGAATTTTTAAAACTAATCCTTGCGTGTACCATTTGGGTTTTTGGCAAATGCCGAGCGATTTTTTCCAATACTGTTTCCAATTTCAATTGCTCGCAGAGGTTTTGATCACAATGAGTGTTTTATTCCATAAATTTTGGAGGTAAAATGGATCGAATATTTTTAGAACCAACAGTAGTGAGGCTGCCGCACACTTTCGGGCCACATGGGCCCACTAAACCTTTTAAATGCACAGCCGCATAATGTTCCAAATCCGTTTTCCTCGCTTCACGACTAAATGCATGGAGAATTCCAGGTATTTTTTTGCAACCGATACCTTCATTTAAACTAATTGTTTTACATTCGGGTAAAACCTAAAAATCTGGCATCATGAAGAGATTTCCCATACTGGAAAATTAGCGGAAGAAGGGTCTGAATTTTCAAGCTTTTTGGGAATGTTTTAACCGTGTTTTAGACCAGTCTTAACTGCAAAATATGTATTGCCTCGTATTCAGTACAATAATTGCAATTTGTAGTAAGCTGATCTAAATGGTTAAATGACAATGCGTACATTGCTTGGGCATTTATTGTAAAATAATTTTATTTTGTATAAATCATCATTGTGATATAATGGGACAAACGATTCCGCGATTTCACGCGAAATTACATATTTCTGAGGCAAACAATGGATCCATCATAAAAAACGAAATATAGCGCTATATAAAGAGGTAAAGAGAGAGAGTGGATTGCTGAAAATGTACGTATATTTGTCATTTTTATCCGGGAAAAATGGAAAATTTATGCAGAAGTCTTTTCTTTCCCGTTTCTCACACATCACTGAAGTAGTTTTAATTTATTTCAGCGTTATGAGTCATTTTCAATGGTAAAATACAGTCCCTTCCTCTCAATGAACATTTAAGCTAAGAAATAGGAGTGGAATGGCAGAACTTTGAGGTTGCTGCCGATCAGATGTCAGCGTGAAAGCCTAAGAAGATTAGCTCAGAGCAGATTCACATGAATGTATTGGCCAACGGGCAGCCACAGGTGCGCATCAATGAAGGGTGACAGGCGTAAATTATTGCCATAATAGCCATATCCTTCAAGTAATATCCGTGGAATAAATCTTCGTTGATGATAGTTCATAAATGATCTTTAGTGAAATGACACTGAACGCAGATACGCTATCATTTGTAATTAGAAGCAACAGTGGGCGGAATTCGATAAAAAGAGTCATTTATGCTAGCTAGCAAATCAGGAACTCTGAGTTTTATGTTACCACGAATTTTCAGGCACATTCCAGAAACAGCAACTAATAAATCACATTAGAGTGCAAATATTTACCTAAATTTACTTATACTACATAGTAACGTTACTCGTAATTAGCATTAAAAGCCCACGCACATGGTTTTTGTTTAGTTTCCAACACTCATCTTCAATGAGAAAATAGCACACGAGATAATCTCTTTTGCATAGATAATCATTTCAGATTGTATAGTAAAAATAGCACGCATTTTATTGGATTCATGGACGAATTTCGTTTACAAATTCATTAAAGTGGAATATGATTTATGCAGAAATTCCTTTCATATTTGTCTCAAAAGGTCATGTGAAAAACGTAACCTTTTGCATGCTTGCTAAGAACTCTCGGATGCCGCGTTTGTCTCCAAGTACTTAACCTTTATCGAGTTAAATAGCAGCAAATTCATTGATTGATGGCTGTGTTGGAGTGCTTGTGGGGAAAATAACAAGATCGTCATTCTGTGAAGCAAAACAACACTTATCCGACCACATCTGCGTACGGTCTTGCCACTTCCCGCAACATCTTGATACAAAATGTAGCAATGTTCCCAGTGATGCTTCAATTTCTTCCAATTGCATATCTTCAATGCAAAGGCTCAAAATCTTCATGCGACATCGATAATTATTTAGTTTAAGGAAATTTACAAAACTATTTCCGTCATTTTTGAAGAAAAAGTAATGCCTTCAAGGTCAGGTGCTGGTAAATCTAAATGCTTGAAACGTTACTGAAAACAAATTGAGATTTTAACGAAGTAATGATAATCCCTACGATCTTCTGAAACAAAAGTGAAATATTTTCCATCTATCTTATCCAACCTCACACCTTCGATCTCACACTGCATACTTTTCATGGAGTTCGAAGTTTTCATATCACTCAGTGGAAGTACATCTGGCAGCCCGATTTCACAATTATGCTACGTTTTCTAGAAAATTTTCTATTCAAGCATTTTTTGCGGTTTGGTAGATTGTGAATAGTTCAATAATAATACGTAATAATGACAATAAAAATAAGTTCAATAGTTGCTTTTCATGGATAAATTAACCTTGTTTAGCAAAGACATTCCTATCAATAGACAAAGAAGGACAAGGCATTGGAGAGAAATATGCTAGGATCCAAAGGTCACGAGAAAGAGCTATTTATGAAATTGCAGACAATTTTTGGTGGTAAGCTGGTAATTAGTTTTTAATTAAATAATTCGTAAGAAAATCTTCAAATAACTGAACATCAACCCAGAGTTATTTCCGATGGGCCACAGCTGCAGAACGAAAATTTTTACCTACTCTAGGAAAGCTTAAAGTAGATACCATCGTGACTTAGTTAGTCAAATTTTATTTCAGGTTATTACTCAAACCTCTGGGGTTTTCGAACCCCTGAAAACCGCGGCTGGGAAAAATGTCCTACCGATACTCCAACTATTCCTGTGTCTGTTAACTGTCTCATTCCTTCAGAAAATAATACTTTTACTGTAGGAGAGTTTCCAATTGAGGGTGAAATTATTTTTAACATCATTTAGACAAAAAACAATTCATGGATTACCTTTTATATAAAATATTGCCTGACTTAGAAATAAAAATGTTGTCCATAGTATCCCGAATTCGACATATTATGTGTAAATATCTGCAAATATAATCCTTGAGATAAGTTTTCATTTCAGTCAATTGCATACTGGTAGTTATTAAACATATATAAGAAAGAGAAAACAATATAGGATTCTCAATAGGTAAAGGCGTGTCTCTTGATTGTTCAAACTGATTTAAGGATCCATGTCCCCCTCATTTCTCCTAACCCAGTGAAATACCTGAAAGGCCTTTCTTCACCAGATACGCCGGGAAAACCTCAGATCTTTCTGTGTAAGTAACTATGCTCCTTGCTGCTACCTACGTAACTCTATAATTACATTGTGGATTGCTAGATGAACTAAAATAAGAATTCCAACCCTCACATTTTTTCTTACTGGTTTAGAGCGTGATGCGCAATTTTGATGACTTTTTCCTTCTTCAAAACGTTTGCGTTCCTTGCAGATGAAACGCAGACTACTGTAATTTAATATATCTATGTTACCAGGTTGTAACTTAGTTTCTACTTACTCCTATACCACCTCCTGTATTCTTGCCAAGTCTAGAATATTGTAAAGCCTATGGATAGGTCTACGTCTTCCTTCAGCTTTCACTGCATCAGGAACATACATATTTTAACAGTTTAAAATAAATCTATTCCATGCCTATAATATCAGAGCAGACTTGTAATCTGCCAAACGCTACGAGCGAGTTTATTTGACATAAAATCTAAGAACCTCATTATTTCCCTGAACCGAGCACATGACATCACAAATTTACAACATGCTACTTCACATTTCTTGAACCACAGAATATATACCTCTATCCTTTTGCATTCAGTGTCACTCCACACATGCAGGAGACATAGAAACCAATCGAGCTCTTTCAACGGCATAGACCAATCACAGTTTCCCAACATCTTACCAGTCTCTGTTTCAGTGTATTTCTGATGGTTTTTTTGAGTATGTTTACCCAATACATAAAACCAGGAGAGGAAGCACAATTTTCCAGGTAAATATTTATCTATCTGCACTTTTCGGCGGATGTGACATTTGTAGAAGCTTTTTCCATTATGTTTCATCGGAAGCGTCAACCTCCGTGTCAAATGTCAGCATTTTGAGGTTTGCTGGTTAACCTGATCCTCACTGTCTTTTTTTGGAATGCATTTTGCTTCTGGGCTACCTGAAACTTGCCCTTTACAAAAATATTGCTGACCTCTATATCGTATAGGTTCTGGTCTTGTAGAGAGCTGAAGAAACTTATACCTCGAAGTCTCCAGTATGACCGATCCTAAGAACCACCATTAGAACCTATACGACGAGACGAATGACGAACGCCATACTGTTTCCATCTTTGTCTTCTGATTTATCTTCCTGAAGATCATTTAGCGAAGCCATGAGCACGAACAAGCCAGCCTGAGCATAAAATCGTACTTGATCTATGCTCTACTAGTAGGTAAATTCCATTACTTATGTCTCAATATCATCTAGAGACCGCTTTGGCATGTCTAAATGCAGATAGTAGACAAAAAATGTAACCGAATGAGTGGAGAGGGAGAAAGAGACAAATATGACCGATGTGAAATCAAACTATATCGTATGTCTTACTAAATAAATAAGTCAAATTATATCGTATGTCTTACTAAAAAGTGTGAATATCAGATGCCAGACCTAGATATTGTTACTAATAAGATTTCTAGTTGATCAAAATTATTTGCAAGGAAAGAATTGGAGTCGGAGCTCGAAAAAAAACAACTTGGATATAATGCATTTTTGTGAATTCATAACTCAGAAAAAAACTATTTAGATAAAAATACAGGCATACATTGTTTAAATTTAATATAAACTTTCTGAAAGAATTCCACTACCACTTACAATTAAATATGACAAAGAAAGTAAATTTCCTTTCCGGGACAAAAATCGCGGTTTTCGCGGTTTTAGGTATTTTCGGTTTTTTCTCGGAAGCTAAGCGATCAAGAAAGACAAATATTTTACATAGTATAGAACTCTATGAATATATAAAAGTCACAAACTCCAAAATTTTTATGAAAAATATTATGAGAGATATCTCTCATTAAAATTGGCAATGAAACAAAAATGTCCTATCTACGGTTCTAGTGTAATACGTTTTCCCTTTGAGCTTACTAAAAAAATAGATCGTTGATAATAAGCTTTAGCAATTGAAGCTGTTCATTCATAAAATACGTAGTCAATAGACGAATATATCTAAATGTCCACAAAAAGAGCCGACTTCAGCGCTACTTTTATTGAATATACCAATTTGTGTTTCATTTCTCTCCATGATTTCTTAACAAATGAAATCATTTGGAGGGCAGGGGTGAAAATTTTACTTTCAGGCAATTTCCTTATTCAAAAATTCGAGATTCACTATACGTTTACTCCAATTCACACATGAACTCCATATTTAAAAAATTTCAAGCTATCCGGGACTAGCCACGGAGTTCCACTTTTACGGAGTCACCCACAATGCACACATGTGCGAATTTCCACAGAGAAAAAATCATCCGCCTTGACCGGGATTCGAACCCGGATCCGGGTTCGAATTCCGGTCAAGGCGGATGATTTTTTATCTTTGGAAATTCGTCCATATTTAAATTTCAACCATTGCAAAACTTTGCTTATTGCTAAGAACATACTTTTAAGGTGCAAACATTTTAGTTTTATTAATTAATAGGGAGTCTTTACTTCTTTAGATACAATTTTTCATGTGCAGTGAGTAAACTATTTTCCTCTATATTTCACCAATTCTCGCATATTAAAAATAATTTTACTTGGATAGGTGAAAAATATAGGGAAAATGTATTACTTTGCCGTTACAATCAAATAGATGAGAAAAATCTTTATGAGTAACTAAAATAAGAACTAAATCATAGCTAAGTAATGTTACGATGGAATCACCTTAACAGAAATGTGAAGTCTATAGAGTAAATCACTTTGGTAGAATATTTCTGCCGACGCCAAAGCTATATATGACAGCGGCATCCTCTTCGGTGAAAAGCCAAGGCGTGGGAGGACAGATGATGAGGACGGGTTCAAGAGGGAAGAGACCTCCACCCATGTAGTTGACGCAACAAGAGATCTCAACTTGACTCGTGGCGACGGACGAAGGATATGACAACGGGAGAGGTTCGTGCTGGTGGGTAGAAGGTTGAGAGTTAATGCTATACTAAGGTGAGGAATGACACGGAGCCGAAACAGCTCTAGATTAAAGGTCAGGAGGTATCGATGGGAACCTGAAAGGTATTAAGCTAAGGTCATGGCAAATTTTTGCTCATACAAAAAATTAATGACTCTACTTCAGGGTTCATCGAATTTTCCTCAATTTATGACGGTTTCATAAAAAGTCAATCAATAAAATACTTCATGATCACTTTTTAAATTATTTTTTGGGGCTACTTATTGAATTTTAATGACTGTCTTCTGTAACGCAGTAGAATGAAATTTCCTTAGCTCTAGTATTTATTCTCATATAATGACACACAACATAACTTGCAACCGCTGCACAGTGGTCAATATGCCCCGAAAGTTGGTCACCGTGAGAAATAGTATTCCAATTTTGATAAAAGTTTGCATACTTATGTATTTGAGTGTGCTAAAACCAAATCCGCAGTCAGAATTGCAAAAAATGTATTTTTGCAAACTTTTCGCAAAATTTTTCTTAATTGAAAAAAGAATGGCCTTGATGCAATTAGTTGTGCATGTGCTTTTGAGGTTAAAAATCTAATCAGAGTACGCCAAAATATTTTGGGCAAATTATTCGCAATTCCTTTAATTATTATCTGCAATTGTAATTGAGCTGCAATAAAAATGGTGCACGTGTTCAATAATATATAACAAATGAATGTTATGGGAAGTTCACAAAATCATTCATACAGTCGAGTGCAGCATGCTCCAAGCCAAGCTCGTTTTTCGGGACAAAAATCGAACTTTATTTTATTAATAACTATCGAATTAGAGGATTGTAGATGCTATTCTTCAAGCTACTGTTAAGTTTATTAAATTCTTAACAATGTGATGTATCGTTTATATCAGAATTATCCGGAATTCATTAACTTTTGGTTAGTTGAAGCGCGGATTTTCGCTCAAAAACACCATTATTTTAAACGGCCTTGCTTAAAAAATATATTAAAAAATTGAAAAATTAAATAATATCAACTTGTAGTACTAACTTTTTACTGGAGACTCCATCTTCCATAAATTTATTCTCTTCACCAAGAACGAATCGGCAGCACTTCAAAAATAAGTTTGCTCTTATGGACGCACGCTCGATGCACTTGTTACCCGTAGGGCGCTCGTTGTCCATGTGAATAGTGTGCGCAAGTGGGTAAATGTTTACCCAACTGCTGTGACTTTCGACTTTGTAACCTTTCCTCTCACCGATCCAGCAATCAAAATCCTCTATGTAGATACTTTATTTTTCTTACCTTGGCCAGGTTTTGGGGACTTTGGACGACTGTGCGCTGGTTTAGTACTAAACAATACTGAGATACCCAAGAGAGCGTTTCTAATAGTGTTTTAACTTTTTTCATCAATGAGCTTATCAGTTACAAAAATAACACAACTAGTTCCGTTAACTCTATTTGCACGTACGTATGCTAGCTTGATACTATGGCTGAAAAAATACGTAATCGTGAAATGAAGGGAAAGTTGTGACTAAAATATATATTTGTCAACTGGACGCTGCGCAAATGAATTGTGAATGCAGAAGCTCACTGATGAAATAGTTAAACACTATGATAAACGCCCTCTTGTGTAACTCAGTACTGATTAGCATTTTTATTGTACATTTGCGCGGCATCCAGTAGAAGCACATAAATTTTAGTCACAACTTTTAATGTATTTAGCGATTACTTTTTTTTTAGCCATAGTATCAATCAAGCATACATGCGTGCAAATAGAGCTAGTTGTATTATTTCTGCAACTCATAAACTTCAACCGACCAAAATTTCTGCTTTCAGAAGAGTAAGTAGAAGTTTTTCCCAATAGCAATTAAATGAAGTAGGAGAAAAAATTGTCAAAGCATGTTTAACTTCAGACAGTGCAAAGAAGACTACGTTATTTCTAAATAAATAATTGGTTGCAATGGTTCCTCAAAATAGGAAAGCACAAACTACACTTAATTCATATTTCTTGTGTTTTACTTTCAGAGGATCGTCATTATAACTAAACAGAATTTGTAATAAGCGATAAACATAATACCAGTCTCCGCCGTTAAGTCATTTTCAGGCATATCAAAACTTACGGTACATGCAGAACATTTTTCTGCCGATTCTCTCCTCATTGAATCACTATTTACTCATGAAAGTTAACATAAATAAACATTCTATTTGCTTAAAATACATAAACATCGTTAATTAGATGTAATTAATTTAAATATTATTTAGCTATATCAATAATTGCTCACCGTGAGGCCATCCATGTCAAGCAGCAATGGAAGTATATCTTTATTCCCTTGGGAAAAACACCGTTTATAGTACAGAATGATATAAAACCTAATGTTTTTACATAATAGGTGTGGAGTAAAAATATTAACCCAATTTTAATCAAAATTATGAGAGCATTTTTTCTAATTGAATCTATATTGCAACCAGAATTTAAAAAGCGGCGTTATTGCTACGTGCCAAGTGACCTTTTGAACTTTAATTTAAAAATTTCGTATTGATAGACACCCATTACAAAGAGACACAATAGCAGTTGAAGTATCCTCAAGTCTTAAGTCGATCGCCAATTATATTTCATCGGAGAGTCCTTCAAAAAAAGAAGGCAATACGGCGAGGGCATGAAGGCCGTTATCAAAAGGGTTTGGATGATGCATTAAAAACAGAATGCTCGGGAAAAGGGATTGGATGTTGAATGGAAGGATTATACCCTTTGTTAATAATAGCAGGGGATTTTGAACAAAAATTATCTTCTCTATAATAGTGAAAGAGTGAAAGACTGAATGGAGTGATGAGAAAAAGATTCGATGGTGGGTGAATAAAATTCATAAATTGTATTCCTGTATAAATGAAACTGTAAAATATTCCACTTTCAACTTTTTTGCCCCCAAGAAGCCTAGCCTTATTTGGTCAACTATCAAGAGGTAATGCTTTTGACTCGGGCGCAGTGATTGTCTAATCATCTGCGTTAATTTAAGCTGAAAGAGGATAATAAATTGGAAATAATACATCAAACTGTTTTACATAAAACGTAATGTAATAGCTTTTTTATCACCAGATTAGTTGAATTACACTTGCTTTTTAATAAAAAATATGCTTCAATTGCTGGAATTTTAGCCTTTTTATCTGGCTTCGTAAATTCTGATTAATTGCAAAGTTAAACCCAAAAGCATTAGCTGAAAACAAAATATTTTGGTTTGTAATTTATAGTAGAACTTTAAAAAAGCTTAAATTTATTTGAAAAATTAATAAACTACGGTGTTTTAAACCAAAACTCTGTTGAGTTTTAGATAAATACGAGAGAATAAATACAAAAAGTTTATAAGAGAAAAATAAAGTTTAAAAAATAAAATTTGTTATCGTTTAATTTTTTAATTTGCATTTGACAATACACCGTACTAATGCAAATAATGTGACACTCTGGGCATAAAAATGCAATGCCATTCTCTACAAATGAAGTATTAAGGTTCTGAGGAATGGAAAAAGAAACTAGTTGCACGGAGAGTAGTTAATCTCTCCTCCAATCCAGTCACGAGATAACTCAATTACTTCCCCTTCTATTCTCTTCCATAGTTCAAACCCTGCCCAGCAGTACTCGAGGGTAAGCCGGCTAGGGCTTAATAAGGGAAAGCGTGTCGGACGAAATACCCTTATCATTCTGTCGACGGCTTGGGCGACGAGGCCATGAATTCTGATCACATCCTTTGAGAGTGATGCATTCATTGGATGTCGTTCTCACCCACAAACTCTCAACATCCCCCGTGCCACCAGCTAAAGCGATAAGGGCATTTTGTCTCGATCGTCGGATTAATCGACGTGAGGATCTCACATTTAGTCTCTCGGTGCCTCTCATTGGAAACCATTTAAATCAAATGTACCCCCTTACACATCACCTGGGCAAAGAGAGGAAAACATGAGATGCGGTAATTCTGCGTGAATATAGGTGTTGTGCGTTAAGGAATGTCGTGAAACAGATTATCCCCATATAATCAGTCTTTAAATCCTATATGTGGGTTGCTACATTTCTATATGCTTTTATATCAAGTAATAACTACTTCACTTTACTTCTATTCATGAATCCCCAATCGTACATCATAGGAATTTATCCTTTGGTCTTCCTCTTCTATTTTTTCTTCAAGTGGGTTAAAAAAATTCTTCCTTACAAATAAAATAACACCTGTATTAAATTGGTAATTATAATATTGAAACGTTTATCATGATAGATGATCTACATACAGCAAACAAAATATTCCTGCGACCCCTATGAGCTGGACAGCATGCAGCAATTAATTGCATCTGGTGGAGCACCAAGTAGCCATCAACGGATAAAAAGACTAACGAGGACATTTTCGGTACAACGATCGAAAAATTAGAAAAAAGAATAAATTAGAAGTTGGTAGGAATTGGTAATGAGAGGCGACGGCCGCAATAGAGGGTCTAGTGTACGAAAACCGGGGAATAAGAAGAAAGGGAAGAGTTTATCGCCCGGATAAAGAGATGTTGAACGAAGTAAAGCTCGGATAAATAGGGTCTGCGGCTGTAAATAAATATTGATTTTACTGCCTAAATATATAGCTACCACAACCGGTAGGCCCTCTTTAATAATAGTAATAATCAATATTGGTGCATCCTTAGCACCCTGATGGGCTCTAATTTAAAGCCAAATCTAATTTACTAGCGCGGAACCATTGAAATAGCTGACCAAAACAGACTAGAAGCCTTCAAAACCTGATGCTGGAGGAGGATTCTAAAGTTGAAATGGATGGAAACTTAAGAAATGGTGAAGTTTACAGAAGAGCAGTAGAGGACAGGACCATATGGAACACGAAAGAGAAAAGAAGGACCAGATGGATTGGACACATCCTGGGACACGATGGGTTTGTGCAGAACATAATTGAAGGTAAAATAGAGGGAAAAGTCCCCAAAGGAAGACACAGGAATAATTTCATAGGTGAAATAAAGAGGGAAGTACATAGGAATAGACACCAGGAGGTAAGGGAATTAGCATTAGAGAGGGAAGGGTGGAGGGCTGCAGTCAACCAATCCTAGGATTGAATGACCAATGAATGATTGCGGGGCAAATTTTACTCTGCCGTCCCTTATGAGGAATGTTTTACTACATTACGTAGTCTTTAACCGCGCACTGTGTGAACACTTAGAGGTTTCATAACTCTCCCCATGAATTGGGGATGTTTTTCCCACAGTGAACTCAATTTTGAAGTCTTTAGTGGTCTCCAGGACTGGAATCTTCCTAGGAGCAGTGTTAACTGGGATTATTTCCATTTTCCCATTTTTATGGATCGGTTCAATTTCAATTGTGGTGCAGCTGAAGCCATATTGTCTCTCAATGTGTTGATGATGACCATGCTTATGAATAAAATTGAGAGCCCGTAGCGTGGGTTTGAATGTTATTGGTTTAGGTTTATTGTAATATCAGTGTGCTTTACAATGAGATAGCTTTGGATGGAAATCAATGGTGGAAGCTGCTAGTATTTTCCAATTTATTCTAATTCCCGTCCCCTTGTCACATTAAATAAAAAGGCGTCAAATCGCGGCCCGAAGGCTAACTGCCTCGGGATTTTACCTAAGTTAACCGTTCCTAGGGCCGACACTCAGTTCTTGGATCTAGGATTACTCCTCACCCCTGATCATTTAATTATCATGAACATTCATGCCAATGATCACTGCTTGTTTCCACTCATAAATCATCATGACGCCGTCTCTCTCTCCTTTTCTCTCAGACTGCCAATAAATTTAAAACCATATTTTGGTAAGTACAGGTGGTATTGCTGAAATTCCATCTATTACATATTTGTTTCAAAGTTTCAATTTATTCATTTTATGCTCATTGAATTCTCCTTTTCAGAGTCTAGCTTTTGAATATTTACTGCGCGTTAGTTTGATTGTAATTAACAGCGCTGTAGACTTGTAAACTTTTCGCATCTTAGTATGAGTAAACTTACACTACTGTTACCCGTCATGAATGAATACAGCATCCACCCATAAAAGTAAAACGATAGAGGCTGCATTTCATGAGAAATCTCCTTGCACATGCAATACCTAATAATATAATCAGCATGATATTAAATTAGATTGTGTTAGTGTGTTTAATAATTAATCAGAGCATATGTGGTGACGAATCACTCCTCTTAGCGACTGTCTCTTGAGGCAGCTTGCACTTTAGAAGTTTTGGTATGACTTAAAGGGACTAAATCGGGGAAAAATGTAATTTATATCGCAAAATAATAATTTTTCTATACAAATATGTATGTTATGAAACGCACTGGAGGGAGAAAATTCAAAAAAGCTGTCAAAATTGAAATCCGATACCTAATAAGTGTCCAATAAAATAATAATGCAATGTAGGAAATATGTTACACAAGGAAAGAAGATATGAACACCGGAGAAAGTAATGTTATTCTACCAACAACCAAACAAAACGTTAGATTTCTAGAGAAACCGGAGAAATTTTTCGCATTCCTGTGAACTTTGCCAAACACCTAACCTTAATATGAGCGTATTTTTCCCAGCTAATTGCATTCTTCAGGTCTATATTGTTTCTTCCTCCATTAATACCGTCCTAAATTCCATACTTCTTTCTCTCTCCTCCTTCTTTACGTCCCTTTCATAACAACCTTCATCATTTCGCTTCGTGCCCATTTTCCCCTCTCCTTCCGCTTTCTGGATACTTGGAATTTCCCCGAACTTATTCCACTTCCGTCCTTCGATGCACACAGAAGCCTTTTGAACGACCCCTGTGTTTAGTTTATGTTCTTCAGATTTCTTTGTGACACAAATATGTTAGGTCTATAAATCTATTGAATTGCGCCTTTAAAAAGTTTCAACTCAAATTTTCATTTTGAATAAGTACTGCCAAAATGCGTACTTTGTCAAAAAATTAAAACTGTAATTTCCAACAAAATATACGTAAAATAAACAATATGCCCTTTAGAGATTTTCACCCAATGAACTTTTCAGTATCATAAATAAATATTTAGTTTCATATGTGATGAAGAAATCACTATTTATATCTCTTCGGCACTGATTGCTAAGACAAGAACCTGTTTTTAATTTGAAAAAAAATCAATCAGGAAGTCGACAAAAACCTGGGTGACAAGACTCTAGAGGGGGAGATTTTTATGCTAAATTTGGGGTCTTTAATTTTTAAGGAAAAGAGTGGCCGATGAAATTATGGACTAGCTATAAGCATGACATATGGCTTAGAATCGAATTATTGGCCCGATTGATTAGATGGCGAGCTAATTTTAGCGTCGTAGGAATGTCTATTACTTTCCCAGGCGTTCTACATTTCTCTACTCTGTAGGCCAAGCGGGATCCAGAAGAACACCAGAGATATTTGTTTTACCACAGGTTTCTTCAGATATCTGCAGCCATATCTACTGACTGCCCTGCGAGCTGCCGCATGGGCGTATGGTTAGAAGCGTTAGGACATTAGCCGTTCAAAAATGTAAATGGGTCATTCCACGTAAGATCAGCAGTGAGTTGACCCTTTGTGTCTCCTATTCGAACCAAAATATTTGTATTAGTTCTTCCAGCATTTTATGAAAATTTTTGGAGGGGTTTTTGTAAAAAAAAGTTTTTGGCAGATCTAGAGACGATTAAAGTTTCGACAATTTTGCGCTTGGACATTTTTTCTTTTCGCTATATCTCCTAAACAAAAAATAGCTATAGAAACGGTTGACATCTTATTTTATTCAAAAATAATGTAAAGCAACAGTGTGGGATCATTTTGGTAAATATACTAAATTTCGTTGGAATTGTTTAAATATTAAATGTTTAATTTTGATCAACAAAAATACAGCCATTTTTAAAATTGATTTTTGTTCTAGTTTGACACGTTAGTCTTTTGTTTTATCACATAAACAAATTCACAGTTCACAAACAACCGAGATATTCAACTTCAAAGATTGGACTAAGCCCTCATTTGCCACGACCGAAGGACCGGCTGTCGGTGTCAAAATGATGTGCCGCTGTATTTTGAGAATTTATATCTTGGTCTGTGTAAATGTTTGTGCAATATTTTATACACCACTTTAAAGAAAATTTTATTTTAATTTCAGCAATATTTTTTATTACATGATATAACAAAAAAGGAGACACGTTAATGCAATAATCGACGCCGCACACCCTAAATTTAGCAGTTTTGTCAACTTCATGAACTTTGTAACTCAGCCTAGTAAAAACTACGTAATCCACAGCATTGACTTTCCACCAAAAGTTGTAAGAGTTAATAAGAATACAAAAATGGCAAGCGCAAATTTTTATAACGCATATTTCGTTGCTAATGAACGAAAATTTTTAAACATTATCTAGTCCTACAATTTGCAAGCCAAGCCAAGGAAAAATTTATTATTATTATATTTGCAATTTTTATGTGATCCGAAAATACATGATTTTTGCGAGTATAAATTATAATAGATAATTCTGAAAATATGCAGGAGTAAACGATTTTTAATACTGTTTGTGTTCTTGAAAATGACACTAAAGACGTCGAAAACAGTGGACAGCATAATAACATAGTGTAACTGTACACCGTTTTTATTATAAGTAGCACTTGGGTTCGATATTCAGTTTTATATATTTTTTAATATGCTCCGTCGGAATGTATTCTTTGATCAGTGGAACTCCATTGTTAATTCTTTCCTCTCGGTTGAAGAAGGCTCAATGATAAACAGGCATAGATAGTAGTCATCCGTCTTATATGAGAAAACTTTCGGATTTTTGAAGTAGGTAATGATTGAGTCCCAACCAATTTCAAAGTTCACTGCGTGTGATAACAAGGGCGAAGCAAGGATCGATAGCCCTTTCATCCAACTTCGAAATTTCAACCGAGAAGAAACAAACGCAGGAGAAGAAAAGAAAAATTAAAAGATTTTTCCGGAGGTATTTGCTGTCCGTACGCCAATCGGCCTCCTGTCGGCGAAGTTCGGTCAATATCATTCATCGCTGAGTTATTTCCGCCGTTTTTATTACATTCCAACGGTAACTGAAAGGCTGAGACGAAACAATGCAACTCCTTGGGAAGATTCCAACATAAGATGTGACCGGATAAACGGAGATAAGACTAAGTCACCTGAGAGGGAGAAAAAACATCTCAGGGAAAGAAAGAAGGAGATATTTTCCGTGCACTGTCAGGGAGAGGATACGAGCTAAAGGCGCTGGAAGCGTGTTGGCAACACTGCCAGGTATTGCGAAAGACTCAAGAAATGTGAAATCTGAATAATTATCAATGGTATTAGTATGTAAAGTTCAAATTTTTAGTTACACAGGAACAAGTTTAGTCGACAAGTAACCTTTTTCGAAGATAGTACTTCTTACATGAAATCACGTGCGCTCTGAGACGTCATAACTTAACATAAATTGGGAAATCACATCACGGCAGTGCTGTCCGTAACCTGATCTTTTCTCATTGAGTTTAACTGGTTCAATAATATTCGATAAAATTAATTTTAATTTATTTTAATTTCCGTCGTGGAAGATGGCGAACAATAATGATTTGACCCTTCATGTAAAAATATGCGTAGAGTAGATTAGTGATACTCTGCAGTGTCGTCAGACCATTGACGTGACGTGTTGGATCAAGTTGCTATTTAACATTTGCATAGATGTTTTTAAGCTAAAATAATCTTAATAAGTTTAATGTTTAAGTTTAATAATCAATTCATAAGGCATATTCATCACCATACAGGTAATATACTTGAAACTGTGGTAAACATTTGATCATGCTTAAAACTAAAATTTGAAGAAATTTTCCAATTGGACGAAAAATTTTAAATGACTGCCTTCCAAAGAACAGACTTTTCTTGCAGTAAATTTAAATAAAACCAGCTCTTAAATATTTTCCAATGATGACAGTTCACTGTGTTTCAATATTTGTTCTCATACCGTATATTTTAAATGTCATCAAATAATTATGTAATTTCATTAACCCAAAAATATAGATTACGATCGAGTAACAACTAAGGTTAGTAAAAATATTTTGAGAAATAAAGGCACACCGCTGACTCCGGAAATTTCTCAAAACACTTCATCAGTTATGAGCATTAAATGGTGAAAGGGTGAAGGGCTGCAGTCAACCAATCTTAGGATTGAACGACCAATGAGAGATCATCAGTTACGGGATAGCGGTTTGTTGAAAAACTACGCAATATGGTGATAAATGCACTATTTTTATCACTACCTTTAAAATACCATTTTATTAAGTTTTCTAATTACTTGAAATTGCTTATAAAATGACTTTTCCTTGCAATCAAGCTTAAAACTTCAACTCCCTCAGTTACCCAAAATTTGTAACTCATAAGTATAATACTAAGTTTTGAATCAACTTCTTAGGAATAGGCTGGGAGGAAAAAAGCATGGCTAGTCTACCGTCCATCCTTATTTTCATGAGCTCTGCTTGCTCTTTAGTAGCATGGACACGCCAGTAGAATTTTTGGCACGTGTGGGACTGAGACTTTGGCTCTTGGCAATTTTGGTTCATTTTTTTCGACCTTAAACCAGGATGACTGTCATTTCTGACTTCTCCCAAGCTGAAGTAAACATAGTTCATCCAACAAAAGCTTCGGGATATAATATTGATGGTTGAGACCTATTCATTAACTGCCCTTGAAACTACCATTTTTGGGCGCTCTGCGTGGGTATAAATGCTCTGAATGGGTTCCCTTGTTTCTAGAGACGGTCAGTTGGTAGGCCTGACTGTTATAGGAAGTTTGGGGAAGCGAATTGATTGCTTGGGGGTTGCGGTGTTTGGGAAGGCGGTCGTTGAGAGGCCAAGGATGACTGGACCGATGAAAAAGAGGGGGCAGGTCTTCGCGAAAGAGGGCTTCTAATAGCAGCGAACCGAGAGATCACTTTGCGAAGGTCTAAATTGGCGTTTCAGGGGATGCGGCTGCCTCGGACGGGTCAAGGAGATTCGGATGGGGTGAGGAAGCGGAAAGTGAGTGAAGATGAAATAAGGCGATGTGCTCCTCTCTTTCCGTATCTTTCTTTGTGCTCGCGAATTGACGTGGGTTTGACTGAGGTGCGACAGCTGGGAAAAACAAACGATTCAGAGATTATCCATGCGCGGCCTCTCCTCACACGTGACTGGATGTTAGAAGAAAATAGTTCAAGGGCAGCCATCGAAGAAGCCTACGCATGCCTTTCTTGCTGAATGTAGTAAAAACGGTCGAGAAAACTAGTGACCTTGAGCAGGAAACCAATTTGATGCACGAACATACGTATCACGCACTGAACTCCAAATCTTAAATTTTATACCACCTAAATGATTAGCTATTTCTCATTCCCCAAACCTTCTCTTTACATTATTTTTACATGTTGTTCATTTCATAGCTCTTCCCTATTATAGGTACTTTATTTACCCCCCAACATTTTTCAAGTTAGTTGTTAAATTGAAGGTGTACACATCATAATTGATCATAAGTGACCATGGGTCAATGCATGTCAAAGCACCCGAAAAAATAGAAAAATTGCCCCGAGCGCTCCAATTCCCTGGGATATTGTATATGTTACAAAAAAATATCTGGGCTTTACCATGACTGCTCTCATACGAAAATCAATCAAACAGTTTAATAGTCAAAGATGATTTCAAACATTTCTCGCAGCAATAACTATTTGAAAATATATGTTTTCGTTAATTTTAAAAGACGTGTGCAATGTGATTTCCTTAGACTTTCAAATGATATTTTGCTCGATTATGTAGGGAAAATAGGTACGTAGGTATCACAAAATCACAACCGAGTGGTTACAAAAATCAAAAAAATTACGTCACGCTATAACTTAACAACGGATAGGACGTTTTAAAAACTGTTTAATGACAATACTTAGGGTGTAAATCCCAATAAATTCAGAAACTTTTAACGAAATCGTGGAAGCCGAGGACAACAGCCTTGTAATTTGACAGGAAATGACCCAAAACGTAACAGGGTGCACTACTTGCATTATCTCTTGCACTCATTGTGACATTCATTGTGTATTTTGTGCAACTATTTGATATTTAGATAGCAATACGTGTTCAGTGCAGGGAGATTCAGGAAGGCTGTGACTTCATTATGGCATCATTTTATTTTGAATTTGGGATGCAACATTATAATCCATCCGTCTCCGTGTTAACATTGTGATAAAAATGGAATATTTGCCTTCATGTTGAAATTTTAACGAGATATTAGATTCCGATTGGTCATAGTTCTTCATTGATATTGTAACGAATTTCATTCATTACAAATGTTTGTGAGTGAGTTGGGAGGTGACGATGGCTGTAGTGTTTCAAAATGTGCGGCCCAAGTGAGCGCAGTTACCTAATATTACGGGAGAGAGCGTGTGTCGGGAATGAATATAGTGTGTGTGATGTTTTCAAGTTGGCTTAAATAGGGAGAAACGAAGGACAGAATGAACGGATCGGGACTAGAGCTAAGGGAAGGCAGACGAACAGAGAAAGGAGGGATAAAGTGTTCGTGGAGGTGATACCTCAGCTGAGATCACAACCACGGATCAACTTGGGCAGGAGTTGCTGGTCCGGCGGACGTTGAAGGACCTGAGGAAAATCCGGCCTCATCGTTGAAGGACCTGAGGAAATTCCGGCCTCATCAACTTGCGTCAGAGTCGCCAGTCAGGCAGACTTTGGAGGATCTAAGGAAATTCCAGCTTCATCAATGGTTGGTTCAATCACTTTCCGTCCCTCACCGCTTTCCGAAGTTCCCCTCCTCGTCTCGACCCAGGAGAAGTATTTCTGTGCAAGCCACTGGTCTACGACTCCCTAAACGACGAGCTAGAAAGCCTTATTCTCACAAAGTTCATTTCATGGCGTATCTGTGTTCATTGTTACAAGCTAAAAGGCATTATTCTTTCAAAGTTTTTGTCGTGGTTTTTTTTTACTGTTGCTTAACAGATTCATAAGTGTTGTTTTTGATTTATCATTGACCATAGCTGTTCGTGTCACCAATAAATCATACATCCCTCACCTCATCAGGGTTTAACTTCATTGTCAAATAAATCATTAAATACAGTGTTATGAGGACGCATTATACCCTTCGGTAAGGAAAAGATCTGTCGAAAATCCACAAGATGGCGTCACTCGCACCCGATTGAGGCGTTTTGACGTCAGGAGTCTCTTACTCCAGGATAACTCCCGCACAAGGCAACAGTCGTCGGTAAGTTTTAGCCATGTCTACGGCGCGTAAGTACAGGCAGCGCTTATATAAGATCTGTGAAAGAAGACTGAACTAATTGCATCACCGTCCGAGCACATCATGGCCGAAAACCATTCAGGTAGCTTGTCGAAATATACCAATTACAGATTATATCTTACAACCGTGACGGCTGTTACTTTGCATTCCGATAGAGAATGGATTGATACATCTACATTAGTTTTAGATACTTCAATAATAATAATAGTTTTTATAAAAATATACCTTCCATCTTGTCGTTTTCCCGATGGTTTAATTATGCTCCGGGATAAAATTTTCATGTTTCAGATACGAGCCTCCCTTGGCAAAGGTCTATTATTTATACTATAAAAATATCAAGTTGATGGCTTAAGACTTTCACAAAAAATCTGGGGTCAGAAATCATCACAAATCCGACCTGTCGAGCGGGTGTAATGCGTCGCCTTAAGCGTGGATTTGTTTTTCTGTCAAACGTTACCTGCCCCTGTTTTTTTTTGTTTGAGCTACATTACCTTGCCGCGACATCTGTACGATTTAGCCGGGGTTCTAGGAGCGAGTCGTGGCAATATTGTGCCCTGGGACGGGATGGACGGGATCAACCAGAGGAGTCACCCTTACACTGGAACCCAGGAAAAGTACTGATTGATGTTTTTTGTTTAATTGTCTGAGTGTATCGCCCCTTGTTTGGGTTGGCCTCCCGCCTCGTGGAGTGGTGATGCGGCACTGCTCGGTGGACCACTATTTCCAGGAAAGGGGGGAAAACTGCAGACGTAAGAGGGACCGTTACAATATGTTACATGATACCGTTCCGATAGAAAAACCGTGAAGACTGCACTCACGCTACACGCCGAAAAACTAAACTCTTAATCTTTAAATGTGTTTACACACCTTATAAATCGAGGCGATGTGTAAATAAAACCTTAGATCGTAACTAACACAGAAAAGAATATAAGTAAGACCATGTGAAAAAATATTTTTTCATTCCTTTTTTACCGAGTCAAGGCAGAAGTTATTCTCTGAGTGGGAGAACTGATATTCATGGAAGCTCTTGAGGATTTTGGAAGTGGTTAAAATAAACAGCTAAAAGCCAATGCCAAGAAAAATTCATTGCTGGGGACAGGCAATGGCAGTGGATGAGTTGATGTGATCAAGTATAATTAGAATTTCTACAATACCATCCGTACAGTAAGCTTAGGCATAAAGTATGACAAGGGAAAAACCTACGAATGCCTTTCCTCAAACATACCAAGGAGTACCATCGATACCTAGGCAAATTTTCAGACATGAAATTTGCCTCTCATAGCTATTGATCAACTTTTATTTGGAAACTCGGTGGGTTCAGGCATGACTTCGTGGAAATTAATCATGATGTAAAGAATACTGAATTTTTCCACAATTTATTTTCAATCGTACAGCTAGTTTCAACGCCAAGGCTTCATTCTTAGGTACATAATACATTTTACAATGGCTTTTCTTTGGAGTCAAAATCATAATCGGCCTTTTTTCCTGTCTACGATGACATATTGTTCTTTTAGGTGCCTCATGAAAGAGTCAAAATTTGTCCAAGATCCTAGAAGTATAACATTTCTTAACATTCTAAAAAAAGCTAGGCGATTTAAAGGAATTTTCATGCGATACATCCTTCAAGATTTTACCCATGATGGAAACGTTGGCTCCAATTAACGGCTAATCATTATAATGCAACAATAAATTCACATTAAAAAAAACTAGCTTGAGCTTATAAAAAAAATAACTATACCTGATATTAAAGGTATTAGAGTAAAGATGCAATTTATAAGATGGAGTTTCCTTATCCTCGATGTTCTTTGCAAATACCTTCCTATCTCAGTTCAAGCAATGAGTTTCTTCCGCAACGGTAATTGTGCTCAACATGCATTCATGTGCGACCTTTGTACCAAGGTCTCAGGGAAGCACAAAATTTAGAGAGTATGATAAGAAAATCGAGGATGGGAGACGATGAGAGCTTCTTGGTTCATGGAGATAAACAAGTAACATATGCAAACGTGTGAACCCGGTCCCAGTTTTGAATTTTAACACAATGTAATCATAACTATGGCAATTGGGATAAACTTAGCTGCGTCACCATGTACACCCAGTACGTGGGGTTATCTCAGCATCGATGATGAAACCGGATATTCTAAATGCAAACAATGTTTTCAGGATTTGCGTTTCACCTTTGCCAGGAGATGCGACGAAAGAAACCCGAATTGCAATCTCACTAGAACAACAACACTCCTAGGGATTCACTTGCAAAACCCTATTTATAAGGCTCACACACCCAATAGGATGGGGAAACCCTCTGCGTCAGGCGAGGAGCGTGACGCTTGCCGCAATGTGTAGAGGCAAGGTTGGGTAATGGAAGGGAGATGGCGAGCTTCATCCGGGGTTTCTCCTCCAGCATTCACGAACATCGGTTTCCACATTCTAGATAAATGCATAACAGCAAGGAAAAACTCTCAAATATTATTTCTTTCTAACACATGTTATCTAATAGCTAACGAAATAAAAATCAGTCTCCCTCATAATCAGGCCAGAAAAGAACCAAACAATTGGTCATAAAAAACGTCAAAATGTTCTGGTAATCCCAAACAAAAAATATCCACGCCAGTTTTGGCATGAAAATTGAAAAAAAATATCAATTTCCTGGTATTCCTTCCACAAGAATGTACATGCAAGTTGTTCGAAGTTTTTGTTTGAATCTTCCTTCTAATGACAAGTTTTGAATTTTAGAACATAACCACATCACATGTTCACAGTAAAGTTAAATGACTTTCCCCTGGGGAGAAGTCATCAAAATTATCACAAATTAATGGCTAGCACTCGTCGCTGCCATCAATTTGTACTAAACTTATAATGAAAATACCAACGATGTTTCGATCCACAGAGTTTTTATTGGTACAAACAGTTTCACCACTGGCATCTGGTGATGACGCAGTAGCGTTGAAACTAGTTGTACCGATAAGGTACTCTGTATATTGAAACATAGCTAGTGTTAAAATTATTTATTCAATAATGGACTTCCTCAAGGATACTCCTGACAGGACCAAATTAAATTTGAACTAATTTGCGCAATGCTCATCAGTGTTCCGTGACTCTTAAAATTTTATTTCAATAATTCCTGACACCTTGAAAAACGGCAATCTTGGCCTCCCCATTCTTATCCTAATTATTCTCTTTGGTTTGCCTCTCTTTTTCTCGACTTCCTTAAGTAGTAGAAAATGAATAAAGTAAACAGTTCAAGCAACGCTAAACAGGAGATATCCTTGAATAATCAAAAGTTTTGTGACTTCATCCGGTTCTCTAGCACTCAATCAATATCCTGAAAACTTTCATCATTTTGCGAAAGAAAATGAGATAAATGAAGAAAATCTGTATTACCTTTGTTACCACTTGCGTACAATACCATTATCAGATTTGACACCCATTGGCATTAAATATGAGGCTTATTTCGGTTTAAAACGTGACAGCACTCCTTACCTTGCTAAAAACTAAAATTTTGATTTCTCCCGCTCCGGTAATTCCGTGAGATATTCAGTAAATATGCCAACACTATGTAAAGATTCGAAGCTGAGCGTAGTGATTGGGCGATCATATATCAAATAAACTCCACTTTCTCAGGCGAGATATCGTAGAACAGCATAATGAGTAATGAAGCTCAAATGATTTCGTACTGTCTACAAAATTTTATTTCCACCTCTTGCTACACGTGTTTCGACTGACTAGCAGTCATCATCAGGCAAGACTGATGACTGCTAGTCAGTCGAAACACGTGTAGCAAGAGGTGGAAATAAAATTTTGTAGACAGTACGAAATCATTTGAGCTTCATTAGTGATCATATATCAAGTTGATCACACTGTTAGTCGTGAGCTGCCCCAATGCAATTGTCGTAGTTTATACATGAAGATGCTCTCGCATATTGCTGCCACAAACGGACCCTTAATTGAAAATTAATAAATCAAAATCATACCGAGTATGCATTTGATACAATATTTATAAGAAATTATAAGAATTATGGCCATTTTGAAATTTTATGGGATTAATTATATCACCGGTGAGACTTGATAAAAAAACCTGATACTCTTCATGCCGGTCATTCATCTGTATATGTCGCGCTTTAAGCACTTTATAGTGCCACTTAAACTATAATTTGGACAGATATCCTTATTCATACGATTGTATTCAATAGCTAGATAAGGCCGTTATATTACTCCGAGCACCAGATTGAATATTTGTTACCATTTTTCTCAGTTTAGGCGTAACTTTATCTGTTAAGTTATATATAAATCGTTTTTCTTCATTGCAATAGGGAGGAGATTTCCCCAAACCTTAACAGTGATAACTGTAAGAACTGACTTTGAGATTTGAGTTTCTACTATTTAGATCGTATATATATTTATATTTAAGGATTCCCCATGCAAACAGATGACAAAAAACATCTACTGAATGCAATCCAATGACTTGAAACTACGTTCGTCGTCCGAGCTCGTATACTTTACATGCAATTGAAATATTTGTAACCGGCGAAAATCAAAATAATCATCGACAGATATTGTACTTAACATATACGTAATGAATTTAAAAATTAGGATTGCACTGAACTACTCTCACCGTCGGATAATTACATAGCGTTGGCATATTTACTGAATATCTCACAGAATTACCGGAGTGGGAGAAAAAGAAATTTAGTTTTTAGCAAGGTAAAGAGTGCTGTCATGTTTAAAATCGCAATTATGCCTCATATTTAATGTCAATGGAGATAAAATTGGAGTGAATGCGGTAAAACAGCTTAACAGAAAATCGAGAATAGTTTCACAAAGAGTTACTTCACTATCAAATATTTCAAGATACTCTTAACATATTGTAGTTGAACCTTTGCATTGTTGTAATTAATCTAGTCTAAAAAACGTTTTGGGACCTTTATTACGAATGGAAATTAAGTGTAACTTTCTTATGGATAATATGCCGTAGAGGTAAGCATCATATTAGTTTTTATACAAGTCAATTTCTGAGGAGTATCATTGCGTGTGAAAGGTGCTTGAGATGTGAAAGGTTTATTGCATTTTTTTCGTTATAGCTAATAAATATTTTAAATTGATTTTCGAATGTTCGGTCCTGTCAAATTATTTTTTTTCAATCACGAACGGTCGATGTAAAATTCCGGCTTGGGAGAGAATAAGGGAATAGGTATTTGCAATGCAAATTGTATCGTCCGCCTTATTTGAATAGAATCTTAATTTAATATTAATCGCCGGGTGTCGCCTTTCGGACAAGATGTTTCGCGGTCGATAAAGCCCAGGATGGCGGAAAGTGGGTGAAAGTCTTCTGGATGAGCGTCTCCAAAATCCCAAGATGCTGTTGGGAGGAGTGAAAGCATCTATTAAGCCGTATAATACCATCTCTGATGGAGAGGCGAGATATTTCCAACAATATTACTAAGATTGTTCGATTTTTGTAAAGCAGACCGAGTAGGAATTTTCATCAGGCTACATAACTGCAAAATTTAAGTAGCCGTCTTCAGAGAAGCGGGGAAAAATTATTTTCTAATTTTTTCCATAATTTTTCAACAATCTTTATCTGTAATTTAGACCTTGAGCATGTTTTGTTAACGCTTATCTTTAACGCTTTTTCTGATTGGCTTTTCCAGCACGTTTTCGGTGTCTGAATGAATTATTCTCTTTAAGTTAGCAACAACTTTGGAAGAACTATCCAGTAATATAAATTTGCCATAGTACTGCCCTACTTTGACGTTAGCTGTCCTTTGGGTGAGAACGGTTGAAACCGCGAAGTTACAGACTGTCTAATCCTACGAAACTCCGCAAAATTAGTTAACACTTTAAAAATGCAGACTCTCTCTGCATTTCATTAGCGAATACGAGTCATTCAAGTGACACCAAATGCAAGGCAAGCATGTAAAAATCTTGAAGAATAAATGCGAGCCGAAAAAATACAAGATTTATTTAATAAATGTGTCCCTTCGATTTGTTTCTCATTTCAAATGTATCTGTTCCAGAACAAGAATTCTCAGAAAGACCACTATAGCAGAACCACGGTTTAAATAGTTGCATACTGCCCAGTAAAACAAAATTTTTGTAAATTTCCAAATCATTGCGAAGGGTATAAATGACGTGGGAATCAGTCTTAAGATTCATCAGCAGTGAAAGTTTTCCTTATCCAACTTGACTAAGATTCAAACCCGGGTCTCTGTAATGGTTAAGTCAGTACTTAAGGTTATTATAGGAAGATATTTATATATCCATAATAAAAGACCGTTGCTGTGCTCGCTTTCGCGTTAACAATTTATTTATCACTATAGATATCCTTTCATGAACATTAGTTCTCTTTCATGTAGAATTGTTTGGCTTCTCCCTCACTCCAGTATATAAGTGAACAACCCCTCTGCCGGCATTCCAATCAATATCATCAGTCCAGTCAATTTTTCGGTCCGCTAAATATATGTGACTTGTTCTAAAGACCCTCAAATCAGAGACTGGAAACCTCGGTGCCACTTCTGATTGGTGGGCCTCGAAATATGGCAGAACTAATGAGAATCAAGAATTTTAAACGAATAGTGGCACAAATATTGGTAAACTTTGCTTAGTAACAAAGTAATCTCAATTGCTGTGTTATTTATTACTTAACATTAAATTAACCATTAAATAATTAAAAAATAATAAATCAATAAAATTAATAATTAAATAATGAAACGTTTTATCGGTAAATTAACTATTTCGTTAAATTAAGCACCCAGAGCGGGCCATCCAAGGTAGCCGGTTTCCAGTCCCAGACTTGTGGGTCTCTAGCTTGGTCTAGTCCGGGGCAATCTGTTTGAGACGGACCGTTTTGGATTGTTGATAATCCGTTTGAGCGTAGAGGAGAGGGGGTGACCATCTGTTCCGTTAAAGTTATTGTGATTCTTAGCGATTTCGATCGCCTCCCAGTATCAGCCAAGGGAAGTACGTAATTTTCTTGGTGATGGTTTTCATTTCTTCAAACTTTATTACTTGGTCGGGTGCTGGCTAGGCGTGCAGCGGAATGGTAAAATTGCTTCTATTATAACTTCATTTCCCTTTGTTAATCACTCAGACCAAAATATCCTGCGCGATCTCAAAATCCTATCCTTATGAATCAGCTTCTATTCACAATGTATTAGCCATCTTTCTCTGGGTACGTTCTATCATCAAGGTTGTACGTCTGGTAGAGTACCATGAATTGTAATGACTGACGCAGGAATGCAATTGAAATGCACGAACGCTGTTAAAATGGCTACTTGCCTGCAGTTCCAAGATTTTTTACGTCATTTCCCTGTTGATAAATAAATTTAGTCAAGTAAATACTGTAAATTTCCGTTTGAGTGAAATTCCAGCGAAGCCTTTCTTCTTAATTTACTAAATATAGGCTTTTACTTTCTTTTCCTTTACGAAGCACACTATTTTCGAAAACCTTAATGTTTCTCTTTATAGTAGCCAAAGAATCTCTTGAGCTTTCGGAGCTGATGACGTTCACTGGGATACCCGCGAAATGGTTGTCCACCAATATGCTGGAACGTTTGAGGAGCCCGATCAATTCTAAATTACAACACAACCGCGGAAGCTTTCGTAACATTATTTCTCTTAGGTGGACAAATGTATGAAGTTCTTGCTTCATTTATCCCAACCTCGGACGTAATTATAACTTATAATTTTTAATCAGGTTCCCGGAATATTCCCTTCAATTATTTACCCATACAATTTATCTCTTCCTTCTCAAAAAATTTGTTTAATACCTAGTAATCCTTTCTCCCCTCATATTTTGAAAGTAAAGTAATAAATGCACATCATTCCGGAAATTAGAATATACGAATTGGGATACCGGTGGTGTCAAATGATTTTTTCAGTTCTAATTTTATCCCCTTGGTGCGCATCAAAAATGCAGAAGAAGCGTAAGTCTAAACTTCTCGTGTATTTCAAGTAATTCCTTCCATATGCACGTATTTGCCTTGAGCGTGAATCATCTCAATTTCCATCCTTGGGGGAAAATCGTTCCAGGATACTGTAGAAGCACGCGAAAGGGAACGCGTAATGTTGGACTCTACTACAGAAGTGTGCCAAGCATTTCGCAGACGACAGAAATGCTCCGAGAAAACGGAAAGAGTAAATCGAGCTAGGAGCCCCAAAGGGGGATACCGAAGCCTTTATTTACTTTGGAATCCCTTTCCTTGGGAACGCAGGAAATGTACTCGGCACTTTCTCGGTATCAGATGCAACCGCTTGGATTGCAATCGCTTCCTGGGGAATCTTGAGCACGGAAAGAGAGGAGAATATACGGCAACGTGTCGGACGGAGAAAGGAAGTGTATAAACGGTTCAAGGACCGGTTAGGATGCTATCGTCGCTTCGGACGGCGGTGGGTGCAGTTACCTAATCCCTTTTTTCTTACCTCAAATTGCAATCGTGTCGACTAGATGCACATTACCTTGCGACAAAGATCATTTGGGGAGAATAGAGTCAGGGAGTTTAGTTACCCTGATAAAATCGTGTACAATGCAGTGCCGTGCAATAAAAATGATACATACAATTGCCGGCTATAATTGAACAAAGGCTACTACTCGGATTAATTTCTCTCCACGCGCAATAGCGACACCCAGACTATCTAGTGTATCAGATGCAACTATGCTTAAGGCGATATTCATAGAATAAAGAAGTTCAAGCGATATTTTTCCCTAGCCTTAGAAATAGAGTCCATATTCGAATTTCATTTTGAACATTCCATGACACGCAGTTTTACGAATCAGAACGTGAAATTTTAACTTGTACCCTCGCCAAAACGGACGCAAACTTCCGGAGTAGATAAAGAATTACATGGATTATTCTCTGTGAATCGTAGTTCCGCATTAATACTTAAGAGAGACTGAAGGTGCTGTAGAGGAATGAAGTGGGGGTGCAGTATTGTTTTTAGTGGTTTAACGCCAAGGGAAGAATGTATCAAACATTTTTATTTATTATTAAATTTAAAATTCCTAATAGACTACACCTTTGCTAAACACGAAGCAGGAACAAATCCAAGTATTGTTCTGAGAAATAATGCCAAAATTCCCATTAAGCCAAAATATCGGGTGTCCGAAAAAGAGCTCACTAGTGGGCTATTCCCCGCAAACTCAACCAAATGGCTATGCACTCGTGGCTCGACAATACCCAATTTCCACGATTTATGTCACATAGGAAGAATACAATAAGGAATGACGATTTGAAAAATATTAGCCTTCTGTAATAATAAATGTTAATGTTATGACACTTTAAATATCACAAATTGGCTCGCCGCAGCTCCGAACACTATCTCCAATAAATGACGATCCAGCTGTCATATTTTAAATATAATGACAATTTTGTAATTAAAAGACATTATTCTGTGTTTTCTATTAACGTTTGGCTTCCTAAATTAATGATCTAAGCTCCAAGATGACTTTTATTTTTCTGTTTCTTTTATTTTGATCCATTTTTAGGGCCTAATATCTCATAAATTAATTAAAATATATGGTCAAACTTAATTTTTTCAAACAGCAAGGACACAGGACTGTACAATATGAGTATAAAATTTAATTTGTGGCACGCAACCACGGCACAATGGGGCAACAAAACGGAAAGATGAAAAAGTTGCTAATTTTGGCGCGGATAGCATGCGACGTTTAACAACCAATTTTTTGTTGATAAATATAGTTAACAAATGCTTAAACCCTTATCTTTCTAAAACAAAAATGAAATTGGTGGGTCATATCGTCAAACGCACAAAAGATAGGGCGAACATAATGTCCTGTGACTGTGAAAAATGACACTTTGTGGAGTTATGCGGGTGGCCTGCGCATGCGCCGCCGTGGGTCGAAAATCCAAGTGAAGCTGTTGTACGTAAGTAATTCCTTTTAACCTCCACTTATACCCATATGAAGAATTACCATATATTATAAACGTAGGTGAGAGAGGAAATGTAACTTCTGCACATCATCTGCTGATCGAGTCCGCGAAAAAAAGTCTTCAATTTATAGATCTGTTAGTTTATCCTTACGCTGGGTTCCAAGCATTTGCGCTAATTTGTGATATTTGAATTGTTATAACATTAACATTTATTACAACAGAAGGCTAAAATTTAATTTTAAAAATCGTAATTCTTCATTGTATTCTTGCTATGCGCTAAATATCATGGAAATCGCAGATGGTCGAGCCACGGCCTTGATTGAGTTTGCATGGAATCGCCCTAGTTTGAAAAATTCATGATGTAGATATCAGTGGAAACGGAACCTTATATTTATTTTCCGCTAGTGCATAGACGTTAACTTTTTATGCCCACAGGTTGAAGGCAAGTTTGGTAATGGTGTTTGACCATTATCAATCATTATTCCTGAAAAATATAACATCGCATTCTTCTATTCCGCAATTCCTCAGAGACCGAAAGCAATTATGTTACTACCTCTAGCCATCAGATGAACTAACTCATCTTTTTCGTAATGACATCATTTATATGTAAATATAACATTTAAAATCATTATTAGAATAAGAGTAAACGATACTTGTGACCTATTACCAGTCAGATATTTTAAAAATATGGTGATCAACTTACAGGTATAGCGAAAATTGGTAACACTTCAGCTAAATGCTCGAGGCAGCCATAGGCGTCTGAGATGAGCAGGCAGAGGAAAAAATGACGACAGCAAAAGACTCAAAGTGGACCTCTAAAGGGACTCTCATCCCCACTTCTCCAACTGTTTTACATGCTTCCCTGTCCATGAAGAAATAATTTTTACAAGTAAGTGCCACCAAGTTTTGCGACACCTGCACATACCACCCGAGCGTCTGTCCATATCGTATGCATACAGGAAACTCGTGTGAGAGGTGAGTAAGTCATAGAATAAGACTTCATTTCAGGTGTAGTTCAGCAGTGGACGAGTTTGGGACATGGAACTTCCTGCGGAACGGGGAGAAAGTTTGCCTAGTGTGAAGGGTCAGTCAGAAAACCATCCTGCTGCCAACACAAGCGCTACGAGAAGTTCGATTACTCACTACCACCTGTCCAGTTTCGACTCGTCTCACAATGAGACTTCTATTTTTATTTTATTTATTTATTTATACTTTTTTGTAATTTATTTTTAACTTGGTAGTATGTGCAAATTTCCCTCTTATTATCATTACTATTTCATGTTATTTCATGCATTGTTTTTTGTTGGTGTTACATTAGCTTATCCTGTCTGGAGGTTATCGCAGGTTTTTCACTCTCCCTTTCATGTATGGGTGTTTTCCTGCAGTTGGTTTTTCCATCAAGGACATCACCTTCTTACATCCGTACGTTTTTCTCAAAAGTTTATATATCTTTCTACACACTTATTTCATGAATGTTTCTGACGAGGGGTTAGATGGAAGAAGGGACTGCCTCAGCATCAATCTCGCCCCAATAAAGACGGACACATTATTATTAATATTATTCCGCATAAAGTCAATATCAAATTCATAGCGATTGATGACTTTAACCAATCGCCGTGCATTTTTCGAGAAGTCTCCCGTGCATTTTTCGTGAAGTAGGTTGGTTGCCCCCTTTATCAGAACTTAGTCGATATCTTTAGAGATGCCGCAGACCCTTGATACTTTGGATGGTGCCAAATCACATCTTTCCGTCCCACTTTCCCACCACAATCACGAACGCTTCAACTGCAAGCATTATCTAGCGAAGAAGATTATCTTCTGGAGACCAGACGAAGAGGCGTTTATCCGAATCGGATTTGTGGATAAAGTTTCGGAATGCAATTTTCCTTCCATCTTGTCCGTCGATTTTTTCTAAAGCTCCTCGAGTCAACGATCCTTGTAGTGCGCCAAGCTGGAAGGAGGATTGGGCTCTTATTGGGGAAATTCTAACTGGAGAAGAAAGGGAGTATATACGAGCCGAACTCTCCCAATCAATGCGAAGAAGAAGCTTGGACCTCTTGTGAACCTGTACGCAATAAAAGTGCGCTACGGATCAAATAATGCGAATGTACTTTCCCCGTGGTCGCGGGAGGGGAGGTCTTTTTTTATGCGCCCATATCGATAACATTATGCCTCGCAACGGTGTGGTATAGGAAGCGTTAAAAATCCTTCTTCGGAGAGACAAGTTTCGCCACACGACTTTTACAATCGCTTGACGTAACATTTTCGCTCTCTTATCGGCCTAACTGAGAGTGGAAATATTTTATTAAGGATGTGTTCCCTTATCTTTTCCTGCCCGGGACTTTCAGTCTTCACCCAATGGTTTCGCCTCATTGCCCATAAATTCGTTCCCGTACGCACCTTACGACTTTCTGACTCCCATTATACGATCGGAAAAACATGGAGTTGGATTCTCGTTAATGCGGACATAGTATTCTTTCCAAATGTAGCATTTGGCGAGAAAAAGCATTGCAGTGGGTGCAATAGATGATTTTTCGTTTGAATTCCTTCGCTTTACAGTCTACTGTAATACGCAAATTCTATGCTGAATGATAGATGGCGTTAAATACACACAAGTCTACCGGTATGTAATGGGTTTGGCAGTTTTTACGCATATATTTCATACTTGTAACGAACTGTTGTAAAATTCAATAAAAATATGAAGAGGTCGTAAAATGTAAAAACTACTCTGATTAATAGTCACTTACAACTTCGATGAGCTTTATGGAGCCACACTGAAATATATGAATTGTCGATTTTTATAAGTTAAAAAGTTACTTTTTCCAGTGGAGTTTGTAACCACATCCATTGAAATTGTTCTGTGCCATCCACCTCGGAGTTTTATATATATAGCTTTCTCCATAACCTTAACATCAAATGCCTTTTCTCGTTGACCGAGTTCTTATTTCTCTAGATCTCGATCATTTTATTTCTTTTGTCACCATAAACACCAAATTCAAGGCAGAAAATGAAGGGACAAAAATTTGGAAATAGTGTCGTTTACGCGAAACTAAGTCATGGTTAGCCATAACCAGTCTTCTATTCAAGGGATGTTTATTTTATACAACAATTGTGCATTTACTAGCCAATGACGGTAATTTTTGCAAAAGTGCAGTCCAGTTTTCCAGGGAAAACCTGATCCATGTGAATTCGTACATGGAAAACTATACTTTTGGGAAAATTAATTGAAAAATTCTCTAGGCACCAGGTCCACGGATACAGAGCACTTAAAGTGGATTTCAATCCATTTTATAGATATGGCCGGAATTGGAAGCTCTGCGCTTGGTTTACCGACGTGAACTAAGGTCTAGATGAATAGCAGCCTAAGCCTTCCGGTAACTTTACAGTTAAAACGGGATACAGGGCTTAGTAAACGCATTCTCGTCTCCGTCCCTAAAGTTTACTCCTGGTTTAAATCTGATCTATGGCATGTTATTCTGGATATTCGCATCCTGCATACGCAACGGACGCCGTACATTTTTGCGAGCGTGTGGTGCCTCGTCGAACTAGAATCGCATGACGTTCATCACCATGCTGGAATCCACGTGCGGAGTTAAGATACGAATCTGATGTCCGTCCAGTCGGGCACGCTCAACGTCGGTGATTTCCACTGACATTACTGCATTCTAGGCAGTAATCTACATCAGTTGCGTAGTAATGTTCATTAAAGATTTTAAACCAATGTTCAACCTTACAAAGAATCATGATATTCATCATTATCTTACAAGAAGGAGGCATGATTATGCAATGAGAAAGCACAGCCTTATTCTTCACAGTGCAGGGCCTGTCGCAATGAGTTGTAGAATGTACGATAAATTATATAAATCTCTCAAGGATTAAACTATAACTGGCAAGTATTACACTAAATTAAAACGGTATCTCTTGGATTATTACATTGATAAATACTTCAAAGATGTCGTAATATTTTAATTTTTTGTGGAGTGATTGTAACGTTTGTGGTGTAATATTTGCTGGGTGTGATTTATGTTGTTTTCTATGCAATCATGCTGTGGGGTCCTATATATATGTACATACATATCCTCTGTGACCAGTCAAATTATTTATTTATTCCATTAATGTAAGTTTGTGGAGTAGTAGATAAATGCCTATAAGGCCTTGACATTGCATAGGGGAGCTGTGCTTTATGTCCCACAGATTGACTTAGCTATTTTTTTCCATAATTTGTTTCTCTTTTACCATTTCAATGGGAAAAATTTTCGAAGGTTCAACCATGGAAAGATATAAAGTCAATTGTATCATAATGTGTGTACTTGTAGAAAAACAAGTCCGCTACTTATATCAATAACTAATCTCCGTCTGTCATTACTATTTTTTTGCATATTAAACTTGAAATTAAATAGTGTTCAATAGGAGAAAGGGAAAAACAAGGGGAAAATGACATTTTTCCATCTAATATAAATACCGCTGTCACGAAAACTGTTTACAAAAATTTTTGTTGCCAGTTTTTGCGGTTCCCTGTTGAACTAGACTCGCATGGCGTCCATCACCACCGCTGGAACCTACGTGTGGAGTAAAGATACAAATCTGATGTCCGTCCAGTCAGGGACGCTCAACGCCAGCGACTTAATGCATTCCATTAACATGATGTGCCGACGTTACCGTTTACGTAAAGTGAAAAATAATAGCATTCTGGAGAAATTACCATTCCCATATACATGTTATTTTATTTAATGACTTAAAATTACAGTTTCATAAGATTACATTATTTCAACATAAATACTGAAATATTAATTTCATGCTTCTTATATTTGCTGAATTTAAAATGTATAATTCAAATGTAGTGTTCATTATGACTATGGAACTATTTTGCTCAAGTTACCTTCACCAGATGTAGGAATTCAGTAAATGTTTTTACTCATGCAGTAGCCATAGAACCTCCTTGACATAGAAAAAAAATTAAAAAAGGGATGTCAAAATCAATTTCCGATCAATTTTTCTTATATTTACGCTTTAATCGTGGTATACATGGCAAAGATATTTGTGAAAGTAAGGATTTGAAAATATGATTTGTGAAAGTAAGGATTTGAATTTTAGCTAATATAGACACTCAACTAAAACATTCATGTTAGAAATATTACCAATCAAGGTAAATTATAAAGAGAGAAAGAGCATTTAAATGTAATAAAAGGTTAAACAAATGGCCGCTAATCTGTCAAATAGCTCGTTTTTATGACGTTAAGGTATTATTTGTGAAAATTAACGGTCGAAATGCTGCAGTTCTTGTCCACTACTTGGTCAAAGGCATTCATGATTAAAGTAAACTGGCAAGATAAAATTAATAGTGCAAGTACTTTTTTACATGGTAAATTATTATCGTCAGAAACTAAAAGCGATTTTAGTAGATCCTCTCAGGGAATGCCTACATGTGGTCGACTTCGACAGAAGGTTTGTCTTCTATGCGTTAATAATTAATCTTGAAGTGTGAATAGAATGAGAACCTAAAAATGTTAGAACAACGTTTTCCCCTTCCTTTTCAAAAGTATAGAGATTTTTTACTTAGAAAATACATAACTGAAAACCATTTAAATAAGGTTCCACCGTACAATGATTCGATTGTCTATTAATTATCACTTTGACTAAATACATAAAAGCGCGTTCCTCCGTTTCATATGAGTGACATACTCTGATGCTGTTTTATTTCCAATTCAAAATTTCTGGAGTTGATGCGAAGCCCTGTCATTTAATACGTCTCGGAAATTCCATTTAAGCGACTGTCAACGATTTTGTTCATTAAAAGCTAAACTCATAGACTACGTTGCAAACTATTCGGATGTATGTTTCTGCTTTCTTCAGACTTGCAAGAGAGGTCACAGGTTTACCAAAGCACCACACTCAACATTTGGATTACCATATTTGTTATCTTTCACATCTATCAATATATTTACGAACCTGTATCTAAAAACGGTGTCACATAATGGAGAGTTAATATACAGCCACATAAAATCACATATAAAAAATGTATAACCATTTGCATGATCTCCCGTATTTGACATCTCAATAGGGAATCATTTTTGCATTTAAATTGTACTCACAATAATTTGCCCAAATTGATGTACATACGCAGTAGAACTCCGCTAAACCGTGTCTCTGATGAACTGAAACTATTGACAAGCACTGTATAATCAATTGGACAGCAAGGCACGCCACGAAGAAGAGACCGGGCTAGATTTTGAAAGGAATTAGCTCTATGAGTTTTCTCGTCAGATTGACCTCCGATATGTGAGCAATCGAAAATGCCGTCTTATGAACTTCAAATAAAGAGGTGGAGAGATAAGGCTGTCTCCAATCTTTTGCAAAGCATAACTGCGGCAGAAGATACGAAATTATTATTAAAAATATCCTATTTATTATGTACGTTTGTCGATTTTGACGATGTCATTTATGTTACGCGAAAGAGATAAGCAATCATGTGTATTTTCCCAAATCGAACTTTGGATATTGATTATCTGAAAACATCAAGCTATACTTGACGGTTCTGCTCCCTTTATTTCAGGTGAGCAGGGTTCTACCACATAGATAGAAGCAGTGAAATTGCAATTTTATCACTAATGAGAGCAATTAAGGAATATATTCATAGATGGCGATACGATAGTTTTGGATCGAATCACTACAAAGACGGCTTATTCTCTGTGAATTCAATCACATGGTGAAAACAATATTTATTGCTGTTTTGACAGTAGGGGAGTCAGTATCTTTTTATATTTCCTGCTCAATTTATTGTCAAATATTAAAAATATTTAACTGAATTAACAAACTTCAACTCGTCTTCATAAAGTTAGTAAAAAGAGTAATGTCACTATGTTGTCGCAATCAGGTTATATCTTGTTCTTCCTCTTGAAAATAACATCCATTGTCGACTTCACGGATGATTATGGTAACCAGTGTCAATGCAATTCACCTAAGTAATGATGAGCGGAATTGGTGTGGCATACATTGACACACGAGAGTAGTTCAAAAAGTGTGTTCGAGAGAATGGTGGAGGGGGTACAATATAGAGGGAGGGCAAGGGAACAATATCTGTCGCAAGTGAGGAAGGATGCCGGGGCAACATTCAGCGAAGAAATGATAATGAAGCTCAGAAAATATGTGAATGGAGGTCTTTATTCAAACAAATCTGAGGATTGATAACTGCAAGAAGAAGTAATGAGAATTCAACGGGCTTTATATGTTTAGTAAATTATAGACTGAGGGAAGGAGCCGATTTATCCAAAAATTACGTGGGTGTAGAAATACTAGAAACCACTGTTGTGCCCACTTGTACATATGCCGGCAAAATGTCTCTTGAACTTCCAGAACATATGATGCCGGCGGGAATACCGGTGAAACGTCTGTCCATCAATATACTGGAACGCGAAAAGAACCCGATCAAACCTGCACATTTCATTTTAGTTTCAATTAGGTCGAAACCTCACTCGATGGAATAAATTTATGGGGTGGATCCTAATTCCATCGCTACACGTGACATTAATCGCTACTTTAGAGGATCATTTGACAGAGACAGATATAGAAAATTACGAAGAAAGGCAATTTTCATGATTTGGACTAAAGATATTTACTATGATGCCTGAACGATGACGTCCAGTTCCGTCATTTCAGAAAACGTAGATCGTAATCCCGTCCTATAGTAGAGCTTGAGAACTCCTTACACGATTTTTTTGCTGAACTAAACTAATTTTATGCCTTGTGGGAAACTTGAGTTTTGACAAAGAATTTCTCAAACGTTGATTCTTCCAGTTCATTATATTTGCACCATTCTTGAATGAAATAAAATCATTATCGCTTCCAATGTTCCCCTGAAGTTTAGTTTATTCATCCAAGTTTCACTTTCTTGCGACAGCATGCTTAAGAATAGGTGTCGGAGGAAGTGCTCCGGCATTACTTTCACTGTACTGCCAAATCTCGTCACAACCTTAATTTAAAGATATGATAACCCTTTTGCCCACCTTTTATTTATTGCTATACGAGAAATGTCTGGTCATTTTATGTACATTTGCCTGTATTTCATGTAAATTTGTAGGTGTACCGGAAACGGTGTAAACGCGGAAATTTTTATGGTTCATTTGCCCGCCATTCGAGTAAGTTAATTTATTGGTCATAATTTTGATCTTTTTGTAATATTAATTTTTCCTATGCGGCCATTTTTTAGACAGAATATAATGTAAATATAAGATGAAAGAAGAGCCCAATTTCCACAAAACCAATCCACAGGCAAAACATGGACGTTTCGTAAGGAGCTGAGATGTAATATGAATGGCAAATGGACCCGCCCGACGTGTATTCCCACTGTCCTACTACATCAACATCACAGGCACATGGGAAGTAGAGGCGGTGGCCTGAATAGATATGACGCAAGGGATTTAGAGCGAGGGCCATCTTAATATTCCCTCCAAGAGGGCAAGACATTTTCGTGAATAAAAAAATTCCAACTTTTACAAATGTCTCGACTGGGTGAATATATTAATTTAAGGTGAGCCGTACTGTGGGTGGAGTTAGCATAAAATCTTCAGATACAGTAAAATATCTCGGAGTTACTTTAACATCTGCTATATCGCCCTAATATCTGCCGCATCGTGACATATACAACACATGTGGCGCAGCATTAAACATATGGGATTCTGGTGAAATAGTTATAACCAATAAAATTAATCAAATACAAAGGAAAGCAGCGCGCTTCGTTAAAAACTGCTACAAGCGTACATACCTATAAAGTCTCACAACTTTTAGAGGGATTAAGGTGGGAGGCCCTAAAGACTCGGAGACTACATTCTAGGCTTAAGTTACTTGATAAATTCAGAACTGATATTTTTCAGAGCAACATAGAGAATATTATCATGACTCCTCACTACATCTCTAGGTCTGACAACGCGATGAAATAAGAGAGATATACTTTCAAACAGATAGGTACAAGAACTCGTTCTTTCCGCAAACAATAAGCGATCACAATAAAAATTAAGCTCACTAAATACACTCCTATAATTCATGTCACCATTACATCTCAAAAAAACTTACACCTTTACACGCTGGTGAGCTAACACCCCGTGCCACACGCCCATGCGGCGGCTCGCGGGGTATTATGTAGATGTAGATGTACCTTACTCAGAGGGTGACGGTAGAGCATATAGGTGGGTGGTGTAATCCTCCACCTCAGTACCGGTCAATAGGGGCCTATGACACAAGGGGCGAATGGGCCCACGATATACATAGTATATAGTGGTGTCCACTCGCGAGCGGCGAGCATTTTTTGGTGAGGCTCTCGCCGAGTGTTTGACGCTAACGGAGCTGCTCCCGAGAGACAGACCCACGGCGCCTCTTGAAGACCACCGCTCTCTCCACATCCAAGGTAGCAACATACAAAACCTCCTATCCTTCCCGTCTTCTTTGCTATTTTGCTTTCCTTTGAGCCAGTGTTAATTAGGGGGCTATTACTGATCGCTTATTTTAATTGAAGTTAATAAATTAAATTTCTTTGAACCGGGTTTTCTTTTTTAAACTTTTACCACCACCGCACTCCATGTCACCCGTAAGTACGGTTCAAAGGTTTCATGATGGTGATCAATAGTCAACACCAGCCTTATTTTAAAGTACGTATGTGGGATGTAGAAAATAGTGAGTGAGGAAATAACATGGCATAAACTTGCGAAGGACATAATGAAGCCAAACTTTAGGGGGAAAAAATGATCAGCAGTTCAAGATAAAGTGCCGATCACAAAGAACAAATGTTAAACAGTTCTCCTTCCAGAACAAAATCATACGGGACTAGAACGACCTACAAGCAAAAATATTTGAGCCCTTCCAAAAAAAAAAGTATGTATCTTTGAAAATAGGTTAAAGAAGTAGAAGGTTTCAAAGTATATTCTTTTACTCGGCTGCTTTTAATGTTACCACCAGGCCAATGGCCTACTTGTAACTGTTTGATTGTAATAATAATAAAATATATATGCTTGATCACTGACCATGGCACATGATTACTGCAATACCGTATGTATTCAATAATTGAAATAAAGTTAAGTGAATCATTGTCTTCCAAAATATTGGTGAGCAAATATTTTTATCCTGGTCCTGAAGTGATGGCATATGGTCGTACTGTAACCGAAACTAGCAAACAATTAAGCTTGGCACACAGGAGGTCAAAGGTCAGGTCATAAGAGGTCTTGGCCTTTAATAGGTCAGATAATTTGATATAATCGGTGCGTCATCGCGATGTACTTACGAACGGCCATGGAACAGTTTGGACAGGCCCATGACCATTAGAATGTAAACTTCTATTAAAGTTATTAAGCTACCTGTACACCTCATCGTAGAGGAGAAAAATTATTGAATTCCATTAAAGAGTAATCTGAAACTAATTAATAGACAATGCCAGTGAAGTAGGTAACCATATGGCTTTTGTATACCGATATATTTCTATTGACTGACATGCTGAAACTTCAATTTCTGGGTCATTTCTTTTTTGTGCTGCTCCTTATTTCTAAAACTGTAACAAATTTAGCCAATTCATAATGAAACTCCTCGTATTAAATTTAAAGTGAAAAAAATCACTAAACGTAATACTGACGACCGAGGTATCCAACTACCATTCCATGTGAAGGCATTGCGGAGAAGTGATATGACATTTTTTTATGTACAAAATCTTTATCAAAATCAATGGGTGATATCTTTCCCGCTCCCACCCTATACCACTTAAATTTGGTAGCAGCACATAGGCGCAGAAAAATTGTAATCAACTAAAAAAAGTTTTTAAACATAATAAGGTGCAAATTTTTAATTACCTGAAATCATCACAACTATTTTAGGAGCATAGGAAAAACTCAACATTGTCGCTTTAGAACGGCTAACTCAGACAATGGCAGTGGCTTAGTAATAACGATCAAGTCTCAAGTGTGCCACGGTGTGGACTCTAGACTAGAACATCTTGAATTTTTCTTAGGCAAATATCATGCCCTTGGTGTACAGTTCACACGGTATATCTTCGCACCCTGACTTTGCACCCCATAGGGAATTCTCCTTCCATATTTTCATCTAATCATTTTGCCTCAACACCGAATCTTAATTGGTTAATTATGCCAAGTTGCTTGCAGTGGAACCCCAACCACGAGAAAAGACATTTAGTCGAAATTCGGAGTTTCTGAGAAATACTAATTTGGTTGGAATATTTCCGACAAATCTTCAAATAATTTAAATTAAGGAAAAGAGAGAGTGGAAAAGCCTGATTGGTAGAAGTAGTAGGGAATCTAAGGCTCAGAAAGAAAATATTTTTAAGTTTTTCGCAATAAATTAGAGACTCTCAAACCTTTTTAGCACACTTAGCGTTGGGGCCGTTCATAAATCAATTTGGGGAGGAAATACTTTAATCTTTAAGATTGGTAAGCTCCTTGAGCGGCTAAAAACATTTATATACGAGAGATTGGGTTCCCTTCCATTTGGTGACTAAATTCTGAGAGTTGCCAATATTTCAGCAGCAAAGTTCCAGCAGTAAACTTTACTGAGTTTACTTTACTTTAGTTAACTTAGTAACTATAGTTTAGTTACTTTAGTTGCTAGGGTCAGAGCTTGGCCTGCACTCTAATGATGAATGGAATTCGCCTCTTATTTTGAAGTCCTCAGTGAATGTGAATTATTTTGTTCTATTACGAAATAAGGGATTATTATGGATATATAATTGCAGAAAATCTTTTATATTAAAACCATTTGACTCACGTTCGTAGGAGCTTAATGTCATTTTTAAAATGAAAATCTGATAAAAAGACGCTATTCAGCGCTATCATAATCTTAGAGCAGCAAAAATATCTGCAGTCGCCGTAAGCAGCATTTATTAAGTCAGGCAGTTTTGTATAGTGTTCATTCGTGAGTAGTTTTAGCAATTTTTTCCTGGCGGTTCACTACATTTTGTAAAATTTTATTATTTTGTTGCCAGTTTTGGGTCATATTTATCATCAATTTCATTGATAATTCATGTAAATGGCTGATACAGTTCTGATGTTATCTATTTATCAAAATTTATAAAAATTACCAGTGGATCGCCAAAATCTCCTGGGATTCTAAAAAACTGTGATAATTTGGATGAAAGGTCGAGACCTGGGTCGGTTAGAGCAATGTAGTGTGTAATTTGTTCATGGAAATTGTAACCAATAAATGGAGTGATATACCAAATCTTGGTCAGTTTGAGCAATTAAATTTACAATCATTTACAGTTACCTATAAAATGAAGAAAGGGCTAAAAGCTACTTTAACGGTGATGTAGATGAAATCTACATTTCAAAAAATGCAAACAAAATTACGAGAAACTGAGAGGAAGGGAAGAGTACCGAAAGATAACAATCAAGGAAGAAACTCGAGCGCCGTGTGTGCAAATGTGCATTCTTTTATCGAACTATTTCCGATCCGACGCTTTCCATAAAGTCTTGATACATCTCGTCTCTGGCCACCCTCCAAAACAATTGGGGTGAGCAATGGTGTCGGGAGGTCGAATGGGCCTCCTCATTTTATTCTCCGTAAAATTCCACACGTCCACCCCACTCTCCCTCTTTTCCATCTAGTCTTTTTCTTCCTTTCGAGGCTTAAAACCACACAATCATTCCCTCTTGCCGAGACGGTCTAATGCAGTGAGCTTATGGAGGGAAGGAGGAGTTGACGCAAGGGACCGTCGGAAGGATAGTGAGCGACCGGCGCTGCGGGCCGGACCGACTTAATGACAGCGGGAAAGATGCCTCAGCCACCCCCGAGTGCGGAAGTTGGATAGGAAAACAAAAAAATTTCCAACCGCATCCCGCCCGGCCGGCTTCAAGCAATCAAGAAATGAGAAAGTGGCGGCGGTTTTAATGAAGAGAGGAAATTATTTAAAGGGTTAGACTTTCGGGGACGATGGACCGCCGTATTCCGCATATATTATTTTTTACCCCTTCTATCCTCCTCCACCCACCCATGGTGATCAACTTTAGGATTAAATACTTAAATTTCGTGGATTTTTGCCAACTTTTCGAAGGGGAAATAGCAAAGGAATGAGATTTAGGAGTAGCTGGGGAAAAAAACTTTGCGGTAATTTTCCATTCACAACGGTGATGGCATAGCGAGGGATGAGAAATAGAGCAAAAGACTTGCACAGCTAAAAGTCTCTGTATAAGATGGTTTAAACGGTAAAGTATCGATTCCTAAAAAGGTATTTCGATTAAAATGTTTAAAAAAAAGTGAAAACTTTATCGACATCGACATACTACCATGCACGCCGCCGCATGAGCGTGTGTCTAGGGGGTAAATTGACGACGTGTATTATGGGAGTGTATTTATTGGAGCTCAGTTATTATTGTGGTCGCTTATTGTGGGCTAATTAATGAATGCAAGGTAAGCTTAACTTAAGGTAAGCCTATGTCACTTAATAAGTTGTTTACGTTTTTAAACCAGTCTGTAAGACTTATCTTTCATTATTATGAGTTAATTTTTCCTCCTTTTCATAATTTGCAACTGGACTTTCTCTCCTCCAATGTGCCAGACCTAAAGAAGGACACCAACTCTGCGCCCTGGTGTCAGCTTTCCATTTTAAATCACATTTAAATTTAATGTGCAGAAGCTCGTAAATCTTCTCAATGTGATTCCGTCTTTTAAAAATCTGTGTAAACTTAAGTATTTAAACTACTTTTTCTAATACCCGGTGGCATTACGTTAAACCACCAACGTTGCTTCGGGTTTATCATCTTCAGAAATAATAGATATTCCTATACTGGCTGGACCTAGGTCATTATGCACAAATGAGAGCCACCTTCTCCTTCACGTGTTCAAGATTAAAATCGTAAATTCTCCTTATCTGACAAGCATGCTCAATTTCTTCTTCCAAACGTCTGTCGCAGAGAATTGATCCAAATCGGTACAACTTCTGAAAAATTGAGCAATACAAAGACAGATGACTAAAAGGAGCGCAAGTCAAAGCAAAGAAATTGCACATATTTGCATAATTTTTCTCGCTATGACTAGAGAGAAAATGAAATTAAAAATAGCTCAGGCATGCTGACTTCAACGTGCAATTTAATGGAGCGTAGAGTGTTATCGACAGTGACTGATATACTAGATACACCTGAAGTTCTTTATTAGACAGATCGACGATTATTTTACTTCCTCATTATTACTCTATGAAGAATTGCACATGGAATTAAATAAATGTGTATTTGGGCTAGGAAATAGAAGGGAAAATGCCATAAGGAAGACAACAAGGCTTACTTTCAAATCACCAATTCCAGACAGCTCCATGACAAAGTATCAAAATTTCATTTTCTGCGCAATAATTTTGTCAACTACAGCCAGATTGCATCTACCAGGCGTTTTGCCATCGTTACGCGTTTTGTCTTTGACGTAGATATCGGCCTGATCAGTTATCCCCCAGAGCCATGAGTCAGTGCAGCATCTAGAGATTTCTACAGTTTACTGCAACAAGCGCTGCGTCTCGGGTCATAGAATTCTGTTGTTGTAGATTCCCATGTTACGGCTAAAAAGGTCAATCGTTATGTATTTTTAAATGTTTAATTAGTAATTATATGTGTAGAAATACATTTTCCACTCTAAATTTCATCAATGAAATTTATATCGTTGTCTTTTCCTATAGGTTCTCCCGAGCGTTAAGCTGAAAACCTATTCCATGGTCAGTTACCACCGCATTTTATTTTAGATCCCTTCGCTAAATTTTCCTCACTCAAACAGAAAATGGTTAAATAATCGGCTTTAAGGTGTTCTCAAGCGTTTACATCTGCTACGAATCGCAGTTACCTCCATTCAGAAACGGCAATGAGTTGCCCGATTTCAATGGCGAGTAAATTCCCAACCATTCGTCAACCTCCGAATCCATTTCACGCCAGCTTCGTCGACACGGACGGGGATATCCGAAGCAATAAACGGCGGCCAAATATATATGGGACCTGCAGCGGATCCGTGAATTTCTCGCAGAGCCATCTAGGTAGCGTCCCATCGAATCGTAAGCTCACTGTGCGCCGCTGTCTCTACAGAGGACAACAATAGGCTCTCAGGCCGCGCCACCTATCGTCAAGCAGCGGAAGTAAAGGATCCAGGGATATGGAGAGGCGCTTTGCGAGGTTCACGCGAGCCAATTCAGGGAGAGAGATCCAGCTTATTGCTTTTCATGTTAGCTCAAATTAAGGAAAAACTTTGCTGGATCCGCAGTTAAATACTTGGGAACGATTAAGATTCAAATCATCATTTTCCAGCTCGTTTACGTAGTTCATTACACACCGACCAGCCGCGCGTATCGTCAGAAATAACTGAAAAATCATTTTAAAAAGTAATTCATGTTACTCAGAAGGTGAAATAATTTCAGAGATGACTTATACTGATTCTATCAGAGCAGCAAATGATAGGCACATGATAAACCAAATTTTTACAATGATTTCTATAAGTTTTATAGTCATTTATTTCTTTGTCATTAACAACAGCGGAGAGAGGAATGACGGAACTTTTTCTAATGTGTAGAATGACACCAATCAATTATTCAAGGACACATTTTTATGTTCAAAATTTGTTTCGCAATTAGAAATTTGGTGACATTAATTTTTAAGCATGGAAGGATATAAAATTCCCTACAGTAGAAACAGTTTTTTTTAACATTCAAATCTCTATTTCGGGCATATCACCATAAATCACATTTCCTACTTCTCATACGTATGCCGAAAACCTAATGACCGGAATACCCCATGATTTTGTTTTTAGTCCCAAATAGAATGCCCTAAACTTACAAAATTTTAACGTCTCTCTGCTTGCTTGTTAATCCTTCAACCTACTAAACACTATGCTCCCAGAATGAGAAACGTGCTTTACACAGACCCTTCCCCCTGTCATGCATGATGACTTGTGATTAAGTGCATAGAAAGATATCTTTTATTTCCTTATTTTTCCTCTTTCTGAATGACTCGTGGGTGTGTTGGATACATGATGACCCGTATTTTCTATGATTCAGTTAAGTGGGATCTTTAATAAATTCAGATCTACAACGTGCAATCCCGATCCGCCTTCCCTCCCCCATTAAGGTACTCTTAGCCACAAAATATCACTGCCTGATAGTTTTTTGACGATTTTTCATCCAACTAAATTCTGTTTCCATCAAAATGCATGCTATACTTAAAAATGCATCCCTTGTGATAAAAGTCACTAAAAATTTTGCTAATGATTTCGAAACCGCATAATTTTGAGCAATTTCACGAATTTTTTTACTGAAAAGTGACGAAATTGTAAGGAAAACATTTTTGTCCAAAATAATATTAATCTTCTCCACCTATCCTTTCGTCTGATATTCGTAACGACTTCATACGACCAGTGCTTCTGATTTAATTGTTCAAAAGAAAAAAATAACTGGGAATAAAATGAATTTAATACATATAATTTCTTATGGAACATTTCGGACAGACAGTCTCTGCTTTTTATAATGATAACTAAATTAACCCCAAAATCAAGCATGACGGAATTTGATTCAGTGTGTAGAAAGTTCCCTCACTGATGAATTCTGTAAAATACCAAATTAGCAGGCTTCGCAATTTGTGATTCTTGAACAAGCAAGCAATAATTTAGATTAGAAACTGCTGTTACAACAGTTCCTTTTAATCCTTATTTCTACGCCTCGTACGTGTGTCAACATCATGAAAACCCGAGCTTCCTAAAATTTGCTAAAGTGCAGTTACTCATAAGTTCAAGTTTGCAATGTTAAATCCCGAATCATCTGCAAATCAATATTATCATCACAAGGTGTTCTTCCGAGTGGCAGGTTTCATCTACCGTCGTTGCCTCCTTCCGTTTCAATCCATTGCCCGTTCCTTAATTTTTATCCTCTCTATTTAATCTCATTTATCAGTTACAGCAATTTCCTTCCTCTTATTTTCTATCCTTCTATCGACCCTTCAAAAACCTGCAGTTATTTCTCTTCGCTCTTTATGCATCACAGGTCCACTTATATATTCTCTTCCAAATGGCATCAATGAAAAATTTGTATTTAAATACTTTACTTGCCATGAAGGATTTAGGGTGTTTCTTATTTTTCTAAAATTGGAATATATTTTGAAACACCCCCTAAATTTGTGCCACTGGGTTATTTTTCCAAACAGACACACAGAGAAGCTTTGGATTTTATATTCGTAAAGTCTATTAGTGCTCATTAAGAAAGTTATGGGACGATAAAAGCCCAAAATTTTACGAATTCTTAACAAATTATACAATTTTTTCACGATTTAGTTACCAAACAAAATTGAAAATATAAATTTTTATCGCGTTTTATGGCTTATGGTTTTTGCTAATTACATGTAACCGTTAATACTTCTTGAATTTTACCAGGGGAAAAGTCTGCTATGAATCGAAAGATTAAATATCCAAGTATTTGTAGCGGAAGTTAGTGACATGTAATTTAGAATTACATGAGTTACTGTGATTACAGTGTGACAGTTGGCTGACAGAAAAGAGTCAGATTTGAAAGAAAAAAGTGTTGGAGGCCTTGTCAAGCAACAGTATATATGTTATGTTATAATGTATGGAAAGTAACTCTTAACACACCCTTACGTTACTTGGAGCTGTTGATTCTACTCCGTTTTACAGGGATAGTTATGCTGTGAATAATATCTAATGCGACGATTTATGCTGTGAAAACGGCAAATTATTCATTTAAATAAATGATAATTCACATGAAGAATATTTTCATTATGAAGAATAACGTCGTAAAAATAATAGGTAAGAGAGGCAGGGAAGGTAATGGAGAACTAGTACCCTTGACAAACCGTGGGACCCAATGGCTACGAAGTTACGACAGATCATAAGATATTAAGGACAGTGAATGCCAAAATAGGGAGGAGAATGTTGGGCACACAGGAAAGGAGAAGAAAGAGATAAAGTCGTATGAACGACATAGAGTGGTTGGACGCATGCTAAAATGAAGAAACAAATGGTGTTAGGAAATAACTGTCAGCGCCAGAATATATGTGGAAAAGTTTATTCACTTCTATTTAAACCAACCAAAAACGATAGATCATCTTTAAAATGATAATATTTTCCGGAATATGTAATCTGATTAAATCATCAAACGCGGGAAAAATTATTTTATTAAAAAACAGCAGTTCAGCACTAAAATTGTAAGTCTCTGTTCAAATAATACAAGAAACGAAGATGAAGCCGCGGTGCGTAGACTTGCCAATCCTCATGATTATGCATTAGCTAGGACAGATGGTGGGCAGACGGAACTTCGAGGATATTATTTTTGGATGAAAGTTATTGGACGCTCTAAGTCGTGAGCGTGGAGATGGATGGAAAAAATGAGTTTCGCTCGGCGGAAGGTAAACAATACAATGTTGGAGGAAAGATATGTGTGACGATAATATTTCATTTGCCGGAAAAATTGGATGGAAGTAATGAGTAGTAGGTTGACTCCTTGAATATATTGAATGGTTCATGCGCGAGTAAGTTTTGATCAATCAATTTTATTAATGAATCCCGATAAAAAATTGAGGAAGGTGTTTGTGAGAGGATTAAGTATCTATTGAACAATATTAATCATCATAATCAATCTAAATCATAATAAATCATAATCAATCTTTGGAATTATTAGCTAAAAAGGTATGCATTATGAAGCAGAATTTTGTTATGTAAAATGAACTGGAATAATTTATTAACTACAGCATAATTACGATTAGATATAGTCTTGTTTTTTTCTTCCGAGAGCGTTTTATTTTAAAATGGCATGGGGTAACATTTCCTGATTAATGAATACATACTTAAAGGGTAGTGCTAACGAAAGTTAAAATCATCATGAACTGATAAGAAATTTTTCTGATATTACTTCATGGTAATTGGAGCATTTAAGTAATAAACGCACCATTTCAATAAACCGTATACACATGAAAAACTGCAAATAAAAACAAATGTCGATGCATAAAAACAGAACAGATCTGTCCTGCTTAGCCAAAGATAATAATTGACTAAATTACGCATTTTGCGGTTAGAGTTTCTTGTAATTTTCAACCATTAGGAATTTAAAAAAATTAAAAAATATATCTCTATCGGTTTTTCTGATGTCACTTTCCCCTTTCTCCGTATCTACAGCATAAATGTTAGTCCGTATCTACAGTATAAAGGTCAGATAACAGTAATTACAAGTATTTATCACTAAGAATCTCATTACTTTAGGTCCCTTATGATTTATCTTCATTCCTTATTTCCCATACTGACGATCTAAGCATCAACTACAGCTTTTGAATCTCTTCAAATATGGACTTGATGAAGAATCAATGACTCTACAAAGAAAATTTTAGCATGCAATAACTCAAGACTAACGATGATGCAGTTACTGTTTTTAGCTCATCAGGGCAGAGATGTGGTTGCTTAATAATAAATGAATGAACCGCGGTGAGATGAGAAATTTTTTTCTGTCTACAAGCATATGCATTGTGTCTTGATTATGTGTAAGTTGTATACTGGCAAGCTATCTCTCTCGGTCAGCGTATTAATTAAAATATCTCAAATTTAAATTTCAATGCGTCTTCCTTAAGCCGCACCTTATAGGAATGGTTCTCTACATGATATACCACGCTATGGCAAGACAAGAGACCAAGGCAATTTTCTTCCCCATTTTGGGTTTGAATTAAAACGAAGAACCACCCACCCATTTTTTCCCCGCAATTTTCATTCATTACGGTGATTACCACTAAATTTCTTCAAGAGCCCAACCAAAAAGAAGCTGGCACGGCTGTGGTGATTAAGGTTGAGGAAAATCGCATTCGTTTCCAGCAGAAAGCTCAAACGGTATTTTCATTTTGTTATCCCACTAAATTTGATCATTAATACGGAGATAATCAAAACTGTGTAATAAAAGGTTAACTTTAATAGCACCATGACCTACACATGTTTGGTTTGCTTCACTCTGGAGTACTTTAAATACTGCAGGGTAATATTTACGTCTATGTTTCCGGGGACGAAGAAGAAACTGTTACTATAAAATAACTAGTTATTGAGGAATTCTTATTCTCTTAAGCTATCTAAGATTGTCAATTTGGAATGAATCTCAATGACATTTGGAAGGTCGTAATCAAATACCAATAACACAGAGTCGATAAAGTATTCAGAACTGAACATCAACAAAACTTAAAAACTCAGTCCTCAAGCTGTTGTATTTCACACTGCGTTTTATGCTGTAGATTTACGCTTAAGCAAAAATTAAGTGCATTAGAACTTTCTTCGTTTCTTTTTTGCAAAATGGTGTTGATACCATATTTTTATATGACAATGGAGAGGAGGAAAGCATGCCATACACTTCTATACAATCATCAAAGGCAAAATCCGTCCCTATAGAAAGCAGTAGAAGCAGCAGACTTTATTTATATTTTATATATAATCGTTTACTATATGCCTCTCCAAAAGTAAATTACGGTAGAGAAGTAGTTGTTACATTGGGTGTCACTTTAACTAATAATCGAAACTGGTTAATAACATTTCTCATCACATACGATTCGGCATTTTATCACCAAACGATAAAAATGTTTCATGTTTGCAAATTCACTGAGAGCGTCCACTACTGATGACTACCAAACAAATAATTAACAATGTATTATCGTTAAACTTCAAACTTAACCTTGTTGGTGCTATCTACCATAAAAGATTGTTTTCAAACAACAACCGCCATCTATAGGTCAGGTCGGGTCCTTTTGGGACTACTATCGTTTCACGCCATTTCCTGTCGGGGTTACCATAAATAAATGCATTTAGTAATAGCTAATATGCAAACTCAACTTGCTCTCTTATGATTATTTCCCATAGGTTTCATCCCACTTCTACCATAACTTTTTTTAGTACAATCATATATTGCTCAAAACAAGAGCTCTATTTTTACGACTCCTAATTTTTCTCCTCACAAGAGTCACATCCACCCGAGAAACCAAGCATTTTCTTCGTCCACTTTTTCTGCCTCTGTTTCTTTTCATTCTACTACCTCAAATATCTGTTGCTTTTAGACCCTCATCTATAGGCTCGGCATGACCAAATCAATGGCGTAAACTTCTTTTAGATGCATCTCTTATTGGAGTAGCCAAATCACATTTTTTCATGATCCTTTTTTTCAAAATTCTATTCATTCTTCACTTTCCGTAAAAACTTCTAGATCGGCCATTCATAAGGCCGACTCTCATGCTTATCCTGAAAAACCAAAGTTATAATAGGGTGAACACCAGATAGTAATGTGTGGATGTGAACGTTTATTTTGAGAGATTTTATTTGTGAAGCATTGAAAACTTCTGTGTAGCACGAGAAAAATGTATCCAAATTTTTCCATGTAAGAGATTTAATGCCTTCAGAAATTGATTTTAAGAGAAAGAGGATGAAAGAACATGAAGTGAATTAGTCGTAGAAATCCAGAATATTATCCAAGGAATGCTCCAGAATCACTCTAGAATGAAAAGAGTCAAAGCAACCGTTTCACAGAAAAAACTACTTATAACCGAGAATTTCTGAGAAGCCTACGACACCATGGTATAACATTCTTTTAGGATAAAGACATTCCTTTTTCCGTTTGATTTTTTTTTCAATTTGAGCAAAAGCCCGATCACAGGCCATAAGTGAATGTCCATATTCAGGAAAGTGGTGAAGTATCTGAAGAAATTTTCCTGATGCAGTAAGTGACCTTAAAAACTGGGCCATCAAGGTATTCTTGTTTTGCCTTGCACAGTTGTCACTGAAGAGATGTACGGTTTTAACATTTTCAGAGATGTAGCTGTCTATATAATGTTTAAGAAGTGATACAGATTCATCTGAGCCTTTCTTCCCGTTAGTTTCATCATACATATACATTTTAAGACTATCATTCAGTTTTATTTGAATAGAAACCCATGTTATAAACCCATATCTGACGCAAGTAAAAGTTTTTACCCGTTGTCAGCACTGGGATTGGCAGATTCTGTTGATAATTGAAACACACTCGTCTTGTTTTGCTAGGCCTGCTATTTCTTTGAGTTTGACGTAGAAGTGTTGTGCTTTGTTTAGATGTGAATTCTTCTCGATTTTCAGAGTTCTTATTTTGCCTTTATCAGGTGCCGTTTGTAATTTCAGGTGTAGGGCATCACAGCATTCACATGTATCAGATCGTGGAAATCCAAATGAATAATTAAATTGAGTATTGAAGATGTGAAGGTGGAACTCGTAAATTACAGAGTACAGAAACCTCTCTTGGAGACAAAAAAACTCTGAGACTGAAATGCACACCAGCAATATAAAAATAAAGAAATGAACCTTCAAAAAGTCATAATGATGAAAGGTTTCTAAAAGGCATGTAAGTGCATATTGGAAGTTCTGTTAATATACCTAAGGAAATGAAAATTCCAGGTTTCATTACATGCATGCCAAGTGACAAATAGTATTCACCTTATAACGAAATGAAGATGCTCTGTTTTAAATGCTGGTTTCTGGTGCTGATAAATCACTTTCCATTTCCCCTTCTGTTCCTCCTTTTCTAGGAGTGTGTTTATTTTCCTCCATTTCAAATCCAGATCAAGTCGCCTTCTTGAAAAGGACTACGACGGTTACACTGGATGAAATTCTAAAAGATTGACTGAAATCTAGATCCAATAATATATTATCATACCTCTGAATATCATAACAGGATATTAAACCTGTTACATATTTATCTTTTACATTTTTGTGTGGCATACTATTGAATGCTTTTAGAATGTCTTCCTTCACTTCCTCAGAAAATTTTTATGTACACTTCCTCTAACACGGGCAATCTGGAGGTATAGTTTTGCTGAAACGTGTTTGCCAGAGGTTGAAACATAGGCCTCGCCTCGTAAAATTTTGCTGTTTCGTGCATTCCTTTCCCATTGATATTTTTTGTCCTTTTATTTGGTTTTGTTGGCGAACTTTCAAATGAACTATATGCCTAAAATTATTTCGAACATAAGTTATAAAATTACGTGAACAGACGCATTTTATACGGAATTATGCACTTATTACAAGAAATATATTAATTTAGAAAGTAATTGATATTAGACGATGTTTAACATTACATTAACTTACCTCTGTATCCATCATTTAGTTGCTAGCGGCAAACATCCTGTCTCTTATTTCCGCCTTCTTGCTCAAAAGCAACTCAAAGGACTGAGTGCAAGAAGTGGATAACTCCGGCTATTATCTGGTTCTTGCCCTCAGAGGGTAGAACGCAAAATTTCAACAATGTCTGCTGAACTTATTAATAACTTATTAATGAAAATGATAACGTCAGTTGGTAAAGGGCTGAAGGGGCTTCATGAGTAAGTGGAAATCTCATTTTCGCAAAAAGTGGTCATTATCTGGTTCTTGCACTCAGGTCTTCAATTGCTCTCCGAATAGCCCTGAATTTTTTGTAGGGTACAACTACTTACATCACTGCCAGGATTTGAACCAAGAAACTCTCGGTATCAGGTATCAAGCCATTACACCAAAATACTGAAATTGAGACACTACAGCAATGACATCGTCATCGTAGGGCTCATTCGTTTTCTCAGGGTATACTTCGCCAAAAATTTTCCCGTTAGGAAATCCGGCATTGATTTCCAGATATTGAATTAAATCCATCCTGCAATGAATACGTGACCGAAAAATATGTCTTTATGAGTGCTTCCAAAAATTTAAATGGATACAAAATAATTGCATCCATTATATGTTTAATTTAAAAAAGTATTTTAAAAGCTTCCTGAAAAAAAATGCACTACTTGAATATTTTGTAGGAGAGACTCTTTGCCTCATATTCCGACGGAGAACGCGGAAGATAAATATTTGTTATGCATGCTGCTGAGAAGATTTGACTATGGCAAACACAACCCAGAAAATAATTTCCCTTCGTTTATTTCCACAGTATGCCTGTATAAACTGAATACGCTTATGGCCAGAATAGTCTGCCTTTACTCTTCGCCTACGAATGGATCGCGCTGATAACGGAGATTAAGCTGAAGTTTCCACGGGATGCCGCTCAAGGGCGCTCCAAAAATGGCCGGGGGGTAATCATACACGAATTGGGAATTGTGGGACTCATCATTTTTTTCTTCTCACCACCCCAGTTCTTTTCTCCAGTATTTGGTAGGCAGAGAAAAGTAAATGCCACGACAACGTTACCTGAGATCAAAGTCAATGCCAATGCTCTCCTAAGTTGAAAATTTTCAAACTTAGCATTCACTTCATGAAAACGTTCCATCCTAGAATTTTGCTGCTGCTGAAGCAAACACAACTGCATACCCGTGTGATCAACACTTTGTTGAATTGGTAGTTTTCATAGACAACAATTTTGCCCAAATAGGTATTTTCTGAAGACGCATGCTGAAAATTTTAGGATTCATTCCTTTTGATGATTTTATTTTTGAAAAATCATCTCACAATTAAGCTGTCAATGATTTGTTTTACCCTTTTAAAACCAAGCAATTGCGGTAAATCTATGTAAGCCATTAAATAGACAGTTTCCGCTCGGTAAATTAAATAGATTAAGTATGAGAAATGACATTCTTTTCCGTATAAATAGTACCGCTGTATAATTTTTCTGCTTACATCCTTCCCGTTCAGAACCAACAAATATCTCCACTAGTAATAAGCATTTTCATTGTTCTATTCCGTTTAAGCCATAAGGTAAATATTCACGTCACATCATGGCTACACCTCATTCATATAAACAAGAAGCAAGTTACATATTGAGTTTCTTGGAAGTGAATGGAATATATCTTATTGTTAGCCTCAAAACAATAGATCTGATAAAAGATACAATACCCAATGAAGGCCAAAATAGACGAATAATATTTGCATAAATTATTAACCCGCATTCCACGAATGGCATAACAGAGCTATGCGGAGACATTTGAATACTTCAATAGATGTAAAAATGTTTCATAGCAGCCCTAAACTTGCAGCATGTTTCCTTTTACACACATTCTGTTTATAAATAACTAAACCAAAATAAATTCATCTTCTCACGCAATTCAGCGTAAAAAAGATATTTTTATAACCATGAAGACAAAGAAGAGACAACTGGCTGCAAATACAGCGACAAGGCGTGGCCATTTGAGTGACGACGACGACGAAGACAAAGAAGCCCTAATAAAAAAGTAAGTCATTACATTTTAAGTTCTGTGCTTTGATCAAGTTTTCATCAAGCTTTAGTACGCAGAAACCATTTTTTTACTGAAGGAATGATTTTTAAAATCACTTAATTTGAGAAACTCGAATCCACCCTAACTTTACCCAATTTATCATCCGATCGAGGTGAAAGAAATTTGCAAGCATGCAAAAGGATGCGGATCAAGACCGTGATTTTATTACCTTCACAGCGCGAGATACTTGCAAAAGGTACAGCACTAAAGCATTCGTGGCCTCATCTTAAACGGTGCATCTAACAGGAAGAGGACGGTACTTTTATCAAGTCCATATTTTTGTAAATAATATTCAAAATTGGAATAAAATCCAACAATAAAATTGGCTAGCATGTGCAAGTGACCTAGTGAACCAGCACCATTTCTGGAAATATGTATGCAGGAGCATTACCTTACCCCAAGTGGACAGCCATATAGTATGCCATCTTCTCGCATGTGATAGAATTCTCGAGATTGCTTTTCTATTGCTGGAATTATAAAATGTTCTATTATTGAGCGATCAAAATAAACGATTTGGCAACATGGTTATGTTAATTATAAACGTTTAATGTGTGTGAATAATGAAACAATCTGGCCTATTGGAACAATATTAATAGAAATAAAGAACAGTAACAATTGGGCCAACAATAAGGCAAAATGGGCCAGTGAAGTACAGAGTTGAAGGAAAAATTTACTGCAAAGGCAATTGAGGGAGGTTAAGTGATAAATAAATAGACCAAATAATTAAGTAATCACAAGAGCTTAGGAAATAATTACTATTTTAGGAAGGATGGAGGACTGCAGTAAACCAATCTCAGGATTGAATGATCAACGGTTATACGAAGGAAAAAATGCGCGAAGAAAAATTTTCGAAATGGAGCTGTAGAACATGTATGCAAATATGAGTAAAGCATTAAAGTTCTTTTTTCGTCCGAGTCATTTTTTACGAGTCATTATGCAAAAAAACAAAATCAACAAGTATGTTTTCATATTTTTGGAATAACCATGCCCAGGATGTTGGTTGTGTATCTCTTTTAAAACTAATAATACATTACCAATATCATTATAACAATCTGAACGTCATTCATCCCAAAGCAGCGGATTCATATTTTCTGAGTGGTGAAATATTTATGGCAACCAGATATTGCCATTTCGTTTGATATAAGCCTGAAGCAAGACTGCAGGCCGATTCTGGGACAGTAGGAATTATCTCATAAATGCGCAATTCCACAGTGGAAAAATCATTCACCTTGATCGGAACGCGAATCAGATCCCTCGACCTCCACGACGAGTTCTTCAGCCACTTGCGCTTCCGAGGTGCCCTCCCCCCTTGGAATTGTTGTTCGCTTCAATGTTGAACCAGTTGTTAGAGGATGTTGGTCTAAAACAATTACGCTTTGTGCCAAAATTTCTAAGGCTGAAGCCTCATTGTGTCCATTGATAGGCATTGATGTTTGATGTTTGAGCGCTAGAGTACTTGTCACGATATTGAGTGCTCTTGATCAGATTACCGATCAAGGCGAATGAGTTTTTCTCTACGGAATCACTTATATATTTACTTGTGGATGGCTCTGTAAAGTGAATACCGTGACTTGTCCCGGTATCCTTAAAATTTCATGCACTTGTTTTCCTAATCATAGCGGGTGGGCGTCTCAGAGCGAGTGGCCAATGAAAGGTGTTTACCCCTCCACCTCAGTTTCTGGTTCTCGGGTGGCCACTCCCCTACGAGCATGGAAACGATTAGAGACTGCCACCATGCTACATTACCACTGTTAAAAGGTTCGTCCATGACTCAGAAACGGTTGGAAATCCGTAGCAATGAAATTTTTATCACAATCATATTTTACGTAAAACTATTTTTGGTTCTCAACATTCGCAACACATTTAAGATGACTCTGGCCTCTGGGTCACTTATTCCACATTTTCTGTAAAATTGAATACATCATCTTTGATATTAATTGTATACCAAGATGAAAATACAATAGGATTCCCAGGCGTTTTGTACTGTGATGCAAAAGTGAAAGTGGAGATTTTAACACGAGATCTTATGAAGACAGCTCAGATAGTAGCGGAAAAACCTCAATTTGATCGAGATTACATAATCAAGCTTTCAATTAAAACTTTTAAAGAAGGTAAAATTCCTGAGTAATTGAATAAAAATAAATTGTAGACATTTCACCACCTATTTTTTACGTTACTAGCAAATTGCTGCCGAAGTTGAGGTCAAATGGGGTAGTTATTTTCGAATGGCGCTGCAGTCGGCTGCTATGGCGGTGATTAAGGCTATATTCGTGGAGCAATCTTCAAATATTGAGTCTTAATTTCAGTTTTCGTCAATTAATCCATTTCATCAGTGAAAGCAAGAGACTCTAAACCGAAAGAAGTAAAAATATCAGACCTAATATATGTCTTAACTCACGTAGACAAGTCAGAGGCACCTTAAAGCCTTTACTCCTCTTTGATGAGAAATATTGCAAGGAATGTTTCGGAATTATCCCCTTAATATCCGATTCTCAGTTTTCGAGAAACTTTTCCAATCGCGAGGGATTATTGCAATGCAATGGGGCGATCGTATATACGCAATGTCACGAGAAACTTAGCCAATCGGAAATCGTGCTTCATCTTCAAACGTAAGCGCATGTATGTGTTGTACGAGGATTAGCGACAAACTCCCAACTTCACCGTGGATTCCGCGACTAACGAACTTTCATGGCGGGGGATGGGGCATCGGAGGAAGGATGATTTGTGACGTTCCAATTGCAATTTGGAACGAAATGCGATTCATATCGGTCCCATCCTGACACAGGATTTATGATACGAAAAAAAGTCCCTCAGTTTAACTTCCGGGTGAACCGAAATGTTATGGCGCATGTAACACGCGCAAAATGAGGTTTATCTTGATTTCAGGCCAACGACCCGCCTGTAATTTCCTACCACGAGTAAGCCGCTAATACAACACTAAGAACACGAAACAGACTCCCCCGTGAATGCCGAAAAATGATGATACTAATACATTTTATATCTTGGCATTCAATAAAGCCGGCAAATTATAAACACGAAACGAACTCGGCTGCGACTAAAAGTTTAAATCACAAGTCGTCAAGAGACGACTTGAAATCTGGCTATTATAGTACTTGGTTTTATTGCGGTTTTGAGTCCAGGCGTTTTGCATGTTTGTGTGTATCGTGTCTTATCTGCATCCGACATAAAGTTCTGGATACTGAAACCGCTTGATAAAAATATGAAAATCTATGCTTACATATAAAAATTTAGTGGTGTTTAACTACTTGTTACTCTTCTCCTCGGAAACAACTGGATCGTTTGATCTAAAATTTTGCTCGATTCAAGCGTATGTACTTGCTTAAGGTATACGCTGTATATCGGTATATATGGATATTTAGGGCCTCAGGGCCACAAAACCCCCAAATTTCTAAATTTTTTCCCATACAAAACCATTGGAATTAATGCAGAGGTTTCTTCTTTTTGTTTTTTTATAACTTATAATCACAAAATAGAGTGCAAATTTTCAATGTCACCGGAAAAAAGAATGAAGTATTTATTGCAACTGGTATTGTTAAGCTATCGAAAACATTTTAAGGATAAAAAGTCCCAGAGAGTCCGCCGGTTGGAACATATGGAAAGAATAACTGAAGAAGATCCAAAAGCGGATGATGAGGGGAAGGCTGTTCAACATTTGAAGGCATTGGCGCCCAAAGATTATATGGTTGGACCAGATGCAAAGTAACCTGGAGAGAATGGGAGTCAGAGGATGGCGAGCCAGTACCGCCAACCGGGACGCCAGGAGAGCGACGGTGCAGCAGGCCAAGGCCGACCCCGGGCTGTAGCACCACCGGATGAAAAATGCTGTTATTGCTATGTGCATCACATTTGCGTAATAAATATATACTCCATTTTGAAATAATCAATTTTTTTCCAATTTCAACAAAAGCATACTTCCAAGGCAACTCTAGCAATAGTTATGAATGGAAAATTTCACCCGGGCCTTTTTTTACATTTAATTAAATGATCAGTACTAGCAAATTTCAGTGAAATTTCAGTCACAATATATTTAACTCCTACTTCTCGATGAGTGATAAATGGCTTTTACATGGTACCTGCAGTCATTATGTCTTTTTAATTCTTCTAATTGGGGCCAATTGAAATGCGTAGTCATAGCTAATCTCATGGAAATTTGTGCTTTCCTAGATACCACGGTACTGCAACTATAAAAACCTAATACAGTCAAAGAGCTGAAGCGAGATAGTTCCAATAGACTACAAATCTACAAGTTTGTTCTCTATTTCGTCTCGGAACGAACAAAATCATTAGTCATTTATCTAGAAATTCTGTAAGTAGTTACAGAATAATTATCCATACAGATTTTAAAAAAAAATCAATCGGTCCTTCTCTGTTTGCACGCTTTTTCTCCTCAAAAACTAGATAATCGATTGACCTAAGTTTTGTAAGTCTTTGTGTATATAATTATCGTGTATACGAAGGACCGCTATTCAACCCATGGTATTTCAAAATCTGTAATTAATTTGACTCGAAACGAGTCAAAATAATCGCATACAAATATGGGCGAAACTCAATTTTAGCTGCTTGCAGAATTCATTCCTTTAGAAGTATTTAATTTAGAAGCAATCATCGTACAAATTAAAGCGTCAATCATTCCTTATACTCTGTCATAACAAAACAATTTTGTCCATCACTTCAAGCAACTAAATGGTATTTTTTCACTTTATAAATAAAATTTAGACTAAAAATGAGAAATGTGATTCCCTTCTGAAAACATTTCTGTATTATTTTTTTATTCATCCTTACGGTTCAGAAACGGCATGCATATCAACAAGGGATAAATATTTCTATTAATATTCATGCCACTTCATGGTTATTCTTTGTTTATATATAATCAAGAAGCAAATTGCATATTGAGTTTCTTGGAAATAAGATGAATATATCCTATTAGTAGCCTTAAAACATTCCTGATTAGTGATAAGGTGAATCACGTTCCGCGAATGACATTTCAGAGCTGTACGGAGTCATTTGGATGTATCTAGAGATATAAATACGTTTCATAGTAGCCTTACACTCGCAGCTTGTTTTCATTAAAACACAATCTGATAATAAATAAATAACTCGATCTATATTCAATGCCTCGTGTAGTTCAATGAGAACACGATATTTTATAAACATGAAGGCAAAGATGCCTTAATGAAAAAGTAAACCATTAAATTTTATGTGCTGTGCTATGCTTTGATCAAGTTTTGCATCAAAGCTAAGTATGTAGAAGACTTTTTTTACTCAAAGAATGATTCAAAAATCACTTCATGTGAAAAATATTACATCGATTCTGACTATACGTCAAAGTATCGTTCATTCGAGGTGAAAGAAATTTACAAGCATGTCAAAGGATGTGGATTAATGTCATGATTTTATTACCTTCAAAGGGCGAGATACTTGCTAAAGACAAAACACTAAAACATTCGTGGCCCCATCTTTATTAATGTATCCAACAGAAAGATCCTTTAATCAAGTCCTTATTCATGCAAAAAAATATTTAAAATGGAAATATGATGCATCAATAAAATTGGCTAACACTTGCGAAGGAAGTGGCCTTGTACACCAGCACCATTGATGTCAAGGAGAAATGCACGCTTAGCGGAAGCGCTTAGCCACTATGTCTCCGCTTTCACAAGTAAAATTTAAATGTTACTTCCATCATCACAATGATTGAAAACTGCGACATAACCTAAAGAGGAAAGAGTTGTAACCTAAATGGGACAAGTTTTTGTACATTTTTAAGAACTAGTGGAAAAGGTAGTGAGTTGTGAATATAAGTGTGATTGGTAATGCAAAAAAGAAAAGAATATTAAAGAAGATTGCATAAAAACATAAATAATCATAAGAAATCGGTGCCAATTGAAAAAAAGAAGAGTCCGATACATAAAGCCCCAAAAAGACGATTAAAATAGCATGGGATCCTGATAATTTGACTTGTCAGTTTCGAGGCAAAAATTGCACTAGACAAAAATTTAAAAGGAAATAGAAAACGGAAGACAGCTAAAATACAATAAGAGGACTCTTTATTAAAGGAGTAAACGTCTCAAGGGAGACAAGAACGTGTATAGATAGGATTGGATAAAACCTGTCAAAAACAGCGATACCATATAAACATGGGAAAAACTGAGGAAGACGAAATAAAAAAGAAAACTAGGATGATGCAGTAGTTTTAAAAGAGAAATAAATAGAGAGATACATGAAAACTATCTTAGAACATATGTTGGTCATTTGTTTCTTAAAATCAAGTCAAACTAGAAAGAAATATCCAAATTTTAAGTAAGTTATGTCAGGGACAGTTTGGTATAATGAATTATGCAAAAGCATGTAGTTTATATAGTATAGCTACATCTACAAATGAATAAATGGCAAAACAGTACTGAAAGCCAAAATTCTCCAAGTCCTCCATACAGTTTCATTCCATGGCTTACGCAACTCACTAGCTCGCCTGGGTTCAAGCAATTTCCACGGCGGAATTCGCGGTGGTACTTGGAGGGAAACTATGTAAGGAGGCTAAGCGAGGTACGAGGCCTGCACTTGTAGCCTCCGGATATCCGGTCAGCAGTGCAGCGGGCGTTCCCGAGAGAATTCCTAAATTCTCACACTTTCCTTCAATATAGCTCCAGTTCCAGTGATATTCAATTTAATGATATTCGTTGGATTAGCACTCAAATCTCGCCCTTGACCTGGTGTCCGGAAAACCCGGACCCGGGCACGGAAAAGGGCCGCGAAAAACTTGTGACCGGAACTGGATGGCGAAAGAGAGTGATTAAATTGTAATTTTCCGCTTAGCAACAAATCTAAATGAAACTTTTGGTTCTTTGGTAAGCCTCAGGTACTAGATATATATATCGGGTTTTAGCCAATCATTGAGGAGGAAAATGTCCCTAAAATATTATTTTATCAGCTGCCCTCAAAAAAACCATTGGTATTGAACACAATATATTGTATTTAATTTTAAGGAAATCCTGTCTCAGAAGATGCGAGAAAAATATTATATAACATGGTATGCGAAAGTTTCGATCAGTTATTGACTGAGGAAAATCTTCGAAATAATATAATTGCAACAATCAATTGCCTTAAATTAACGCGAGCCACATAAATCAATACGTAACCTCCGTCAACAAATAAATAGCTGCTTATAACTATGACTAATTCATATTTTCCCCATTGAAAACGGGCCTTTTTTTCTTGTCCTGGGAAAACTATTAGGGTTTTTGTTTCAAAATATGGTCAGTATTGTATCATCTATTCCCACATTCCTTTCAGAGAGTGAGAGCTGACGAGGAAAACGACTATTCACTTCTCAATCTAGCACTCAAGCAACGCTCGCGTAAATGGTTTTAGCATTAGCCGTACCCCCCAACGCCCTTCTCATCTACCTCGATGATATCGTATGTTCCCGGTTTGCAGGACGGTGAGGCTGTCATTACATAGGACGTGTATGGGCTAGGGTAATAGGCGAACCAGCATTGGTGGGCAACACATCTATCGGTACCGTCCTCGGGCAAGGTGCATGTACACGGTTGCTTGTTACGACGATGCTCTCACTTGTCGGCAGGTCGCTGGGAAGCGCAGCCAATGAACCGTAAGTAGGCTCTTGCCATTGCCCGCGGGTGAAGGTGGCTGTCACGGTACGTAACCACAACAAGGTTCATCCGATAGCAGGCGCGTTGAAAATTAACCTAATATCTTTGGATCTGCAGCGCTGGATGCAAAACAATTCCAGCAAGCAATAGTACGCGCTAAAATAAAAATCTTTTCTCATTTAGTGATAAATACGCAGAGAACTGACACAGGGTAAACCGTAAAAGATAAAGTAAACCGTTATTAGCCACCCAAGTTTTTGACCATTTGGTGTTTTCAACAGCATGATATTACCATATTTGGATCAAATTTTCAATAAGTATGCTACATGTAATGGACAGGTATATCTGTGTCTGAACCTTTCTTACAATGATCACTACATGTCACCAAATTAAGGGAGAAATGGTTTTTTTACAGCTGGTTTTATAATGAGAAGTTTAATCTCACTTTTTAAGGAATAAGGCATCACTGCGGTTCTTTCAGATACTTAATCACTTTCATAACATTTTGAGGGGTTAGTTCATGGCACTGCCTCGGTAAGTATTTTTGATAGATGATACTTGCCATATAAAGTAGCCCGTACCTGACGGTGGCCAATAGCTAATCATATTAAACATAATGTTCGATTACAGACCAATATCTATAACTATATCATACCAAATTTTTGAAATTACACAACAGGTGCCATTATTTTTCTTGGTCATAAATTATGAAATGCAAAGCAAAGCGTCAAGTTATTCAACAAACATTTGGGATAACTAGTAACACATATCAGATGAAACATTAAAAGGAACACATGGCCGGGAAAGAAGGGTTTAAGTAGAGAAAAGATAGCGATTATTAGAAAATCTAACGGAAGAAATCTTTTACTTAAAAAATGTGTGAAAAATTATGAATAACTCATGCTGTGAAATGTGCCGTCAATTCACGGGGCCAGACTAGGTGCCGTGACCTTTAAAGCGTCAGAAGCTCTTTTATGAAATATTTCTGCCAAAACATCGCAATAAATACGTATGTATATCAAATATTAGAAATGGCAACATCTTCTTCTGCCATAATTATAACAAACAAATAAATACCGATGTAAGTGAAGAAGAAAAGTCATAGAAAATAACCCAAAAGAAATTCATAGTATGAAGATGATGAGGAGATAAATGAGCCGCTCATGCTTGCATTTAAGAAATGATAGAATCAATATGAAAACTCATGGTAAAAGATGCTATAGTTAAAATTAGTTACGATGTTAATAATATTAGGTGACTTTTGACAAAGCAAAAATAACCAAGTTCGTTCAATATTGATTGTGTTCTACCTTCGATATAGGTCTTCACAAAGTGCCATTAATGTTCTTGTTTTTCTGTATTCTCCATAGGCATAGGTTAGGCTGTTCGACGTTTTTGTTGATTTGGCAGTGCATTTGTATTCGAAAATACAACTAATGCCGCATATTCAGAGATTTCCTTGGGTGAGTTATGGCAGTAAATACTCAAATAACACATTAATGGTGGACATATAGTGGAAATGGATGCGGAAATCTATATCGAAGGAAGAAGATAAATCGATATCGAATCACCTTGAAAATAAATTGCCAAATATTTATCTGTCACAAGGCCAATGACTATATCAATATGCAATGCAAGTCCATTATTAATTTTTGACACATAATTATTTGTATTAAATTACGATAGTCCATTAGGAAATTACAATTTTTTAAATAAGTTGAATAACTACAATTTAATTTTAATGTTCCCTGTTCTACACTTCAAATCCCAACTTTTCCAAGAGTGACTAATAATTGTACGGCTTATCATATGCCGCCATTTTTAAATAGTAGCAGACAGATTGTATAGATATTCATAACCAACTTGATAGCAGTTAAAAAAAATCAGCATTTAAAATATCCATGCATGAATAATATCAATTTATGCGTATTATTTCCTTAATTATTTGACCTAATAATCATTACTCAATTCCTAGGAATAGCCTGAGAAATATGCGTCTGTATTTATTTTATTTTTCGACTTTGTCACGAAACTTTGAACTTCGTGTGTTGTCATCATACACTTTAAACTCCGAAAGTTTTTAAATTTGACGGAACTGAAGTCACTACAGAAACTAGCATGTAGTGCTGCCTTTTATTAGTATTCATTATTGAAAAAAAAATTGGCATTGTATCATTTTTTTCAATAGCAGACAGCTTTCATGATTTAGTGTTTGGATTATTTCGTAGCTCATTTTTTAAGCAAATTGAAGACATTTAAACCAAACATTGAACTGATTTTGACAATCAGTGTACGCATCTGCCATAAAAATACGCAAGGTGATGTCAGAAAAATCAAGAATATGTCAGGCGTTTGCTTTACCAGTCCAGTGAATTACAATTTATGCTTAATCAATTAGTATTTTATGATATGATGAAACAAATTCCAAATTGAAGTATTTTTATTTTTAAATTCTAATTTTTTTTATTTTTCTCTAATTAAAATTAAAATTAATTCAGTGCCGAGCGATTTATTTCATTTTAAATAATTCCCAACAAAATGGTTGTTGGGTTGCTTAATCATTGATTTTTCAATCATTCAATCATGAAGGGCACGTGTAACTTTGATGTTAAAAAAATTCCTTACCATTACTGCAAACCTTTTAAGATTAAGTACATAGATTGCTTTTTGCAAAAGGATTATAAAATAGGCTCCACTCAGAAAAAAAGTCGAGGAGAATGGAGAAAAATGCCGAAACGTTCGGATAAAAAGCAGAATATTTAAGGTAATGCGACAAAAGATGTCCCGAAACTCTTTATGATATAAGCAAATGCGCAGAGAAATTCAATTTCCGGTCTTTAGAAGCGTGACAACTACTGGAGGTTCCTAATTCTTGGAGAGCTTCTCTCCGTAGAGCCAAATGCGCTTGCATCGCAAGAAAATGCCATTTAATCGCGGTGCGCGTCGTCTCATCAGCGAAAAACTTAGCATGGAGATACAGATATGGCACGAAGCTCCAAGTTTCTTCCGCGCGGCAGGGTGAGAGATTTGCATTAGCGTTCCGCGATATTTGGCTCATTTCAGTTCAGTTGAAGGGAACACGGTTCTTTTTCACCCCCTTTTTTTAAATGAAATTTTTGAAAAATGCAAAATGTGAGAGAGCAAGGGGATAAAAACGAATAGTCTCGCCATTGCCGAGTGCTTGAGGTGGTTTTTACCGAAAAACGGCTTGAGTGCCATTTAATGTTATGATGCGGGTTCTGATAGCTAACTATTCTCCTCAATGATAGGAAAAAAGTTTCATCGCTCCATATTTGGCACGTGCAGAGTTACAAATCAGAAAAGTTACTGACATCGTTCGTACTCAACACTTAACGCTATCATAATACGATACATAATTTACATTTATATACTTGTAATATCGTAATTCACAGACAAACGCCATAATGCTTCAGCAAAGCCTTCGATTACAGTTTGTTTGAGACATTTTGTTATCCCTGAAGTACCCATATCGCATTGAATTATTACCAAGTGGACAATATTCTACGACTCAACCAACATCGTTGAAATAACATGAATGATTTACAGCATTAATTAAGTCCTGCAGGATAATGGTACAAAAGGAAGAAAAACTGCACATAATGGTCTTTACAGTGGCAATTTTCAACGGTGTGAAGAGGCCAGGGTTGAAATTCGCTATGAAAAAATCATTTGACTTGACCGGGATTCGAACCCGGATCTCCCAATTACCGGTCAGTTGAGCTAGCCATTTACACCACTAAGCCATCTTCCTTCAGGGCGAATTTCGAGGGGGGTTTATGCGAACTAGATCTTTGGGAGATCCGGGTTTGAATCCCGGTCAAGTGAAATGATTTTTTCATAGCGAATTTAAACCCTGGTGTATATGCACCCGTGCGAGTGACTTCGTACCACATCATTTGTTGAATGCAATGTTTGGAAAGGTGTGAAGAGGGTCATTCATGAGGTCACAGGAGAAAAGTGTGAAGGTGGCGGACATGAGATTGTTGAGACGGATTAATAGTGATAAAAAAAGTCTGTGTGAGGTAGAGTCAAGGCAAGATGTATTGCATTGACAAGAAAAAAACCTGAGGTCGTTTAATGAAGGATTACGTTGGTAAAAGAAAGGAAAGAAATAAGGCCGAAAGAAGGATGGGTAGTCTCTAACTTGGGAACCACAAGGCGGTAGATGACATGAAGGAGAGAGGATGGGTCTAGAGGATGCTACTTGGTAGAAGAATTAGAAAAAAAGGAATAAGGATGGAAAGGCTGAGCCCGTAAAATACGGAATGTGGCTCTATGAAGCAAGAAGTTAAAACAATCTGTTAAAGTTAAGTTAAATAAGAGTTCAATGGTGCAATCAAAGCATAAAATCGGAAATCATTCCATTGACACGGTTTTCAACGGGAAGTGCAAATCTGCGTTCTATTACTAGCCATATTAGATGGATTTTGCGGAATTTTTCCGATCACTAAATTAACCACGACATTGCTCCAAGTCATAAAGAACTGTGTATAAATACACCTACCAAATGTTTGATAAATCTTCCAAAGAGATCAATTTAGTCTGTAGAATGACTGCTGTCTCCAATTAACCTCCAATTAACGCAGTGCAAAATCATGATACAACATGAAACACCGATATATTTTTACTGCCGTTAAAATTTTAAACAGTTCCTCTCCAATAGTATTGACGTTTTGCTGAAAGGAATATGCTCGCATCAAACCATGTTGGAATTTTCACCCATGCCTTATTCCGTTTGATGTTTGCTTCCCAGGCTTGAAGCCCGGTATATTTTTCTATCGCCTCTATGGATCAACACTCGTAACACAACAGTGTTGTAACAGCCTCGGATCAATATGAATATGTGTATCTGTAAATTAAAAATGTTCTCGACTCATCCACTGCTAAACTCGTAGACCACTTTAATGAGTCTCATCATTAAGCGTTTGGAATTCAAATACAAAAATAGGATAATTAAACATTTTATAACATTTCTACCTTCACCGATGACGAGGTAAAGCATCAAGAATATTTCTATTTTTCTTAACAACGAGAGAATTTGCACGTAGAAGTCGTCTTGAAAGCGGTTATTTGGAAGAAAATAGGACAAGGACTTAGTTTGGAGCCGCAAGAGAGTCGGAAGTCCCACAACAGTAAAAGATCAGTGGATGAACTGTGATCTCTAGAATTTACGGTACACTGAGTGGAAATTATAGCAGTACCGAATCGATTGACATAAACACAAATAATCAAATAGATGCACAGCAGTGAAGATAGAATTTAGAATTCTCTTCTTTCGGTGAATTATTCATGATGAAAACAAGATAGTAACCACTGACATCAATTGACTCCACAACCCCTTCTAGTGCACGACCTCTGTAACCGTTCTCCTCCTCCCTTAATTCTATTTTCCTCTGCCTATACATTTTTATGGCTGGTGGCATAAAAGTGGAAATAAAAGAATCCAGTGATGAACATATATGAAGTTTACGAGCTTAGATGGTTTTTTAATGTCGAGACTATGGATGAGAGTCGAATAACTGAACGGTTATATTACAGTAGAACGAAACGTATGAGAGGAAGAAATAGACCGCAAAAGTCAAGGGTGAATGTGATACTAGATACTTTAACGAGAGAGAATATAAGGAATCTTAAGAATAGGAGAGTACGTACGAAGCAAAGCATGAGAGTGAGAAATGCAAAATGGAGTTTGCCAGGATTCGGTTTCATGGAGGAGATTAGAATTACGGAAAATATAAATTCAGACAGTATTCTAGGGCTAAATGAAATAACTAAATTCCTTGACTTTGCCAGCCTCGAAAGGGAATAGCTTGATAGGTATACATTTATGGATGCGCCAATGGATTGCCGATCCTATGTAACTGGTTCCCCCATCTACCCATACATTATTACTGCGGTAGTCTACATACGTGTCCTAAAAACTCCTCAGCCTTACACTTTGAAGACTTTTTTACATGAGGAACCTAACTGCAAAAACCTGGTGTACATACGCAGATAAATTTTAAATTGCATCGTATATAGCTGTAAATTGCAAGAACATATCAAAGAAAGCATGTATGCGATATGGCAAAATAGTCCCTGCTCTAATTCATAATTTATTACACGCCAGATAGAAAAAATCATGCAGTATTAAATTTCGCAACGTTTTCCTCGTGTAAAAGAGGCTTTAGAGCCACTAGCATGGCGGTTACGTAGATAAAGCGCCAGCCAGCCATCAAAGATAGATTAATTATCGACACATGGCGTGCTGCAACAACGAGAAATGGAAATGTTGAGAAAATTAAACCCAGTGGAAGATCCGAGTCGAGAATATAAAACCGGTATTGATAATGATATGATACGACTGTTTCAAAGAGATAAATAAAAAGAAGGCAATATATCCACTGAAAATAGTTATATCTTGACTATTATCAAAGCTTTATGTCGTTTTCGAGCCTTAAAAATTATGATTTGCTTTTCCTCTACATGACATATCAGTCCAGAATAGTTCTTAATAAGCTATTAATATATATCTTGTCAGCAGGCTCCTATTTGAACAAATTTGAACTGCAGGTGTCTATTTCAACACATTTTACAGGGGAAACGTATTGTTCGATGAATTATGTCTATTAAAAAATTTAGCAGTAGAAAATACCAGAAAAAATCTATTAATAGTTATAGTCTACTACACTAGTGAGAGATAACGTTATAATTTTAATGCATATATTATTACTTAAAAATAGGACTACTGCAGTGTTAATGTACGAGTATAACGGGAACCTGTTACATAGGATCGGCAAGTCATAGGAGCATCCATATTTGAACCTAAAAATTATAGTGTTTCTGCTGCGAGCATTCTTTTATCAACATTTTTTTCCACTTGCGACCTGTAGCCCATTTGTTCATCTACCTCACAACATGACCCACCCCTTCAAATCTCACTGCTGTTGATATCGTGACAACGCGTCAATATCCGAGGGTCTATTTTTGTTCACAAAACCCTACGTCGAGGAGTCATAATTTATGGGCAGGACGTGATTCGAGTTTGACCGCCGGCACACATCCCTCAGCTGTGAGGGTGAGGAGTGGCAGATAGCACAGGAGTCATGTACCGATCTTCAATCCTCCTGCATCCTTTTCCTGGACCCCTAGACGAGGGTCGCCATGAGTGCAAGGCTGGGAACATCCGACATGCGCGCGTGAAACACAGGATGGCTAGGCGTTTCGAATATATCAGGCCGATGGAGGCAAACGAGAGAAGGAGGACCTGGGAAGTTTCATATGCTACACGTGTACCGATCGAGGGCTTGGAAAAAGGCACAGAACACGAGCGATACGTGAGCATCTCGCTTAGCTCCAAATCTGCGGGAAACACCCGTGACATGGCCCCGTCGGACTCAAAAATCATTATTTTGATGCCACGTTTCTCGTTCGTAAAAGACACGATCTCACTACAAAATCAACACGTCCAGTATGAAATACTGCACTAAGCGAGATAATCAGAAACCTGCTACGTATGAAACATTCAGTGAAACAGGACGTAAGATAAGAGACATCATGTCATTGCGAGAAGATTAGGATACACAAACCGAAAACAAAACCAAAAATACGAGCGAATGGATTCTCATTAGAGATGTAAATAGAATGCGCATGAGGAGATCACGAGTTCTTTGTAGTGTTACAAATAAAGAATCAGCTGTAAGTGCGAACACGAGCATAAATCCCGCAGAGGAAAAACAATATGCTGCTTCGACCGAGACTCGAGTCTAGATACTTCGATAGCATACTGTGAGATATCAAGAAGTCCAAATTTGAGTCCCGGTCAAAGCGGATGGTTCACCACGTCAGCTGAATTGATAAAAAATTAATACGTTTCGGCAGGCCATGATTCATAAATAATAAACCATTGATTCTGAAGTACTAGTTTTTGATCGAATCTTATGGCTCACACATGCCGAAAATATTAGCACTCGCCGTGGATTACCTTGATAATTGATTTCCTTTCACATTAAGTTGGTAGTATTGATCATAAATCCTTATGCCCAGAAGTTGCTACAGAAACCTAGTTTATGTTCCGTACTCTACAATTATGTTTGCTTCTTTGTAATTCTCAGAGTAATTTTAAACTTTGGAAAGAACCTGTAATAGACAAAGTGGCAGAATACGATCTAGCAGCGGGAAGTGATTTTTTTGGAATTTTGCTAGTCTACGCATGGTGAAAATAAATCACTTGGTGATGTTCAACTTAGTTTCTTCATCATCAACTTCAATTTCAGCATCATTATCAATGCAAAATTGATCGACCTTAGGCTGATGATGAAGCATAGATCCTGGAATCTATGGGAATAAATAATTCAAGCATAACAGTTTCAAGTGAAGAGATTTTTCACTTTAAAGTACTGGAGAACGAGTTATAGAAAACCCCCTAGTGATTGTTATCAGCTGTTTTATCCTAAATTAAAGAAAAAGGTTAAAGCAATTTAGGACACTGAGCTATAAGCTTCAATCTCGCTTAACTTTCACGAAGTATGAAAAACGAATCGTTAGAATGTACAAACAGGCACTCAATTAAAAGTTCCTTACTTCAAAAGATCCCTATAAACATGTTCACTTCCTAATGATTCTTTGAAGAGATTTTAAATGAATTTGAGGGTTCCCCCTTCAACTTCTCTCCTTATCTCCTCTCATTTTTTGGCCGGTTTCCTGTCATCCTCTTCCGCACACTCCTATGGTGACTCAAAATATTTAATAATTGTTACTTAGCTCTTCTTTTGTCTTATTAAATCCCTATATTTAGATAATTCGCAACAATTACGTCTTGGATGATGAATTTCTCTAACTTAAACAGACATATGAACACTAACACTCTATATTCTATGTTAATGTTACCAATGAAGCGACGTATTTTCCTTATACCTCATTGAGAACATCCATCCATTGATATTAAACAGTTTATAATACTACTATTTGGTTATCATAAATTATACATCAATCTTTTGTAAGACTAAATATAATTAAAATGTGGCAAACAACCATTCAATAAAATATAAAAACTATTCTTCTTCTACTAAAATACTCCGAAAATACTCTAAAACGAAACTTCCGCAGATCATACCAATTCGACAGCCTAAAATCCATCTACTGCCAAAAGACAAGTCAGAATTTCCTGTCTCCATAATGCAGAAGTTGACTACGGCACAATCCAATTCCTCCAGGCTGTCCCAAGATTTATACCATCAAGGAAGAATATTTAACTTCACATTGTAGTTTGGATTTTTAGAGAACGATTAATAAGACTAGTAGCTACGAGAATCTATATCCTATGTTAATGTTACTAATGAAGCAACGCATTTTCCTTATACCTCATTGAGAATATCCATCCTCGAGTATGTTTTCTAACAAGATCTGTTGCCATGAATTGAAATTAATCCTATATATTTTCAGAGGACGATTGAATTGACAAACAACTTATACACTCTGATACAAGGCTTTACGCGATCAGAATCATGAAGTATTTTCACAATGCCTCAAAGAGAATATTCATCCGTACATGTCAGCGAAAAGGAATATTCGAGCACCGCATCTGAGTAATGTTTCCATCCCACCTCTTGGGAGTTACTCAAGAAGAGGATGGCTAAAGTCAAGTTGAGGGAGTTCTCACGAATGGTTTCAGGTCAGTGGAACTCCGAGGAATCGCGAGAAACACCGTTTCACGCTCGACAAATCCCGTCGCTTCAGCCATACAAATCGAGCCGATAACATTCGAGGCGTCAAAAGACAGTACGGGTTTGGGAATGGATATGGAAAATGCCCTTTTTGGCCGGTCCATTCCCATGCAAAATGCCTCTCGTCCCAGAGAATACTTCCGTCGAATATCCCCCGACGGAAGCGTTTTGACTCTCCATATTGAGGCTACGGGTCTAATTTCATACGGTTTTGCCTCGATTCGCCTTTTTGCTCTCGAAATCCTCCAGCGGGATTTGTGGGCGCGCACAGTTCTACGTCGATTGCACTTTACAATCCTCGTTATCCGAGCTGAGGGTCGCCTTTCTATTTTGTTTCGCATTATAAGCTAAACCCAGGGGCTTTCCTACGTACCCTTCAACTGATGATGAATAAAAAGCTTCGCTCCCTTTCAAATATATAGACATAATACCTGAATACTGAAGTTACAGGAAAAATTTGAATTTCAAGTTAAGAGCAAAAACGTTAAATACATTCACTGTGAAATATCTATTGATTGCTGAAAATAAAACATTTTTAAATTAATTTTTTAGTTCAATAGTGCTAGCCACTGTGAGAAGTTATAAGCATATTCATCGTTTTTATGTTTGTCATAGATACTTGAGAAATTATTCTCCTAAATTCCAAAAATTTTTACATGAATTTACATGAAATGCCTCTCTGTATACTCATAGCATTATCAAACCCTCCGCTTGTCGAGGACCATTCGGGCTTATTAGTCCGGTGGAATAAATTCATTGTTTATCAAGAGACTAAATCAAACAATTGATGATTTTCAACATTTTTTTATTTTTCTGACCTGACCAGCTTCAATGCATTAAAGCCATTATTGAACTTTCTACCTTTGCTTATGTTGTGAATTCATTGAAATTGGACAAGTAAGAGAAAACAAGCTTGGAAAATCGCAGAGAACTTTTTACCCCCGTGATGAACATAAACTGACGATCTCTGTGCTTGCTTCGCTCTAATTAAATGAGAAAAATGATATGCTTATGCAAAAGTTATGTAAAAACTTCTAGACAATGAGTTCCAGACATATCAGTTTTAAATATGAGAGCAAGGGCGAGTATCAAAGATGTCGCGCAGAATTACGGTATCAACTAAAAAAACTCGTAAACCCGCGCTCCTATTGTCTCAAGCCCACATCATCATCATTAAGCGCTTCTGCAGCGATGACGGCTTGCTGCAGCTGCAGCGATGACGGCGGCTTGAGAGCCTAATCTCATTGCATAGCAATCGTAAATTTCAAGGGATGCGCCGGCAGTTAATTTTGCTAATCGATTCCCATCCTATGGCATCCCGCACCGTAACATATGCCGCAAATGACAGTCCCTTCCCTGATCTCATCCACCGAAATAAGCGTCATTCACGTTTTTACCTCTGAGATTTTTCCTTAACCTTTCCACTTCTTAACATGATTTTTCTTTGGCTGCAATGATCAGATAAAACGGACAATGGACAACATAAGAAATGATGAAGTGTAAAGAGGAGTGGAAGAGGAAAAGACCATGAGGAACGCCATGCAGAAAGGAAGAAGATGGATTGAACAGACCCAGAAACAATCGGATTGTGAGGATCATAATTAAAGGCAAAATAGAGGGAAAAATCCCCAGATGAAGACCCAGGAAGACGTTCATGGGCCAAATAAAAAGGAAATTTCATAGGAAGAGATACCAGGAGGTGAGGGACCTAGCATTAGATAGGGAAGGAGGGCGACAGTCAACCAATCTTAGGATTGAACAACCAATGATGATTACAACGATCAGAGATATTTCATTCCCAATTGTTTTCAACATAAGCTATATTCCTTCATTAGCATTAATGTCATTACCTTTAACCCTGTATTTAACTCTTTCTCGGCTATTTGCTACCTTGCACTTCATGCTTTTCAGCGGAGACTTTTAGCTTCTTTATATGGGCACTTTCAATGACATTCGTTTTCAATCACTTGTATAATTCCCGCAATAGTTTCTGGCAAAGATGAGTGCGGCAAGGAAGAAGGCTAGGAATGGAAATGGTGAAGTGAAAAGACCAGCGGAAGAGGAGAACACGAGAGAGTGAGGCAGAGATATCATACCACTTTTGGAAAAAGGCAGAAGGCACACAAAAGCAAGACTAGAAGAGGCAAGTGGTTAAAACCACCCATCGGCATGACATTACCATCGATTCAATTGTGAGGTCTCATTGTGAGATAATTCTAAATGTGATGGTAGCTTTTGGTAAGTCATTCTACTTCCCGAAGATCTTGTGCTGGCAGCAATTAGATGCGTTTTCAGGCTGAAGATTTTCACCGTACAACCATTCTTTACCCTTGGCAACAGTCAAATATTTAACCAATTGAGGTGAATGGAGAGAGCGCTTACTATTGAAGCCAATACTTGAAGCTGTAAAATACACGTTGCCTGCCCACCATTTATTTTCTTAACTCCGATTTTTCTTCAGCGCTTACGGGCTGACGCACTAATTTCGCAATTTGACGATGTTTTTCATTAACAAATTAATATAAATCAGCATACATTTACTACTTAAAATGCATTCTCCTCACATATGTTGTGTACTTATTTAAAAATAATAATTTGTATTCCCAGAGAAGACTAAGGTAAAATCGAGTAAAATCCATAGCATATAGTAGCCAATATATGTCGCAAGAGTTCCTCGCCCGAAAATTTCACACAGATGGTGAGTATTCTGCATAACGCCCACTAAGTCATCCATTTCCTCGCCCCATCCAAAGGATAGAGCAGGAATAACCAATATGACTATTATTTCGGCAGTTAGGCTAGAGTCTGATGACATAATACGCTATTTCAATGATTTTACCTGATGTTAAGCCCGTGAGAATTTCACAAATAGCATTTGCCGGGAAAGTACCACACCTTTTATATACTCTACCACTTTGCAGAGTGCTCAAAGTTCAGTAGGCAGTGTCCCAAAATTGTACGTAGCGCAGCGCCAGAAATAAACTTTTGCGAGAGCATTGCGGAACCAGGTAATGAAGAGGAATGAGTTTCTATTTCGTGAATAGAGCGATTTCTCGGTAAATAATTTCAAGATGGAGGCTCAAAAATTATCGATGGAATCGAAAAATACATTCCTAAAAATAGATTTTGACTACACCTCTCCTTACATTGCTCTCCCGATATTTTATTCACCATGAAAACGATTCCATTTTTTTGAGGATCTTACATTAGAAAAAGCTCCTACGGCTTACCTTTTTCTTAAAGAATGAGATATTATTTCGTTTATGGAAACCTTTCCACAATCTCATTAGTAATTCAATTGATAGTATCACAGCAAGGAATGGAATTCTCAAAAATATTTTTAAAAACGTGAGCAGCGGTTAAAACTAAAGCCCTAGTTTTCTGAGAGAATCAATAATTTGCTTAAATAGCAGAAGATAATTACTAAAACCCCCGAATTTTTCCACCCTAGTAATTACCTTTCACACATTAACTCCAATTAACGTACTTTGAGTTATTCTACTTTCTTTATCCATTCTCAATTTTATGTTTTTCAATCCTTAGAGCATTCTTTCGCAAACTCAAGATGGTCATATGCGGAGAAAAAAACGTTTCATGACAAGTTGCAGTCATAATACAAGAATATGTATGTTTTACTTACAATAGCTCTTTAACTTTGTCATTTCTCAACCTTACATATTCTTAAATATGATTTATATAAAGCATCATATGTTAGAAGCATGACACTTTTCACTCCAAGAGAATATCCCATAACCGTTTAGAATTTGCTTCTATAGGGGTGCAACTAACAAATAATGACAGGCTTTGGTTTTCATGACCCAGCCTAATTTTAGATACAGCGCCCTCATAATAGTATATTGGGAAGTATAGCATGCACATGTTGATAATACATGAGCACTTACTTATTTATATCGCGATAAACTTGGTTTAACAGCTTAGTGTCAGATGCACACTATGGCTGCCGTAATGAAAATTTCCAAAATTTTCAGCAAAGCCAGAGGCAAAACTTGAAATATACAGGAATAAGATATAAACATGAGGAGAATGATATGATATCATCACATGAAAGTGGAAAAATAGAATTGTTCGAGTCGAAAAATCACTAAAGCATTCATCCATCAAAGGCTTATTCACTTATGATATTCTCTTAGAGTGAAAATCTCTTTGACCAATTTGGCTGTAACTCAATATACATGGCTAAATTAACGCTTAAAAAATGCCCTAACATTTCTATCATATTTTATTTTCCCTTACAATTTATATTGAGACGCAGAGTGGAAAAAACTCGACCCTATATAGGTATGGAAATATCTAAAACCATCGTTTAAATGGTATGTATGAAAAGTGATCATGGATGAAAAAAGATCAAGATAGAGAGTGAAAATTATAAACTCTAGTAGGTTACTTTCTGCTTTTGATATAAAAATATTTTATGGAAAGTTTCGGCAAAATTGCTGCCAGGAAAATCGAATATAATGGACTGTTTCAAAATGTATTCCAAAGAGGCATATAAATAAGTGGACTTATATCGTATTCACTCACCCTTAAAAAGCCCAACAAATGATTTTTACTGGCGAAAAAAATTCTAAAACCCAACAGGTCTAGTCCAGCAAAGTTTTTGAACCAAAGTATATCATCTTCTTCTCCAAGCTATTAGAAACATGACCCAGTTAATTTCGACTTTATTTACCGTTCTTCCACAGATCTTTTTTAATATCCAGACTTTTGGCCCGGTTAATATTCAACTGTCCGCTTTTAGCTAGAATGGCTCGTTCATGGATATAGCTTACTGCGGTGAGCTTTCTTAATGAATACCCTCAAATGCATGAGAAGACCTTTCAACTCGGACTTAAAAGTGGGCTTATTTCATATTCACTCATTCTTGAAAAGTCCTTCATTGAATCAGATTACCAGGCAAGAAAAATCTCCAACTTCCTTCTACACTGAGGACAAGATTTTTCTGTTTAAAACTTGACCTTCCGCTTTACCAAAAACTCTATGATGATAAAAAAGTCAGCATACGTCACATATATTCTTTTTCCGCGCCCGCTATTTTTACAGTTTACCCATATATATATATATATATATATATATATATATATATATATATATATATATATATATATATATATATATATATATATATATATATATATATATATATATATGGGATCGTTCATATATATATATATATATATATATATGAACGTACGATTATATATATATATATATATATATATATATATAATCGTACGTTCATTCACTCAGACCGCTCAGCGGCAATACTCACATAAATGTTCATACAGAAAGGTAGAAAGAAAGTGGATAGGAACACATAAAATTTACAAACACAATGGTGGTGTGAAGATGAAATGATGGCCGATTCCAAGCAGAAAAAATTCTATATATATATATTTATATATATATATATATATATATATCTGGTGAATTTTCTATCAAAGAATACACATTGTACTCAAAGGATACACCATGTTATTGATAAAAATATGACCCAGTTGTCACAATTCGTTTGCGTCTGGTAGTTTTCTCAGTGTTTTTTATTTTAAGATTTTTGGTCCGGTGACAATGTAACAGGTCCTTTTCAAAGCAGAATTGTTCATCGGTCGATAAAACTTAACAGCGGTGCGGAGACTTAATGAGTAACGAAAAATGCACACACTGTGCTTTTAACTTGGCAATTACGAGCAGGATACGGCAGTTAAATGCATCATCATGACACATTATTTTAATATTCTGAAACTTTCTTCCGTCTGCTTATTCAATGCGACAAGTTTAACGCTTTAGCCCAACACCGCATGGTACTGGATAAAGACGCGTAAGTGCTGAAACGCCCCGTGTAGAATAAATTAAGCAGGCGTAGCACGCTGAAACCCTTAATTTTTACTCGCCATGAGCTTAGCTCTTCGAGCAGGTACAGACCTTAATAAAACTAAGCCTCTTGGAGGGCGGATATTCATCCACGCTGTAAACATAACTGTAGCATAATTTCTGGCATCCCTCTCAAACGTAATATCATTAATGAAGCTCATTCCATTCCAGAATGAATAATTGTTCATTTATTTTTTCAAAAAATTTCATATCAGTCCATTTCTCTCACTTAATTACGGCTTAAATATAGCAAGAGAGAACAATAGTGATTAGAGCACTCTTTCGTAAAACTACACAGATGAATTCCTCCACAAGCGTGTCTGGTAAAGGCACACGAGAGTGGCAAGCTGAGATCTGATTCAAGTTATAATATAACTAAACAATAAAAAATAAGATCTTTGGTAAAGTTTGCAGCAAAATGGAATTCATAATCCATATATTTCCTTACAAATCCAGTAATGGACAGGAAAGAAAATTGTTTGGGAATGGAGTGACGGTCGGTTGGAGTTTTGAGAAAAACGCGTTAGAAAATTTCAAAATAAAAATTTTTAAACAATATGAAAAGTATTGATTAAAAAACAACACAGACTTATGCGCCGTTACTATCACTTTTAAATGAGAATTTTTGCATTGACGTAAGTATTTTATGTCCAAAGATATCGAAGACAAACCACAAACAAGTATACTTAAAGATTAATTTTTCACAATTTCTTCACCAGGAAACGGATGCATATTTTACAGCACAGTTTGGCATGGCCGACAATGTATCAAAATGGATTAGTTGCCGCCAATAAGGTCAAAATTGAAGAGGTAAAGGGAATATTGGGCCTCATTTGAACATGGAATTATTCAATACATGAGCAAGGAAAACTTCGAACTGAAGAAACAAATTGAATATATAACATTTCCTTGAATGATTTGCTGTACTTGAATAAAATTCAAATATTTCATTCAACAAACAACAACAAAAATTCAAAAAAGAAAAATTCAAAACTACTTAATTCCATTGTCTATTGCTGAGCGGATCTATTCTGCCTTGGGTCACAAGTAGCCAAAAAATACTCAACTTTCAGACTTCATTCATCATAAATTAGGCCCAAAAATAATAATGATTTTAAAAAAATTACGACACACCCCCTGCTTTCGAGTAGTTAAATTTCATTTTTGATGGAAGTTTTGTGGAGATTTCCAATCTCCAGAGCTCCTTTTTTAACAATATTTGGCATATTTTTTAAATTTAAGTGTGTTTCAAACGCATTATGATGTTAATATGTCTCCAAACTTATGATTTCCAAGAATTTATTTAAAATCTCAATTATTTTGAGTGATATCATTAAACCAATAACATTCATAAAAATCTCTCTTTGAGATAACTCAGAGTATTCCGTACAAAAAAGCTGCAACTGTTGCCGTGCCCAAATTTCACCATCTCTCTCTCTCTCACACTTTTTGGCCGAAACCCCAAAACTATGATTAGTAAATTTATTAGTATAATGCATGTGATGGTGGGGAAAACTACTGCTAAAGAGATATGCCATAAATATGATATTACCTCTCACTATTTGACCTGAATTCGAAAAATTACAATGAAAGAGTTATTGAGAAGAATGCAGGCTGCGTTGAGAGAACGTTTGAAGGCAGTACGGGCGATAAATAAGACATACTATATGCTCCATCATATTCCGACCCCTTCATCTGAGGTGGACCTCCTCTTCCACCCATCACTCAGATATTTTCATCTCACGGGTGGTCCTTGGTCTCCGGCTTAACCCGTCCTGTCACCGCAGCTTTCTTGGTCTACAGCCCCCTCCCCCCTACTCATATTCACGGCCGCAATCCACCCACACTCGCTTGCACCCTCAAAACCCAGTAAACTACTTCCTTTCACCCTCACTCATGCTCTCTATATACGTGCATACAGCGCTCCCCTAAGGTATGGGATAGACCCTGAGGCCCGACGTACGTATGTACGACCGGGGAGGAAAACCATTCCAGGGGCTTTGAGCTGCCTTGCACGGTCGAGAGGACCACGTAAAATTTCGGCCCGTAAAAGGGGCAGTTTATATGCGCGAGGCCATAACGCCTGTCGGCGTATGCAGGTTTTCAAGGTCCGATGGCGCTTTAGGAGGAGGCTGAGGGTTGAGGGAGAGACGGAGTAGAATATTCTGAGGTTGTCGATGGGGTGGAAGAGGTTGGGTGTTGAAGTATCTCAGTGGTTTTTGGACGTAAGGGGCTGTGGTGTATAACGCCGTGGAGTTGGGAGTGGAGAGAATGCCTGTGGCGATTGGGAGCGTTGCTCCCCCTTAAGGGATTGCAGGCAGGCGAAAGAGGGAAAGGGAAAGGTTATCATTTCTATACATTGTACACATTTTTTGAACGGACTCTCTTATTTTGTTTCGAAAAGTGGAGGTAGAAAACGAGAAAAATGTAAGCAGGGGTTGTGTGATGATAAAAAAAGAGTGGAATGCCTAGGAAATGACATGTAAATGCGTATAACCCGCTTTGCTAAATTGCTTCATCGATTATACCACCTAAAGCTCCCGCCATTTGCTCTAAATCTTCCCTTTTCAGGCATTTTAAAGCGAAGTTTAAAAATGCTTTATTAAAAAAATTACTGTTTTCCCCGACTATTACGTTTACTAATGTAAAATAATGCTATTTTCCCCTTTCATTACACTCTCCTCCATTCATTACTAGTGGTCCAGGTAATACATAAGCTTTTTCATGTAAGTTATTTTTTTGCGTGGGATAGTCTTTCCAGGATCTTCAGGCTACTGAAAACATTCTGGGATAGAACAAATTAAATTAGCAGTTCTCTGTGACCTATGGGGCACACTGGGACTGAGGAGGCTATGGTTCATAAAACAATAACTTGGAAAGGCGTTACTAGGTAAAAATACTGCACTTTTAAAAAATATAAGCATTACAATTTGCAGGTACCAATTAGTAGATTAGTTTTTCGGAACTAATTGATTATTTAAAATATATTTAAGCTGCATGAAATGTAGATGAGCTACGCAGTTTCAATATCTTTATGACAATATATATTATATCTTTGCAATATCTTTTCAATATGTTTATCAATATCGTGTAACATCAAGAATAGGACTCCGGATAATATTGCACTCCTTCAGACTTTTCGATCAAAGAGGAAAAATACGTCGACATTGAAGTTGTATTCGCTAAAAACAGTCAGAACAACTATGCTTCAAATAGAAAATGTCACAACCGAATAAAATATTTTTATTTACCTTTTCCGTGATAGATGAAGTTTTGCAACTCATTTTTAGCGATATTTCATTTTTAACGATTTCCTCAAGTTCCTACCTGTCGGTGTAGGGATAAATTATATATCTCACTCATTTTCTATTTCAATTATCATCATTAATGGATATTAAATCCAAAAATCTATAGACAGCAGCCGTCCATTGTATGCTATCCTCTGCAAAATTCTTAATGCTCTTGTATGTCTTCCGTTTCATATGTGGAATTAGTTTTCCAATATAATTGTCTTCAGGCTTCTCATTTTTTCCCTTCTATTACAGTGCCTTACAAGTTTGCAATTTCTCAAAGAGAATAAATTGACCCAGATCTCGGCCTCAATTAGCAATCTCCCTGTTTTTTCATCTCCAAAATAAGACCATTTCTCAAAGATGGGTCTATCTACCTTCTCCCGACAATTCCCCGTCTCTGTCTATTCTTTTAACGCTGCCTAATTTTTTATATTTTATGTCCTTTTCTAATCGGCATCCTCCCCTAGTGCTCAATTTTGATAAGTCTCTTTTCCGTTGCTGATTTCCAGAAGTTCAATTCTAGCCGTGTCATTGAGCGAAAAATTGAACACGAGTTTTTCAGGTACTGATTTCTCTTAGGTGATACTATATAATTTTGGTACCATAATTAGTTTTTCATGTTTTCATGTCCTTATTGGTTTTATCTTTTTTTGCTGAAAGCCTGCTCAATTTCAATATCCCAATAGGTAGTTGAAAAACTTTACCACACTATATTAGGATGAGATCTAAAACCATATTTTGTAACTTTCACAATCAATACTCGCCTTGATATATGTACTATTAATGCATCATGTGATTTACGATACAACTGAATGTCATTTTCTAATGTAATATATTTGTCTTTAAACATTTAACTGTTCGAGAAACCTGGCAAGATATACAGAGGCGGAGCCTAAACTATACATTCCTTCTCAAGACGCCACCTGCTGCACCCACACAGGATACTATGGCAAGAAAAGCAAAATTAGCTGTGTACACGAAAGATCAGAGCCAAGAACATTCAAATGATAATTTTCTTCAGTGTGAGCTAATATCTGTGAAAAAACCAATGAAATATGAACTAAAAACTGACTCTAGAATATAGCCTTTAGCAGGCTTGAATATCAACCTAGAATAATAATTTGAAACTCTGTATTATATTATAACTCTGTAAAATGTGAAACATCTGTACCGGTGAGAGCACTGGGTTGGGGGTAGAGGGGACGATAGGCGAAGGGTCGCCTCATCCAACCCAATATAAATAAAATGAAAGTCAAGTCAAAGAGGGCAAAGCATTGAGGTATGTGGAGAGGGCACTACGTCACCAAACTGAAGTCTGACAACCGAAATAACAATCCTTTCCTTACTCCCCAATAGATAGATCGACAAAATGGACAAATTACCGAATGTAAAGTAAGAATATCGACCATCTGTTGGAAATTTAAGGCAAGTAACTCCTTAAACATATAACATCAGCCATTTTCTACTTATTTCTATGGACTTCACTCTCTTTTTCAGTACTTTTCACCGGGAACGCGAAATAGAATTAATTTTAATAAATAAACAATGAATTTAGGGATAATTCATATTGAAGATGGAAATTCATGACGGTTTCTAGTTAGTTATCGATGGAAAACATCGTATAATGGCAACATTAGTACGTTAGACCAAAAACGCTATATAAAAATGAGGCTCAACGAAGAGTACATCTCTACTGCTGCTGGTTTAAGCTTCTGGAATTGGCCAACAGAGCAAGTGTCTTCTCCGTATACCTCAATGGGGCAAATCAGCGCAAATTGAATAACTTAAAGGTCCAAGTAAACGCATTCAGAATTTTACGACACACAATTGGCGAATTTCGTAATCGTACCCTAATTTGATTTTCCAAGAGCCAAGATTGCCCGCCGATGAAACCATTAAAACTAAAACTATATTTTTACATAAAAAGCCTAAAAAGTTCAAATAAGAATCCTGGTTCCTGGTGGAACTTACATCATTGTTGAACGTACCCTTAAAGCAGGTCGAGTCCTCTTGATTTGGGGCAAATTTCCCAAATTCCTTTGAATAAGTGTCAGAAGGTGCGAGGTAGCATGGAAAAGAGAGATTGGTAATGAGGATACATCCTCAAAATATGCGATAAACCGCTTTGCTGCATACCTCCGTCAATGTAACCCGCGCCAAAAGCAAAACCCTCCCTCCGCTTCTCTGCCGTATCACTCCCTATCCATCCCCGTCATTTCCTTCCGACTCGTTTCCTCCCCCCCACCCATCCTTCTCACCCAAAGTCATCCCACTCGTGAAGCGAGGACAAAGACGGGTGAAGGGGAACGATGCGGCCGGAGCGGCATTTTAAATGGAAATTTTCCCCGGGTGCGTATATCGTGAGGGGGGGAGGGTGGGTGCGGGGCGCACTAGCGGTAAGAATGGGGGATTCCACGATTATGAATTTCGGTACACGGTCCGCGTGCGGGCGGGCGATGTTGTTTGAATAATATCGCGCGACTGCGCCACTGGCACGGAGGCACCGAGCCTTTGGATGCCCTCGTGGGTGCGGGAAATAAGGCGAGTTACGCGGTCATGCACAAGTGATCCAATCGAGACTCGATTATTAGTTTTCCCTCATTCTTCTCCTTCGCTTAACTCATTTTGTTTCTCTGCAATGGTGCACGGGGAACGCTGTACCGAGATGGAGCTAAAAAATCATGCTTCAATCTAGCAACGTCGGTAAAGTGACCCAGATCTCAGCCTCAATCGTCAAAATTCCTTTTTTTTACCTACAAAATGAAAATAAGACCAATATACGGTAGATATTTTTGGCAAAAGGGTTGATAGAATAGGATGAATGAGACAAAATCACCAAAGGAGTTGAGGGCCGCATTTCTCGCGTCGTCTTTTTTGTGACAACTGAAAAACAGTTTCACCTGCGTTCCAGCAGGAGTCTTCAGGTCTGAGATAATGATGCCAGTAAATTGACGACATCATATAGGTCTATTGCTACAACCCGATTCGTTAGCGTTATTTTTTTCCGTTGGCACCAATTCTCGCCCGTTTGCGGGAATATAGCCTTTGACGCCTCTGTACCACGGAAGGCTTCGTACCAGCACACCTAAGAAGTGTCTAGCATGTAGTAAAAAAGTCCTAAATTAGTTTATTTCATCCAAGACTACTATTTAACATGACACATTTCAAGTTAAATTCATATTCATCCCCTGCAAACCTATATAATGCAAATAAGCAATCAAGTATACTTTAAACTTGATAAAAAGCATGCTTTTATAGAAATAAAGCTGGAATAAATTAATAAAAGAAATAAGAAAAAATGGAATAAAGAAGAATAAGTAATAGATAAATGGAGCGACGAAATAAACCATATATTAATGTATACAATTACTAATTTTAAGATAACAGTAATAAGTAGATTAGGTAGGTTCTACAAAGCCATCGAACGCATTCGAAGAAAGGACGATAATAAGCTTAACTTAGCTTATAATAAGTGGGTTATAGTAAAACGACTACAGTGTTGCTAAAATTGTATTCTGACTTCTGACGAAAATAACTTTTCTACTGCTTTATATAAATAACAAAGTAATCTACTCCCGTCCACACACTCACTTTTTTCAAAAAACGAACTTGACTTTAAATGGTATAAAATAAAAAAGGAATCTCTCATTCTAGAATAAATGCCAACTACTCGAAAAACTAATGGCAAGAAGCCAGCTCTCCGTGGATATTCAATGGTGGAAAATTTTGGAGCTGACTCATCTCATTTAAAAGCTAATGATGATGGATATGAAAATCAAAACCCATTTATTCAATGACGAAGGGCTGAAGTCGGCTACTTTGTAATAACTACCGTTATATTTTTATGCCATCAATTTTTTTAAGTAGCTTAGCTTTTCTTCCACGAAAGTAGTATTTTCAAATAACATAAATTTAAAAAATCTGAGTTATCATTAAAATTGACTCATAGATTCGTTAAATTTAACGTATCATGCGACATCTTTTAGAAATGGAGTACAGATGCCATGATTTCACAATAAAAGTTTCTGTTCACTTTCCACAAAAATTATTATTTCACCGCCCAAGTTTTCGATAAAACTATGTCATTTTCAAGGTTTTGTCAAGGCTGCGGTATTCCGTTTTTAAGTATTTTCATTAATTCATTGAAAATGGTATAGTTTTGTCGAAACCTTGGTCGGTGAAATAAAAGTTTCTGTGGAAATTGAACAAAAACTTTTATTATGAAAACATGGCATCACAAATTCATGTTGGAACCTCCTTAAAAAGGGTTAAGGAGTGATAAGTAAGATGGCATGCTACGAATATTCTCTTCAGTACTCCATAATTGCTTACGGGGAGGATGCTCAAATGCTCACCCACATTCTACCCAGTTGGAATTTGGAATACCTGTGATGTACGTGGAAATGACCGTAGGCCAGAGATATCTCGCAGGGGGAGGGCTCCTGGCCAACGCAAATTTGACCATACGCGAAAGAATTGCATTTCACCGCGGAATACCATTCGAGACCATGATTGTCCGACCGCATTCGCCGAAATGGGCATTTGATTGAATTTGTAGCTCATCTGGAAGCGCTGGATTCAACCGTAAACCACCAAAGCAATACATTACAACAATTGTACAAAAAAATGAATTCAAATTACGTCAAAGGCATGATTCATTATTATCCACTTTTCACAATTCTCCCTGAAGAAAAGAACTTGTTATTAAATCATAGCAGGCACCCAATAGTTCAACCGAACTATCCCAGTCCTTGACTACATCACTGCAACTTACTTTTATGACTATTCATTTGTTTAATAAATTCAGAATTAGGGCGTTACGAGGTATATTTGTACCATCCGTGATTTCCCCACAATTCCTAGGATTTTATTAGCTTCGATGTTCCATCGCAGTTTTACTTTTAGGCAGGTTATTACTACAAATAAAGGCCTACCGCAGGTTATTCTTACAAAATTTGCCATAAAACGAAGGACTGAAAACCATTAATTGGATATTAACGTACTACGAATCACAACCCATGCACCATAGGTATCATATCATATTCTGCCGAAGTTTTGACAGAAGAATGATTTCCCAGATGACATCCATCAAAATGGCACTGAAGATTTACACTTTCATCAAAACTTTTATTTAAAAATTGATAAACTGATTCGACCATTGTTGATTGGTCATTTTAAATTCGTTATAAAAAACATGCTCCAAGACAAATACTATCACGGAAATAATTTGTACGATTCCTAAATATTGTTATCAATCAGTTTATAAATTTCTGTAAATCAACACCATATATATTGAAAGTCTACTACCACCAAAAACTACTCATTTAAATGCACTTCAATATTAATGAAACATTTTATGGATCAGAAAATATGGAACTTTTCAATAATTTTACACCAAATAGAAAATATGTGATGTTCATTGGCAGTATTGCCTCTATATTTGCTTAATTAACGCGTCAATTTATTTCAAAGGCCAGGGGTAAAAGGCCAAGAACTGCATCAGTTCAAAACGGATGCCCCGTATTGGTTAATCCAAAAACTGTAAGGTAGATGACATCTTATATGCAGGACGATTCCTACGTCAAAATGAGGCAACGTTCCAATCAAAAATAGCTGTATGCTTTTCTTCAGCAAAGGGTGAAATATGAGCATCAAAAGCGAGTAAGAGCTACCTAACCATTTTCTTCTTTTCTTCGTTAAAATGACGAAACCGGCAATTTTAAGGTTAGCTTATTTAGATTTAAAATAGCTAATTGAGTGTGTTGGGCGTGTCAGAAAGCGACATTAAAAAAATAAGCTTGCTATGGGAATTCAATCCGCACATGGAGGTGTCATGAAAAAATGTACGGCCCTCTTGCCATTAAATATAGCGAGGAAACAACGTTCTCCCTCGTAGCTTTACCCGAAGAAATAAATGACGGGTCTCATCTCATTTCCGGGTCCGCGGAGCGATATTGAGGGATGCGGCGGAGAATTGACGCTCTTCAAACTATGAGGATCTTTAGGACGTCGGGAAGTGTGTCATAGGGCTGGGGAGCCGGGGGGAAGAGCCAAAGAAGGTTTTTCGACGGAGTGGGGTTTGCCTTCTGCAGTTGACGAGGCAATATAAAAGGTCGGGGAGACTGAATGAGAGCGAGGGTGGAAGAGGAAACTGGATGAGAGGTGGAGAGAAGGAAGGAAGAGGAATTGAACGCGACAGTCCATCCTCGAAGCAACAAATCAGATAATGTGTCTCTGGACCAGCCTCACCGTTCCCACAATCCCCCTCTCTCCGGCGCAGCATCCTTCCCTCCCTCCTCTCCCTCACTTCTTTTTTTCCACACCACCGCCCACGGGCAATGCACCAGGAGACCGTCGATAAAAAAGATTCGATCTTTGGGTGGACGAAATGAGGATTCCCTGGACGTATACCTATACGGAAGGCAACGAAAGGAGGTTGACTGCAGGGAAAAGGGTAAAGCGATTCCTGCAGTGACGCCGGGGCAATACCGTCGACCTCATTGCTTGGCAAATACTAAAGGGGGAGGGACACATTTACTCATTCTGGTGCATTATTAATAACATTTCTCCGGGGGACGGCGTATCTCCTGATGGCAGAAGCTGTAAAAACGGGGAGATGAAACCTGGGAATCGTGATTGGAATGCGTATTTCCTTTGCACGAGAGGGAGGAAAAAATAATATTTTGCCGAAAGGGACGGATCCCTTTCCTTATCTGGTAAGCTAATATCCCACAATTTCGTTGAAGCATCTTGGCTAGAATAGAATCGATAAGGACTCCGCATATGGAACGCTCTCAATGCTCTTATTTCGTCATTAAGCGAGGCGAGGATCTTAATAGAGATAATACCGTCAGTTTAGCGGAAAACCCTTATTTTAGTGGAGGATATCTGGTCACTGGAGGATAACTCGGATCTATTCCAGGTTGGAGCAGCTAAGTTGCTTTAGCTGTTATCGTTCAACGATCCAAGATATCCAACCGCTCATTTTGTTTTTTTTCATGAAAAAAGCAATTTTTTTAATATACTCAGAAATATTTACACTCGCTTTTGTATACACCAATGTATCATAAGAAGTAAATTGTACAATAATTCTAGGTATGGTTTAATATTGAATGACCTTCATTTTTTCCACACCAATGATACGCGCTGAAATAAAATTTGCGTTATTTTCATATATTTATTGGCAATATGAATGGTGAATTTATATATTTAATAGCTACATGTAGCACATCTGATGGTAAATTCCCAGCGGATGTGATAAGTAGGGTAGCACAAGCAAAACAGGCATTTATGAAAAAGAATATTAAGTAATGTTTCTTTATCGACCCGGGAAGAATTTGTTAAAACATATGTTTGGAGTGTGTGCACCTATGGCTCAGAAACTTGGACTCTGAGGAAAGAGGAGAGGATAAAGCTGGAGTCCGTTGAAATGTGGTGCTGGAGAAGACTTTTTAAAATATCTTGGTCAGAGAGGGTAACCAACCTGGAAGTATTACAAAGGATTGTGGAAGGATAAACGTTTGTTAATTCTATTTGTAAAAAAATAAACGCAATGATTCGTACCTTCTACGTCACTCTTAGTGGATGACTTCTTTAATGGAAGGAGTGGTAGAGGGTCGTGCTGGAAGAGGTAGACCAAGAAAAGAATACCTGGAAGAGACCATAGCGGGGAGAAGATACAGTGAAATAAAGAGACTGGCATTGGAAAGAAGGAATTTGAATGCCCACCAACCTTGGGGTTGAGGAGAAAAAGAAGTGATAGCATATTTAACACTCAACAAAAATAGTGTTCAACAAATTACACTCTACTTGACAAAATTGCGAAATTATTCATTAATTTAAAATTCCCCTAAGGCAGTAGTATATGATTACTAACATGATCGTTAAAAATTTTTCTATTAGGGAATGTTACCACACAACGAAAATGGTACTTCAAATATAAAATATTTTAACTAAAACCCATGTAGAAATAAGTATGTTTGTTTTTAACCCCTCTTCACCTAAATTATCACCATGATAAATTATCAAACTGCTCTAGGACTCAGTTGTTATTTCAGAATTAAAAACAACTAAACTTTAAATATCGTATTAAAAATTTTATCCCAATGGCACGTCGCCCCATATAGTATTTCAGGATTTGCTTGATCTTCTCTTAATTATTGCAGGAAGGATAACTCAAATTAATTTTATTTTTAGGCACTATTGATTAAAATTGACGGACTGAATCTTTTTTTTCTCACTTATCCATGCTTGCCAAAATCATTATAACGGAGGATTTGGTTTGGTCTAAAACTTTAAGGCAAAGTTGCATTAAGAAATTAGAAATAGACTTTTTTGAAAGACAATATTTTGCTATTTTATTAAAAGTGTTTGACACGTCATAAAACTAACTCTGAAAATAAAAAGCATTGAAACTTCGAACTAGGTTAAAATTTTTACCTTAGTTAGAAAAAAAGGAAACTTGTCCTCGTTTCGGAAACTTTCGGCTTTCGGTAATTACTGGAAAATAACTTTTATGCGTCTTATCCTCCTAGTTTATCTCATCTCAGTAAAATACTCTCGCAAAAACTTTATGGGACAGTTGTTATTGAACAAGCAGTAACTCGGCAATGTCCTCTCGGGTGTATTCATGAACGATTATTGAAATCGTCTCCAATCTCGTTTTACGACACAATGAACACTGTTACGACCGCCACAAATGCAGCGTCAGCACCTGAATTGAATGCAACGTGCACATTTCTGGTAACGTAAAATTCATCCTCTTGCATTATGATAGAATTATTGGGTGGATAGAGTGCATTCGCCTTCCTAATTGAATGAAAGATAGGTGTATTTTAGCATCAGAAATACATTGGAGGGGTATTCGATATTTATACATGTATTTTAATCGTGAGGTAGGTAATCGTAAGATAGAGATCTATTAGCAATAACACAAAACTAAAGGCATAAAATATCACCATTGGGCTAATTTTACGTCATAATGACTGTTCCTTTAATAGTACTATTTTTCACTTGACAGTTAATCAACTAATTTCAGTTAAACTTTCCCAATATTTCAGTTAACGTGCATTACTCATGGGACCAAACTGGAAGCAGTGACCAAGAGAAAGCATTAAAAAAAGGTAATTAGAATTATTCCAATCGAAGTAAAATATATGCATTAAGCTTCTAATTTCATACACTTAGTGTAATTTAGGATATTTGAAGTTTTAATCTCCCGTGTGTAATGCATAGTTAACACAAGATTAAGACGAATCATGACGTAATATCTTTTTGTCATCGGTGATGAGATCTTTTTTCAGCGGACATAATTGTCCCGTACTTTGTTTAGAATATTTCATTGAGTATTATTTTTAAGTGAATGCTTCATGCTATTTACTTCATTTTTAATTTACCTTAGGAACTTTATGCTAAAAAATGCAACAATAGACGCAAAAGTAATGAAATTGTTGAATAACTCCATCCATTGGTTTGGAATGGAAAGTACGGTGAAAGTTTGAAAAAAAATTCTCTCTTGAATGGAAGAACACCCTCTAAAAATTTTTATTATGTGTAAAAAAAACAACATACGTGAAGTACAAAGATGAGCTCGAAAAAATGTGTTAGCACATTAAAAATTTAAACTATTAAATGTTTATTATAAAATATTTTTTTAAATAGCAGTTTAATTGCAAATTTTCATTCAAATTTAGTTAAAAACCAAACTTTTTTCGTATTTAAAATGCCGTTAAACGTCCTCTTTTACGTTAATTCTTCCCTGAGATGTGTGATTACGAAAATCAAATGGCAGTGAAAATCGCCATTTTGAAAAACAGTCGTTATTCAGCTGTTTTTTTCTATTTTCGCAAAACGCTTGAAATTGTACTCATTAATTTGCATCATACTCTGTGAGGTTAAGGGTGAACTGAGGACCGAAGTGGCGCGGAATGATCTATATACGTCACGCAATTTCAATATAATGATGATTAATAAAAAAGCTTTTGTTGTTGTTGCTATGTTGGCTCAGAATATTTTTCGACTTACTTAAAAAGGAGCATTCAGTGACTCACGATGCGCGCTCAAACCACCTTAAGAGTGGGAGAGCGTGTTTGAACAACGTCATGTTTCCTGTCCTTGGAGCAGTATTAACAAGTTGAACTAATCGCCATGGCCTCAACAGAATATATTAATTATATTGCGTATGCTTGCATTAGCCAATAACGCAAGGGTTATGTGCCAACCTCAAATTATTGTGTCTATGACAATATTATGTTGGAGTATTTTCAAACACATTTACTCCCCTTAATAAAAAAATTAGAAAAAATTGCTAGTTAATTTTTTTAAAAGATAGCAATGATTCCGCTCCAGTACTCGAGATCACATTACTCATGAAATCATTTTTATATTGACGATACTAACTTGAACATACACTGAACACACCCGAACTTTCAAAAAAATGTAAGAGGTTAACGCGATTCTGAGAATAGTAGGACATAACGCCTTATTAGGGCAAGAATCAGACTACCGAAGCCGTACCTTAATGGTTAACTAACGCTACAGGTTGATCAAATACATCATGGCCTAGTGCGGTCGCGAATATTATTTTGAGGAAATTCCGATCCCACCTGGTAATCCATTCGGAGAGCGTTTCAAGTGCAGAACTTCGTACACAGGGTGCAACGTAAAATCGTGGCCCTGGTGGTTTTTTTCGTTAAGATCAGATCAACGCCATTCATTGGTTTTCCTCCCTCTTCTTCCGCTCCTCTAAGATCCTTCCCTGGTTTACCAACTTACCTACCAATCCTAAGGAGCATAAAGTTGCCGGTCGTCTCCCCTAGTCACCGACAAATTTTTTCTTATTTTAGCCCACGTCCATTTGACACCGTACTTAATTTGATGTAATTTAGGTTCTTAAATACAAAATTTCCACTAAGAAAAATTTTAGCGTGAAACAAATTAAGTGGAAAACTTTGGAAACATCTTGCAATCTAAAGAAGCCCACACAGAAATCAAGATAAAATTTGTTTTACTTCACAGCGAGGGAATAACCTGGAGGATTTTTGGAATAAAAATTAGTCATCCTACCCCTGAAAAACATTCATCTTGACAAAAAATTATCATTTAAATATCCACTTTAAATATGTCACCCTTAGGCTTGATTTTCAGTTTTAAGTTGGAAACCGCTGTTACTGGAAATGACTACATTGTTTGTTCACTAAGAGAACTTTTTTAAAAGAAGGTTTCAATTCATCCGTAATGGTTTTAGCCCAATAATTTGGCTACATTTTGCATTTATCATCCATAAAAATTTCATTGTACTGTCGTGTCCCATTCTGTTTATCACCTTACTCCATTATTTAGCCCATGTTATTTGTTTTACCATTTAAAACAAATAAAGAGCTAATACAAGGATGTTGTCTTTCACCTAGCCTATTCTGAATATACCTCGACGGTGCCCTTAAACAATAGAAAAGACAATGCGCAAACATGGGCTTGCCTGTAGGAGACAAGACCATATACACACTACATTATGCAGATGACCAGGTAATTCTAGCCCAAGACAGATATGATATTAACTTTATGTTTAGAAAGTTAAATGAAGCGTATAGTGCATGGGGATTGGATATCAACATGCACAAAACTAAGTATATATGTAGTGGAGAAAAAAATGAAGACATTGTGCTTGAGGATAGCAATGAAATAGTAGGGGTGTGTGATTCATATGAATCTTTAGGCATAAAAATAACAGCAGTGGAAGTAGCGCAGAAACGATTAAAGATAGGATTAATAAAGGTAGAGCAACCATTAATAGGTTAAATTCAATACTATGGAGCAAAGATATATCAAATAGAAATAAAAGATACATACACAACACCATGTTTAAAAGCATACTTACACATGGAAGTGAAATATGACAAATGAATGTGAGTGACGAAAAGAAACTTATAGCAACAGAAATGGACTTTCGTTTGGCCGGAAAATCCAGGCTTGATAGAGTAAGAAATGAGAGAATTTGAGAAATTATGAAAATGACAACAACCATTCTGGACGAAATCAAGTCAAAACAATTTCTGTGGTACGGACATGTTCAGAGGATGCTCAAAGAAAGACTGCCTCGCACCATCATGGAGTGGAAACCCTATGAAAGGAGAAAGAGAGGAAGGCCACCTAACTCATGGAGAAGCGGAATAGCCAAAGCCATGGCGGAGAGAAACCTGCAAGAAGGAGATTGGGAAAACAGAGAGGACTGGAAATTGGATGCCACAAAGCACAAGCAAGAGCTCTAAAGACGGACATATAAATATATACATATATATGTGTGTGTGTATATATATACTTATATATATATATATATATATATATATATATATATATATATATATATATATATATATATATATATATATATATATATATATATATATATATATATCCACTTGGCGAAAAACACTTGTAGTGCACAGATATAAAAAAAAGGTCACAGGCGTGACTAGCAGTTACATATAGAGCACAAAAAAAGGTAAAACTCACAGAAATTTTGATATATTTCGGCGGACACAACCGCCTTCGTCAGAATGTTAGAAGGTAGTGACGGGTAAAGGATAGAAGGGAGGGAGAGGTGGGGGAAGGGGAAAGGGAAAGGGAAGGATAGGGGGATTAGTGAGAGACATTGATGCCGGAGGGGAGGAACGCGTGATAGAGCCAAAATAGGGAGAGCTCTACAGAGTTAAGTTCAATAGTGGAAGCAGATGGTGGAAGGGAGTACAAAACTGAAACATTGTAGCAGTTGTCAAAGGATTTCATGTGTTGAGAGGCGTGGATCGCCACGGGAAGGGAAGCAGATTGAGTTGGGTTCTTGCAATTGGCACGGTGATTATTAATCCGTATATTGAGGGGGGTGGAACTTTTTCCTATGTAAAATGAAGGGCATAGCCTACATTGTAGGTGGTAAACAACATTACTGGTGACGCAAGAGGAGGGAAGAGGGTTAGGGAAGGAGGCGATGGAGGAGTTGGGAGGAGGGGAGGAACTGAAGATGGGACATAATTTGCACCGGGGACGATTACAAGGGGAGGAGGTAGGTTTTGAGGCAACAGGGATTTTGGAAAGAGGCGTCGTGGATTTTAATAAATCGGACAAGTTAGGAGGACGCTTGTATGTGATTGAGGGTGGCTGGGAGAAAATTTTTGAAGTGGAGGAGTGGTTTTTGAGAATGGGGAAGAGATCTTTAAGGATAAAATTGATAGACTGAACACCCGGGAAATATGTAGTGCAAATAGAAAGGATGCGGGAGTCTTTCGTGGGATGAGGTTTGGAGGAGGGGCAATTTTTCCTGATTTTTTTGGCGAGAAGGGATTCTGGGTAGCCACGCTTGAGGAGCGAGTGGTGAAGGTTGGTAAGGAATGTATTGAGGGACTCAGGATTATTGCAAATACGATGGCCTCGGATGGATAGTGAGAAGGGAAGAGAGCGTTTGGTATGGGAGGGGTGGCAGCTACTATAGTGAAGATATTGTTGTTTATTCGTGGGTTTGATGTGAACGGAGGTCTGAAAATTCAGGTCTGATAATTTGATGTCAACATCAAGGAAGGTGATATTGGAATTAGAGATAGTTGATGTGAAAGAGACGGAGTGAGAATTGTTGAGATCAGAAAGGAAAGTATTTAGAGAATCGGTGCCATGAGGCCAAAGAAGAAAAATGTCGTCAATGTAGCGGAGCCACAACAGGGGTTTTAAAGGATATCCAGAGAGAAAGGATTGCTCAAGCCGCCCAAGATAGAGGTTAGCATAAGAGGGGCTGAACCTGCTACCCATGGCACAGCCCTTGGTTTGAAGGTAGAATTTTTTATTGAAGGCGAAGGAATTATGAGTGAGGATGATCTCCGTCAATTTAGAGAGGAATTCCGTACTCGGAAGCTGAGGATGTGGGCGTTCGGAGAGGAAAAATCGCAGGGACGACAAACCTTCAGGGTGAGGAATACTAGTATAGAGTGAGGTGACATCTATTGTGGCCATTAAGATTTGGTTATCAGCAGGGAGGGGGGTAGACTTAAGGATTTGGAGGAAATGGTAGGTGTCTTTCACATAAGACGGTAATGCGCACACCAGCGGTTGGAGGTAATAGTCGACGAATGCCGAAATTCTTTCCGTGGGGGAATTGCGGGAGGAAACAATAGGTCGACCAGGATTGTTAGGTTTGTGGATTTTGGGGAGAATATAAAAGTGAGGAGTTTTCGGATAAGCGGGGGAGAGCAAGGAAATGTCCGCAGAAGATAGACCCTCCGAAGGCCCATTTTCTTGGAGGAAGGAGATAATTTCAACTTGAAAACCGGGATTGGGGTCATTGGGGACTACGGAATAGGAGGACGTATCTGAGAGCTGCCGATTGGCTTCCGAAATGTAGTGGGACGTGTCCAGGACAACGACAGTGGTACCTTTGTCAGCTGAGGTGATGACTATATCCGGGTTGCGGGTTAATTTTTTGAGCGCCAAGGATTCAGGTTGCGAGAGGTTAGATTTTGGATTAAGGGAATTTAAAAAGGAGGAGCTTGAGATTTTGGACAAAAGGAGGTTAATAAAAACTTCGACCGGATGGTTGGCAGCAAGAGATTTGGGTTCATGGGTAGAGGGTGGTCGGAACTTAAGCAAGGCGCTATGAATGGGCTTGTGGAGTGACTGGGCTTGGGTTTGAGAGTCCCAGAAAACTCGCCATCTCAGGTTCCGACAGAAGTGCAGGACATCCTTGAGGAGAGTGACTCTGTTTACACTTGGGGTGGGAGAGAAAGAGAGGCCTTTACTAAGTAGAGACAATTCATGAGGGTTTAGGGGGATCGAGGATAGGTTAACAACAGCATTCTGAGCTTGGTTTTCCGGGTTATCGGCTCCTAGAGGAGGGTCGCGCGGGAGGTCTCTCTTCTGAGGCACACGTTTAGGAAGGTTCCAAGATGGTGATGGGGGAGGAAGGTTAAAAAGTGTGGCCAGGTCAGGTTTGAAAAGGTACAGGGGAGGAGAGGGTGAAGGGGGGGTAGTTAAGCGGAGAGGAAGGGAAAGACCAGCGCGAAAATGGGAGGCACAAAGAGAGGACAGTTTTTTCAACGACTTAAATCGGCGAAGTTTGAGAGATCGATGAGAAGATTTAAGAATTTTGCTGACGGTGGAAAGCGAATTTGGAGCAGAGGCCGAAATGATGTTGATAAGGGAGTGGATTGATTTTTGATATGAAATGGTCAGCTCATAATATTTGTCTCGGATGAGACAACATAGTAGGAAGGATTGCTGAAAAGAAAAACAATGAAGGGCAGGGTGCAGTTGGGGGGGCAGGCCAGAAAGTGGGACAATGACGCGTAGACCATTAGGGAATATGCCCAAGGATATACAGAAACTGAGAAACTCCGTGTGACAGGTAAATTGGGACAGCTTGAAGGATAGTTTTTTAATACGGCGGATCCACGAGTAAACGGGATCGATGTCAGTCATGATGGGAGAAAGGGTTAGGGAAAAGTGACTGGTAGAAAGAAAGGAAAAAGGAGATGAACAGTGGTGAAAGGAAGAGGTAAGAACACTGAAAAGGCGGTTGTGACTCACGGCACAGGATCCGAAGGCACAGCCGAAGAAGGGAAGGCACAGGATGATTGCAGCGCAACGATATGTCCACTTGGCGAAAAACACTTGTAGTGCACAGATATAAAAAAAAGGTCACAGGCGTGACTAGCAGTTACATATAGAGCACAAAAAAAGGTAAAACTCACAGAAATTTTGATATATTTCGGCGGACACAACCGCCTTCGTCAGAATGTTAGAAGGTAGTGACGGGTAAAGGATAGAAGGGAGGGAGAGGTGGGGGAAGGGGAAAGGGGAAGGGAAGGATAGGGGGATTAGTGAGAGACATTGATGCCGGAGGGGAGGAACGCGTGATAGAGCCAAATTAGGGAGAGCTCTACAGAGTTAAGTTCAATAGTGGAAGCAGATGGTGGAAGGGAGTACAAAACTGAAACATTGTAGCAGTTGTCAAAGGATTTCATGTGTTGAGAGGCGTGGATCGCCACGGGAAGGGAAGCAGATTGAGTTGGGTTCTTGCAATTGGCACGGTGATTATTAATCCGTATATTGAGGGGGGTGGAACTTTTTCCTATGTAAAATGAAGGGCATAGCCTACATTGTAGGTGGTAAACAACATTACTGGTGACGCAAGAGGAGGGAAGAGGGTTAGGGAAGGAGGCGATGGAGGAGTTGGGAGGAGGGGAGGAACTGAAGATGGGACATAATTTGCACCGGGGACGATTACAAGGGGAGGAGGTAGGTTTTGAGGCAACAGGGATTTTGGAAAGAGGCGTCGTGGATTTTAATAAATCGGACAAGTTAGGAGGACGCTTGTATGTGATCGAGGGTGGCTGGGAGAAAATTTTTGAAGTGGAGGAGTGGTTTTTGAGAATGGGGAAGAGATCTTTAAGGATAAAATTGATAGACTGAACACCCGGGAAATATGTAGTGCAAATAGAAAGGATGCGGGAGTCTTTCGTGGGATGAGGTTTGGAGGAGGGGCAATTTTTCCTGATTTTTTTGGCGAGAAGGGATTCTGGGTAGCCACGCTTGAGGAGCGAGTGGTGAAGGTTGGTAAGGAATGTATTGAGGGACTCAGGATTATTGCAAATACGATGGCCTCGGATGGATAGTGAGAAGGGAAGAGAGCGTTTGGTATGGGAGGGGTGGCAGCTACTATAGTGAAGATATTGTTGTTTATTCGTGGGTTTGATGTGAACGGAGGTCTGAAAATTCAGGTCTGATAATTTGATGTCAACATCAAGGAAGGTGATATTGGAATTAGAGATAGTTGATGTGAAAGAGACGGAGTGAGAATTGTTGAGATCAGAAAGGAAAGTATTTAGAGAATCGGTGCCATGAGGCCAAAGAAGAAAAATGTCGTCAATGTAGCGGAGCCACAACAGGGGTTTTAAAGGATATCCAGAGAGAAAGGATTGCTCAAGCCGCCCAAGATAGAGGTTAGCATAAGAGGGGCTGAACCTGCTACCCATGGCACAGCCCTTGGTTTGAAGGTAGAATTTTTTATTGAAGGCGAAGGAATTATGAGTGAGGATGATCTCCGTCAATTTAGAGAGGAATTCCGTACTCGGAAGCTGAGGATGTGGGCGTTCGGAGAGGAAAAATCGCAGGGACGACAAACCTTCAGGGTGAGGAATACTAGTATAGAGTGAGGTGACATCTATTGTGGCCATTAAGATTTGGTTATCAGCAGGGAGGGGGGTAGACTTAAGGATTTGGAGGAAATGGTAGGTGTCTTTCACATAAGACGGTAATGCGCACACCAGCGGTTGGAGGTAATAGTCGACGAATGCCGAAATTCTTTCCGTGGGGGAATTGCGGGAGGAAACAATAGGTCGACCAGGATTGTTAGGTTTGTGGATTTTGGGGAGAATATAAAAGTGAGGAGTTTTCGGATAAGCGGGGGAGAGCAAGGAAATGTCCGCAGAAGATAGACCCTCCGAAGGCCCATTTTCTTGGAGGAAGGAGATAATTTCAACTTGAAAACCGGGATTGGGGTCATTGGGGACTACGGAATAGGAGGACGTATCTGAGAGCTGCCGATTGGCTTCCGAAATGTAGTGGGACGTGTCCAGGACAACGACAGTGGTACCTTTGTCAGCTGAGGTGATGACTATATCCGGGTTGCGGGTTAATTTTTTGAGCGCCAAGGATTCCGGTTGCGAGAGGTTAGATTTTGGATTAAGGGAATTTAAAAGGAGGAGCTTGAGATTTTGGACAAAAGGAGGTTAATAAAAACTTCGACCGGATGGTTGGCAGCAAGAGATTTGGGTTCATGGGTAGAGGGTGGTCGGAACTTAAGCAAGGCGCTATGAATGGGCTTGTGGAGTGACTGGGCTTGGGTTTGAGAGTCCCAGAAAACTCGCCATCTCAGGTTCCGACAGAAGTGCAGGACATCCTTGAGGAGAGTGACTCTGTTTACACTTGGGGTGGGAGAGAAAGAGAGGCCTTTACTAAGTAGAGACAATTCATGAGGGTTTAGGGGGATCGAGGATAGGTTAACAACAGCATTCTGAGCTTGGTTTTCCGGGTTATCGGCTCCTAGAGGAGGGTCGCGCGGGAGGTCTCTCTTCTGAGGCACACGTTTAGGAAGGTTCCAAGATGGTGATGGGGGAGGAAGGTTAAAAAGTGTGGCCAGGTCAGGTTTGAAAAGGTACAGGGGAGGAGAGGGTGAAGGGGGGGTAGTTAAGCGGAGAGGAAGGGAAAGACCAGCGCGAAAATGGGAGGCACAAAGAGAGGACAGTTTTTTCAACGACTTAAATCGGCGAAGTTCGAGAGATCGATGAGAAGATTTAAGAATTTTGCTGACGGTGGAAAGCGAATTTGGAGCAGAGGCCGAAATGATGTTGATAAGGGAGTGGATTGATTTTTGATATGAAATGGTCAGCTCATAATATTTGTCTCGGATGAGACAACATAGTAGGAAGGATTGCTGAAAAGAAAAACAATGAAGGGCAGGGTGCAGTTGGGGGGGCAGGCCAGAAAGTGGGACAATGACGCGTAGACCATTAGGGAATATGCCCAAGGATATACAGAAACTGAGAAACTCCGTGTGACAGGTAAATTGGGACAGCTTGAAGGATAGTTTTTTAATACGGCGGATCCACGAGTAAACGGGATCGATGTCAGTCATGATGGGAGAAAGGGTTAGGGAAAAGTGACTGGTAGAAAGAAAGGAAAAAGGAGATGAACAGTGGTGAAAGGAAGAGGTAAGAACACTGAAAAGGCGGTTGTGACTCACGGCACAGGATCCGAAGGCACAGCCGAAGAAGGGAAGGCACAGGATGATTGCAGCGCAACGATATGTCCACTTGGCGAAAAACACTTGTAGTGCACAGATATAAAAAAAAGGTCACAGGCGTGACTAGCAGTTACATATAGAGCACAAAAAAAGGTAAAACTCACAGAAATTTTGATATATTTCGGCGGACACAACCGCCTTCGTCAGAATGTTAGAAGGTAGTGACGGGTAAAGGATAGAAGGGAGGGAGAGGTGGGGGAAGGGGAAAGGGGAAGGGAAGGATAGGGGGATTAGTGAGAGACATTGATGCCGGAGGGGAGGAACGCGTGATAGAGCCAAATTAGGGAGAGCTCTACAGAGTTAAGTTCAATAGTGGAAGCAGATGGTGGAAGGGAGTACAAAACTGAAACATTGTAGCAGTTGTCAAAGGATTTCATGTGTTGAGAGGCGTGGATCGCCACGGGAAGGGAAGCAGATTGAGTTGGGTTCTTGCAATTGGCACGGTGATTATTAATCCGTATATTGAGGGGGGTGGAACTTTTTCCTATGTAAAATGAAGGGCATAGCCTACATTGTAGGTGGTAAACAACATTACTGGTGACGCAAGAGGAGGGAAGAGGGTTAGGGAAGGAGGCGATGGAGGAGTTGGGAGGAGGGGAGGAACTGAAGATGGGACATAATTTGCACCGGGGACGATTACAAGGGGAGGAGGTAGGTTTTGAGGCAACAGGGATTTTGGAAAGAGGCGTCGTGGATTTTAATAAATCGGACAAGTTAGGAGGACGCTTGTATGTGATCGAGGGTGGCTGGGAGAAAATTTTTGAAGTGGAGGAGTGGTTTTTGAGAATGGGGAAGAGATCTTTAAGGATAAAATTGATAGACTGAACACCCGGGAAATATGTAGTGCAAATAGAAAGGATGCGGGAGTCTTTCGTGGGATGAGGTTTGGAGGAGGGGCAATTTTTCCTGATTTTTTTGGCGAGAAGGGATTCTGGGTAGCCACGCTTGAGGAGCGAGTGGTGAAGGTTGGTAAGGAATGTATTGAGGGACTCAGGATTATTGCAAATACGATGGCCTCGGATGGATAGTGAGAAGGGAAGAGAGCGTTTGGTATGGGAGGGGTGGCAGCTACTATAGTGAAGATATTGTTGTTTATTCGTGGGTTTGATGTGAACGGAGGTCTGAAAATTCAGGTCTGATAATTTGATGTCAACATCAAGGAAGGTGATATTGGAATTAGAGATAGTTGATGTGAAAGAGACGGAGTGAGAATTGTTGAGATCAGAAAGGAAAGTATTTAGAGAATCGGTGCCATGAGGCCAAAGAAGAAAAATGTCGTCAATGTAGCGGAGCCACAACAGGGGTTTTAAAGGATATCCAGAGAGAAAGGATTGCTCAAGCCGCCCAAGATAGAGGTTAGCATAAGAGGGGCTGAACCTGCTACCCATGGCACAGCCCTTGGTTTGAAGGTAGAATTTTTTATTGAAGGCGAAGGAATTATGAGTGAGGATGATCTCCGTCAATTTAGAGAGGAATTCCGTACTCGGAAGCTGAGGATGTGGGCGTTCGGAGAGGAAAAATCGCAGGGAAGACAAACCTTCAGGGTGAGGAATACTAGTATAGAGTGAGGTGACATCTATTGTGGCCATTAAGATTTGGTTATCAGCAGGGAGGGGGGTAGACTTAAGGATTTGGAGGAAATGGTAGGTGTCTTTCACATAAGACGGTAATGCGCACACCAGCGGTTGGAGGTAATAGTCGACGAATGCCGAAATTCTTTCCGTGGGGGAATTGCGGGAGGAAACAATAGGTCGACCAGGATTGTTAGGTTTGTGGATTTTGGGGAGAATATAAAAGTGAGGAGTTTTCGGATAAGCGGGGGAGAGCAAGGAAATGTCCGCAGAAGATAGACCCTCCGAAGGCCCATTTTCTTGGAGGAAGGAGATAATTTCAACTTGAAAACCGGGATTGGGGTCATTGGGGACTACGGAATAGGAGGACGTATCTGAGAGCTGCCGATTGGCTTCCGAAATGTAGTGGGACGTGTCCAGGACAACGACAGTGGTACCTTTGTCAGCTGAGGTGATGACTATATCCGGGTTGCGGGTTAATTTTTTGAGCGCCAAGGATTCAGGTTGCGAGAGGTTAGATTTTGGATTAAGGGAATTTAAAAAGGAGGAGCTTGAGATTTTGGACAAAAGGAGGTTAATAAAAACTTCGACCGGATGGTTGGCAGCAAGAGATTTGGGTTCATGGGTAGAGGGTGGTCGGAACTTAAGCAAGGCGCTATGAATGGGCTTGTGGAGTGACTGGGCTTGGGTTTGAGAGTCCCAGAAAACTCGCCATCTCAGGTTCCGACAGAAGTGCAGGACATCCTTGAGGAGAGTGACTCTGTTTACACTTGGGGTGGGAGAGAAAGAGAGGCCTTTACTAAGTAGAGACAATTCATGAGGGTTTAGGGGGATCGAGGATAGGTTAACAACAGCATTCTGAGCTTGGTTTTCCGGGTTATCGGCTCCTAGAGGAGGGTCGCGCGGGAGGTCTCTCTTCTGAGGCACACGTTTAGGAAGGTTCCAAGATGGTGATGGGGGAGGAAGGTTAAAAAGTGTGGCCAGGTCAGGTTTGAAAAGGTACAGGGGAGGAGAGGGTGAAGGGGGGGTAGTTAAGCGGAGAGGAAGGGAAAGACCAGCGCGAAAATGGGAGGCACAAAGAGAGGACAGTTTTTTCAACGACTTAAATCGGCGAAGTTCGAGAGATCGATGAGAAGATTTAAGAATTTTGCTGACGGTGGAAAGCGAATTTGGAGCAGAGGCCGAAATGATGTTGATAAGGGAGTGGATTGATTTTTGATATGAAATGGTCAGCTCATAATATTTGTCTCGGATGAGACAACATAGTAGGAAGGATTGCTGAAAAGAAAAACAATGAAGGGCAGGGTGCAGTTGGGGGGGCAGGCCAGAAAGTGGGACAATGACGCGTAGACCATTAGGGAATATGCCCAAGGATATACAGAAACTGAGAAACTCCGTGTGACAGGTAAATTGGGACAGCTTGAAGGATAGTTTTTTAATACGGCGGATCCACGAGTAAACGGGATCGATGTCAGTCATGATGGGAGAAAGGGTTAGGGAAAAGTGACTGGTAGAAAGAAAGGAAAAAGGAGATGAACAGTGGTGAAAGGAAGAGGTAAGAACACTGAAAAGGCGGTTGTGACTCACGGCACAGGATCCGAAGGCACAGCCGAAGAAGGGAAGGCACAGGATGATTGCAGCGCAACGATATGTCCACTTGGCGAAAAACACTTGTAGTGCACAGATATAAAAAAAAGGTCACAGGCGTGACTAGCAGTTACATATAGAGCACAAAAAAAGGTAAAACTCACAGAAATTTTGATATATTTCGGCGGACACAACCGCCTTCGTCAGAATGTTAGAAGGTAGTGACGGGTAAAGGATAGAAGGGAGGGAGAGGTGGGGGAAGGGGAAAGGGGAAGGGAAGGATAGGGGGATTAGTGAGAGACATTGATGCCGGAGGGGAGGAACGCGTGATAGAGCCAAATTAGGGAGAGCTCTACAGAGTTAAGTTCAATAGTGGAAGCAGATGGTGGAAGGGAGTACAAAACTGAAACATTGTAGCAGTTGTCAAAGGATTTCATGTGTTGAGAGGCGTGGATCGCCACGGGAAGGGAAGCAGATTGAGTTGGGTTCTTGCAATTGGCACGGTGATTATTAATCCGTATATTGAGGGGGGTGGAACTTTTTCCTATGTAAAATGAAGGGCATAGCCTACATTGTAGGTGGTAAACAACATTACTGGTGACGCAAGAGGAGGGAAGAGGGTTAGGGAAGGAGGCGATGGAGGAGTTGGGAGGAGGGGAGGAACTGAAGATGGGACATAATTTGCACCGGGGACGATTACAAGGGGAGGAGGTAGGTTTTGAGGCAACAGGGATTTTGGAAAGAGGCGTCGTGGATTTTAATAAATCGGACAAGTTAGGAGGACGCTTGTATGTGATTGAGGGTGGCTGGGAGAAAATTTTTGAAGTGGAGGAGTGGTTTTTGAGAATGGGGAAGAGATCTTTAAGGATAAAATTGATAGACTGAACACCCGGGAAATATGTAGTGCAAATAGAAAGGATGCGGGAGTCTTTCGTGGGATGAGGTTTGGAGGAGGGGCAATTTTTCCTGATTTTTTTGGCGAGAAGGGATTCTGGGTAGCCACGCTTGAGGAGCGAGTGGTGAAGGTTGGTAAGGAATGTATTGAGGGACTCAGGATTATTGCAAATACGATGGCCTCGGATGGATAGTGAGAAGGGAAGAGAGCGTTTGGTATGGGAGGGGTGGCAGCTACTATAGTGAAGATATTGTTGTTTATTCGTGGGTTTGATGTGAACGGAGGTCTGAAAATTCAGGTCTGATAATTTGATGTCAACATCAAGGAAGGTGATATTGGAATTAGAGATAGTTGATGTGAAAGAGACGGAGTGAGAATTGTTGAGATCAGAAAGGAAAGTATTTAGAGAATCGGTGCCATGAGGCCAAAGAAGAAAAATGTCGTCAATGTAGCGGAGCCACAACAGGGGTTTTAAAGGATATCCAGAGAGAAAGGATTGCTCAAGCCGCCCAAGATAGAGGTTAGCATAAGAGGGGCTGAACCTGCTACCCATGGCACAGCCCTTGGTTTGAAGGTAGAATTTTTTATTGAAGGCGAAGGAATTATGAGTGAGGATGATCTCCGTCAATTTAGAGAGGAATTCCGTACTCGGAAGCTGAGGATGTGGGCGTTCGGAGAGGAAAAATCGCAGGGACGACAAACCTTCAGGGTGAGGAATACTAGTATAGAGTGAGGTGACATCTATTGTGGCCATTAAGATTTGGTTATCAGCAGGGAGGGGGGTAGACTTAAGGATTTGGAGGAAATGGTAGGTGTCTTTCACATAAGACGGTAATGCGCACACCAGCGGTTGGAGGTAATAGTCGACGAATGCCGAAATTCTTTCCGTGGGGGAATTGCGGGAGGAAACAATAGGTCGACCAGGATTGTTAGGTTTGTGGATTTTGGGGAGAATATAAAAGTGAGGAGTTTTCGGATAAGCGGGGGAGAGCAAGGAAATGTCCGCAGAAGATAGACCCTCCGAAGGCCCATTTTCTTGGAGGAAGGAGATAATTTCAACTTGAAAACCGGGATTGGGGTCATTGGGGACTACGGAATAGGAGGACGTATCTGAGAGCTGCCGATTGGCTTCCGAAATGTAGTGGGACGTGTCCAGGACAACGACAGTGGTACCTTTGTCAGCTGAGGTGATGACTATATCCGGGTTGCGGGTTAATTTTTTGAGCGCCAAGGATTCAGGTTGCGAGAGGTTAGATTTTGGATTAAGGGAATTTAAAAGGAGGAGCTTGAGATTTTGGACAAAAGGAGGTTAATAAAAACTTCGACCGGATGGTTGGCAGCAAGAGATTTGGGTTCATGGGTAGAGGGTGGTCGGAACTTAAGCAAGGCGCTATGAATGGGCTTGTGGAGTGACTGGGCTTGGGTTTGAGAGTCCCAGAAAACTCGCCATCTCAGGTTCCGACAGAAGTGCAGGACATCCTTGAGGAGAGTGACTCTGTTTACACTTGGGGTGGGAGAGAAAGAGAGGCCTTTACTAAGTAGAGACAATTCATGAGGGTTTAGGGGGATCGAGGATAGGTTAACAACAGCATTCTGAGCTTGGTTTTCCGGGTTATCGGCTCCTAGAGGAGGGTCGCGCGGGAGGTCTCTCTTCTGAGGCACACGTTTAGGAAGGTTCCAAGATGGTGATGGGGGAGGAAGGTTAAAAAGTGTGGCCAGGTCAGGTTTGAAAAGGTACAGGGGAGGAGAGGGTGAAGGGGGGGTAGTTAAGCGGAGAGGAAGGGAAAGACCAGCGCGAAAATGGGAGGCACAAAGAGAGGACAGTTTTTTCAACGACTTAAATCGGCGAAGTTCGAGAGATCGATGAGAAGATTTAAGAATTTTGCTGACGGTGGAAAGCGAATTTGGAGCAGAGGCCGAAATGATGTTGATAAGGGAGTGGATTGATTTTTGATATGAAATGGTCAGCTCATAATATTTGTCTCGGATGAGACAACATAGTAGGAAGGATTGCTGAAAAGAAAAACAATGAAGGGCAGGGTGCAGTTGGGGGGGCAGGCCAGAAAGTGGGACAATGACGCGTAGACCATTAGGGAATATGCCCAAGGATATACAGAAACTGAGAAACTCCGTGTGACAGGTAAATTGGGACAGCTTGAAGGATAGTTTTTTAATACGGCGGATCCACGAGTAAACGGGATCGATGTCAGTCATGATGGGAGAAAGGGTTAGGGAAAAGTGACTGGTAGAAAGAAAGGAAAAAGGAGATGAACAGTGGTGAAAGGAAGAGGTAAGAACACTGAAAAGGCGGTTGTGACTCACGGCACAGGATCCGAAGGCACAGCCGAAGAAGGGAAGGCACAGGATGATTGCAGCGCAACGATATGTCCACTTGGCGAAAAACACTTGTAGTGCACAGATATAAAAAAAAGGTCACAGGCGTGACTAGCAGTTACATATAGAGCACAAAAAAAGGTAAAACTCACAGAAATTTTGATATATTTCGGCGGACACAACCGCCTTCGTCAGAATGTTAGAAGGTAGTGACGGGTAAAGGATAGAAGGGAGGGAGAGGTGGGGGAAGGGGAAAGGGGAAGGGAAGGATAGGGGGATTAGTGAGAGACATTGATGCCGGAGGGGAGGAACGCGTGATAGAGCCAAATTAGGGAGAGCTCTACAGAGTTAAGTTCAATAGTGGAAGCAGATGGTGGAAGGGAGTACAAAACTGAAACATTGTAGCAGTTGTCAAAGGATTTCATGTGTTGAGAGGCGTGGATCGCCACGGGAAGGGAAGCAGATTGAGTTGGGTTCTTGCAATTGGCACGGTGATTATTAATCCGTATATTGAGGGGGGTGGAACTTTTTCCTATGTAAAATGAAGGGCATAGCCTACATTGTAGGTGGTAAACAACATTACTGGTGACGCAAGAGGAGGGAAGAGGGTTAGGGAAGGAGGCGATGGAGGAGTTGGGAGGAGGGGAGGAACTGAAGATGGGACATAATTTGCACCGGGGACGATTACAAGGGGAGGAGGTAGGTTTTGAGGCAACAGGGATTTTGGAAAGAGGCGTCGTGGATTTTAATAAATCGGACAAGTTAGGAGGACGCTTGTATGTGATTGAGGGTGGCTGGGAGAAAATTTTTGAAGTGGAGGAGTGGTTTTTGAGAATGGGGAAGAGATCTTTAAGGATAAAATTGATAGACTGAACACCCGGGAAATATGTAGTGCAAATAGAAAGGATGCGGGAGTCTTTCGTGGGATGAGGTTTGGAGGAGGGGCAATTTTTCCTGATTTTTTTGGCGAGAAGGGATTCTGGGTAGCCACGCTTGAGGAGCGAGTGGTGAAGGTTGGTAAGGAATGTATTGAGGGACTCAGGATTATTGCAAATACGATGGCCTCGGATGGATAGTGAGAAGGGAAGAGAGCGTTTGGTATGGGAGGGGTGGCAGCTACTATAGTGAAGATATTGTTGTTTATTCGTGGGTTTGATGTGAACGGAGGTCTGAAAATTCAGGTCTGATAATTTGATGTCAACATCAAGGAAGGTGATATTGGAATTAGAGATAGTTGATGTGAAAGAGACGGAGTGAGAATTGTTGAGATCAGAAAGGAAAGTATTTAGAGAATCGGTGCCATGAGGCCAAAGAAGAAAAATGTCGTCAATGTAGCGGAGCCACAACAGGGGTTTTAAAGGATATCCAGAGAGAAAGGATTGCTCAAGCCGCCCAAGATAGAGGTTAGCATAAGAGGGGCTGAACCTGCTACCCATGGCACAGCCCTTGGTTTGAAGGTAGAATTTTTTATTGAAGGCGAAGGAATTATGAGTGAGGATGATCTCCGTCAATTTAGAGAGGAATTCCGTACTCGGAAGCTGAGGATGTGGGCGTTCGGAGAGGAAAAATCGCAGGGACGACAAACCTTCAGGGTGAGGAATACTAGTATAGAGTGAGGTGACATCTATTGTGGCCATTAAGATTTGGTTATCAGCAGGGAGGGGGGTAGACTTAAGGATTTGGAGGAAATGGTAGGTGTCTTTCACATAAGACGGTAATGCGCACACCAGCGGTTGGAGGTAATAGTCGACGAATGCCGAAATTCTTTCCGTGGGGGAATTGCGGGAGGAAACAATAGGTCGACCAGGATTGTTAGGTTTGTGGATTTTGGGGAGAATATAAAAGTGAGGAGTTTTCGGATAAGCGGGGGAGAGCAAGGAAATGTCCGCAGAAGATAGACCCTCCGAAGGCCCATTTTCTTGGAGGAAGGAGATAATTTCAACTTGAAAACCGGGATTGGGGTCATTGGGGACTACGGAATAGGAGGACGTATCTGAGAGCTGCCGATTGGCTTCCGAAATGTAGTGGGACGTGTCCAGGACAACGACAGTGGTACCTTTGTCAGCTGAGGTGATGACTATATCCGGGTTGCGGGTTAATTTTTTGAGCGCCAAGGATTCAGGTTGCGAGAGGTTAGATTTTGGATTAAGGGAATTTAAAAGGAGGAGCTTGAGATTTTGGACAAAAGGAGGTTAATAAAAACTTCGACCGGATGGTTGGCAGCAAGAGATTTGGGTTCATGGGTAGAGGGTGGTCGGAACTTAAGCAAGGCGCTATGAATGGGCTTGTGGAGTGACTGGGCTTGGGTTTGAGAGTCCCAGAAAACTCGCCATCTCAGGTTCCGACAGAAGTGCAGGACATCCTTGAGGAGAGTGACTCTGTTTACACTTGGGGTGGGAGAGAAAGAGAGGCCTTTACTAAGTAGAGACAATTCATGAGGGTTTAGGGGGATCGAGGATAGGTTAACAACAGCATTCTGAGCTTGGTTTTCCGGGTTATCGGCTCCTAGAGGAGGGTCGCGCGGGAGGTCTCTCTTCTGAGGCACACGTTTAGGAAGGTTCCAAGATGGTGATGGGGGAGGAAGGTTAAAAAGTGTGGCCAGGTCAGGTTTGAAAAGGTACAGGGGAGGAGAGGGTGAAGGGGGGGTAGTTAAGCGGAGAGGAAGGGAAAGACCAGCGCGAAAATGGGAGGCACAAAGAGAGGACAGTTTTTTCAACGACTTAAATCGGCGAAGTTCGAGAGATCGATGAGAAGATTTAAGAATTTTGCTGACGGTGGAAAGCGAATTTGGAGCAGAGGCCGAAATGATGTTGATAAGGGAGTGGATTGATTTTTGATATGAAATGGTCAGCTCATAATATTTGTCTCGGATGAGACAACATAGTAGGAAGGATTGCTGAAAAGAAAAACAATGAAGGGCAGGGTGCAGTTGGGGGGGCAGGCCAGAAAGTGGGACAATGACGCGTAGACCATTAGGGAATATGCCCAAGGATATACAGAAACTGAGAAACTCCGTGTGACAGGTAAATTGGGACAGCTTGAAGGATAGTTTTTTAATACGGCGGATCCACGAGTAAACGGGATCGATGTCAGTCATGATGGGAGAAAGGGTTAGGGAAAAGTGACTGGTAGAAAGAAAGGAAAAAGGAGATGAACAGTGGTGAAAGGAAGAGGTAAGAACACTGAAAAGGCGGTTGTGACTCACGGCACAGGATCCGAAGGCACAGCCGAAGAAGGGAAGGCACAGGATGATTGCAGCGCAACGATATGTCCACTTGGCGAAAAACACTTGTAGTGCACAGATATAAAAAAAAGGTCACAGGCGTGACTAGCAGTTACATATAGAGCACAAAAAAAGGTAAAACTCACAGAAATTTTGATATATTTCGGCGGACACAACCGCCTTCGTCAGAATGTTAGAAGGTAGTGACGGGTAAAGGATAGAAGGGAGGGAGAGGTGGGGGAAGGGGAAAGGGGAAGGGAAGGATAGGGGGATTAGTGAGAGACATTGATGCCGGAGGGGAGGAACGCGTGATAGAGCCAAATTAGGGAGAGCTCTACAGAGTTAAGTTCAATAGTGGAAGCAGATGGTGGAAGGGAGTACAAAACTGAAACATTGTAGCAGTTGTCAAAGGATTTCATGTGTTGAGAGGCGTGGATCGCCACGGGAAGGGAAGCAGATTGAGTTGGGTTCTTGCAATTGGCACGGTGATTATTAATCCGTATATTGAGGGGGGTGGAACTTTTTCCTATGTAAAATGAAGGGCATAGCCTACATTGTAGGTGGTAAACAACATTACTGGTGACGCAAGAGGAGGGAAGAGGGTTAGGGAAGGAGGCGATGGAGGAGTTGGGAGGAGGGGAGGAACTGAAGATGGGACATAATTTGCACCGGGGACGATTACAAGGGGAGGAGGTAGGTTTTGAGGCAACAGGGATTTTGGAAAGAGGCGTCGTGGATTTTAATAAATCGGACAAGTTAGGAGGACGCTTGTATGTGATTGAGGGTGGCTGGGAGAAAATTTTTGAAGTGGAGGAGTGGTTTTTGAGAATGGGGAAGAGATCTTTAAGGATAAAATTGATAGACTGAACACCCGGGAAATATGTAGTGCAAATAGAAAGGATGCGGGAGTCTTTCGTGGGATGAGGTTTGGAGGAGGGGCAATTTTTCCTGATTTTTTTGGCGAGAAGGGATTCTGGGTAGCCACGCTTGAGGAGCGAGTGGTGAAGGTTGGTAAGGAATGTATTGAGGGACTCAGGATTATTGCAAATACGATGGCCTCGGATGGATAGTGAGAAGGGAAGAGAGCGTTTGGTATGGGAGGGGTGGCAGCTACTATAGTGAAGATATTGTTGTTTATTCGTGGGTTTGATGTGAACGGAGGTCTGAAAATTCAGGTCTGATAATTTGATGTCAACATCAAGGAAGGTGATATTGGAATTAGAGATAGTTGATGTGAAAGAGACGGAGTGAGAATTGTTGAGATCAGAAAGGAAAGTATTTAGAGAATCGGTGCCATGAGGCCAAAGAAGAAAAATGTCGTCAATGTAGCGGAGCCACAACAGGGGTTTTAAAGGATATCCAGAGAGAAAGGATTGCTCAAGCCGCCCAAGATAGAGGTTAGCATAAGAGGGGCTGAACCTGCTACCCATGGCACAGCCCTTGGTTTGAAGGTAGAATTTTTTATTGAAGGCGAAGGAATTATGAGTGAGGATGATCTCCGTCAATTTAGAGAGGAATTCCGTACTCGGAAGCTGAGGATGTGGGCGTTCGGAGAGGAAAAATCGCAGGGAAGACAAACCTTCAGGGTGAGGAATACTAGTATAGAGTGAGGTGACATCTATTGTGGCCATTAAGATTTGGTTATCAGCAGGGAGGGGGGTAGACTTAAGGATTTGGAGGAAATGGTAGGTGTCTTTCACATAAGACGGTAATGCGCACACCAGCGGTTGGAGGTAATAGTCGACGAATGCCGAAATTCTTTCCGTGGGGGAATTGCGGGAGGAAACAATAGGTCGACCAGGATTGTTAGGTTTGTGGATTTTGGGGAGAATATAAAAGTGAGGAGTTTTCGGATAAGCGGGGGAGAGCAAGGAAATGTCCGCAGAAGATAGACCCTCCGAAGGCCCATTTTCTTGGAGGAAGGAGATAATTTCAACTTGAAAACCGGGATTGGGGTCATTGGGGACTACGGAATAGGAGGACGTATCTGAGAGCTGCCGATTGGCTTCCGAAATGTAGTGGGACGTGTCCAGGACAACGACAGTGGTACCTTTGTCAGCTGAGGTGATGACTATATCCGGGTTGCGGGTTAATTTTTTGAGCGCCAAGGATTCAGGTTGCGAGAGGTTAGATTTTGGATTAAGGGAATTTAAAAAGGAGGAGCTTGAGATTTTGGACAAAAGGAGGTTAATAAAAACTTCGACCGGATGGTTGGCAGCAAGAGATTTGGGTTCATGGGTAGAGGGTGGTCGGAACTTAAGCAAGGCGCTATGAATGGGCTTGTGGAGTGACTGGGCTTGGGTTTGAGAGTCCCAGAAAACTCGCCATCTCAGGTTCCGACAGAAGTGCAGGACATCCTTGAGGAGAGTGACTCTGTTTACACTTGGGGTGGGAGAGAAAGAGAGGCCTTTACTAAGTAGAGACAATTCATGAGGGTTTAGGGGGATCGAGGATAGGTTAACAACAGCATTCTGAGCTTGGTTTTCCGGGTTATCGGCTCCTAGAGGAGGGTCGCGCGGGAGGTCTCTCTTCTGAGGCACACGTTTAGGAAGGTTCCAAGATGGTGATGGGGGAGGAAGGTTAAAAAGTGTGGCCAGGTCAGGTTTGAAAAGGTACAGGGGAGGAGAGGGTGAAGGGGGGGTAGTTAAGCGGAGAGGAAGGGAAAGACCAGCGCGAAAATGGGAGGCACAAAGAGAGGACAGTTTTTTCAACGACTTAAATCGGCGAAGTTCGAGAGATCGATGAGAAGATTTAAGAATTTTGCTGACGGTGGAAAGCGAATTTGGAGCAGAGGCCGAAATGATGTTGATAAGGGAGTGGAATGATTTTTGATATGAAATGGTCAGCTCATAATATTTGTCTCGGATGAGACAACATAGTAGGAAGGATTGCTGAAAAGAAAAACAATGAAGGGCAGGGTGCAGTTGGGGGGGCAGGCCAGAAAGTGGGACAATGACGCGTAGACCATTAGGGAATATGCCCAAGGATATACAGAAACTGAGAAACTCCGTGTGACAGGTAAATTGGGACAGCTTGAAGGATAGTTTTTTAATACGGCGGATCCACGAGTAAACGGGATCGATGTCAGTCATGATGGGAGAAAGGGTTAGGGAAAAGTGACTGGTAGAAAGAAAGGAAAAAGGAGATGAACAGTGGTGAAAGGAAGAGGTAAGAACACTGAAAAGGCGGTTGTGACTCACGGCACAGGATCCGAAGGCACAGCCGAAGAAGGGAAGGCACAGGATGATTGCAGCGCAACGATATGTCCACTTGGCGAAAAACACTTGTAGTGCACAGATATAAAAAAAAGGTCACAGGCGTGACTAGCAGTTACATATAGAGCACAAAAAAAGGTAAAACTCACAGAAATTTTGATATATTTCGGCGGACACAACCGCCTTCGTCAGAATGTTAGAAGGTAGTGACGGGTAAAGGATAGAAGGGAGGGAGAGGTGGGGGAAGGGGAAAGGGGAAGGGAAGGATAGGGGGATTAGTGAGAGACATTGATGCCGGGGGGGAGGAACGCGTGATAGAGCCAAATTAGGGAGAGCTCTACAGAGTTAAGTTCAATAGTGGAAGCAGATGGTGGAAGGGAGTACAAAACTGAAACATTGTAGCAGTTGTCAAAGGATTTCATGTGTTGAGAGGCGTGGATCGCCACGGGAAGGGAAGCAGATTGAGTTGGGTTCTTGCAATTGGCACGGTGATTATTAATCCGTATATTGAGGGGGGTGGAACTTTTTCCTATGTAAAATGAAGGGCATAGCCTACATTGTAGGTGGTAAACAACATTACTGGTGACGCAAGAGGAGGGAAGAGGGTTAGGGAAGGAGGCGATGGAGGAGTTGGGAGGAGGGGAGGAACTGAAGATGGGACATAATTTGCACCGGGGACGATTACAAGGGGAGGAGGTAGGTTTTGAGGCAACAGGGATTTTGGAAAGAGGCGTCGTGGATTTTAATAAATCGGACAAGTTAGGAGGACGCTTGTATGTGATTGAGGGTGGCTGGGAGAAAATTTTTGAAGTGGAGGAGTGGTTTTTGAGAATGGGGAAGAGATCTTTAAGGATAAAATTGATAGACTGAACACCCGGGAAATATGTAGTGCAAATAGAAAGGATGCGGGAGTCTTTCGTGGGATGAGGTTTGGAGGAGGGGCAATTTTTCCTGATTTTTTTGGCGAGAAGGGATTCTGGGTAGCCACGCTTGAGGAGCGAGTGGTGAAGGTTGGTAAGGAATGTATTGAGGGACTCAGGATTATTGCAAATACGATGGCCTCGGATGGATAGTGAGAAGGGAAGAGAGCGTTTGGTATGGGAGGGGTGGCAGCTACTATAGTGAAGATATTGTTGTTTATTCGTGGGTTTGATGTGAACGGAGGTCTGAAAATTCAGGTCTGATAATTTGATGTCAACATCAAGGAAGGTGATATTGGAATTAGAGATAGTTGATGTGAAAGAGACGGAGTGAGAATTGTTGAGATCAGAAAGGAAAGTATTTAGAGAATCGGTGCCATGAGGCCAAAGAAGAAAAATGTCGTCAATGTAGCGGAGCCACAACAGGGGTTTTAAAGGATATCCAGAGAGAAAGGATTGCTCAAGCCGCCCAAGATAGAGGTTAGCATAAGAGGGGCTGAACCTGCTACCCATGGCACAGCCCTTGGTTTGAAGGTAGAATTTTTTATTGAAGGCGAAGGAATTATGAGTGAGGATGATCTCCGTCAATTTAGAGAGGAATTCCGTACTCGGAAGCTGAGGATGTGGGCGTTCGGAGAGGAAAAATCGCAGGGACGACAAACCTTCAGGGTGAGGAATACTAGTATAGAGTGAGGTGACATCTATTGTGGCCATTAAGATTTGGTTATCAGCAGGGAGGGGGGTAGACTTAAGGATTTGGAGGAAATGGTAGGTGTCTTTCACATAAGACGGTAATGCGCACACCAGCGGTTGGAGGTAATAGTCGACGAATGCCGAAATTCTTTCCGTGGGGGAATTGCGGGAGGAAACAATAGGTCGACCAGGATTGTTAGGTTTGTGGATTTTGGGGAGAATATAAAAGTGAGGAGTTTTCGGATAAGCGGGGGAGAGCAAGGAAATGTCCGCAGAAGATAGACCCTCCGAAGGCCCATTTTCTTGGAGGAAGGAGATAATTTCAACTTGAAAACCGGGATTGGGGTCATTGGGGACTACGGAATAGGAGGACGTATCTGAGAGCTGCCGATTGGCTTCCGAAATGTAGTGGGACGTGTCCAGGACAACGACAGTGGTACCTTTGTCAGCTGAGGTGATGACTATATCCGGGTTGCGGGTTAATTTTTTGAGCGCCAAGGATTCAGGTTGCGAGAGGTTAGATTTTGGATTAAGGGAATTTAAAAGGAGGAGCTTGAGATTTTGGACAAAAGGAGGTTAATAAAAACTTCGACCGGATGGTTGGCAGCAAGAGATTTGGGTTCATGGGTAGAGGGTGGTCGGAACTTAAGCAAGGCGCTATGAATGGGCTTGTGGAGTGACTGGGCTTGGGTTTGAGAGTCCCAGAAAACTCGCCATCTCAGGTTCCGACAGAAGTGCAGGACATCCTTGAGGAGAGTGACTCTGTTTACACTTGGGGTGGGAGAGAAAGAGAGGCCTTTACTAAGTAGAGACAATTCATGAGGGTTTAGGGGGATCGAGGATAGGTTAACAACAGCATTCTGAGCTTGGTTTTCCGGGTTATCGGCTCCTAGAGGAGGGTCGCGCGGGAGGTCTCTCTTCTGAGGCACACGTTTAGGAAGGTTCCAAGATGGTGATGGGGGAGGAAGGTTAAAAAGTGTGGCCAGGTCAGGTTTGAAAAGGTACAGGGGAGGAGAGGGTGAAGGGGGGGTAGTTAAGCGGAGAGGAAGGGAAAGACCAGCGCGAAAATGGGAGGCACAAAGAGAGGACAGTTTTTTCAACGACTTAAATCGGCGAAGTTCGAGAGATCGATGAGAAGATTTAAGAATTTTGCTGACGGTGGAAAGCGAATTTGGAGCAGAGGCCGAAATGATGTTGATAAGGGAGTGGATTGATTTTTGATATGAAATGGTCAGCTCATAATATTTGTCTCGGATGAGACAACATAGTAGGAAGGATTGCTGAAAAGAAAAACAATGAAGGGCAGGGTGCAGTTGGGGGGGCAGGCCAGAAAGTGGGACAATGACGCGTAGACCATTAGGGAATATGCCCAAGGATATACAGAAACTGAGAAACTCCGTGTGACAGGTAAATTGGGACAGCTTGAAGGATAGTTTTTTAATACGGCGGATCCACGAGTAAACGGGATCGATGTCAGTCATGATGGGAGAAAGGGTTAGGGAAAAGTGACTGGTAGAAAGAAAGGAAAAAGGAGATGAACAGTGGTGAAAGGAAGAGGTAAGAACACTGAAAAGGCGGTTGTGACTCACGGCACAGGATCCGAAGGCACAGCCGAAGAAGGGAAGGCACAGGATGATTGCAGCGCAACGATATGTCCACTTGGCGAAAAACACTTGTAGTGCACAGATATAAAAAAAAGGTCACAGGCGTGACTAGCAGTTACATATAGAGCACAAAAAAAGGTAAAACTCACAGAAATTTTGATATATTTCGGCGGACACAACCGCCTTCGTCAGAATGTTAGAAGGTAGTGACGGGTAAAGGATAGAAGGGAGGGAGAGGTGGGGGAAGGGGAAAGGGGAAGGGAAGGATAGGGGGATTAGTGAGAGACATTGATGCCGGAGGGGAGGAACGCGTGATAGAGCCAAATTAGGGAGAGCTCTACAGAGTTAAGTTCAATAGTGGAAGCAGATGGTGGAAGGGAGTACAAAACTGAAACATTGTAGCAGTTGTCAAAGGATTTCATGTGTTGAGAGGCGTGGATCGCCACGGGAAGGGAAGCAGATTGAGTTGGGTTCTTGCAATTGGCACGGTGATTATTAATCCGTATATTGAGGGGGGTGGAACTTTTTCCTATGTAAAATGAAGGGCATAGCCTACATTGTAGGTGGTAAACAACATTACTGGTGACGCAAGAGGAGGGAAGAGGGTTAGGGAAGGAGGCGATGGAGGAGTTGGGAGGAGGGGAGGAACTGAAGATGGGACATAATTTGCACCGGGGACGATTACAAGGGGAGGAGGTAGGTTTTGAGGCAACAGGGATTTTGGAAAGAGGCGTCGTGGATTTTAATAAATCGGACAAGTTAGGAGGACGCTTGTATGTGATTGAGGGTGGCTGGGAGAAAATTTTTGAAGTGGAGGAGTGGTTTTTGAGAATGGGGAAGAGATCTTTAAGGATAAAATTGATAGACTGAACACCCGGGAAATATGTAGTGCAAATAGAAAGGATGCGGGAGTCTTTCGTGGGATGAGGTTTGGAGGAGGGGCAATTTTTCCTGATTTTTTTGGCGAGAAGGGATTCTGGGTAGCCACGCTTGAGGAGCGAGTGGTGAAGGTTGGTAAGGAATGTATTGAGGGACTCAGGATTATTGCAAATACGATGGCCTCGGATGGATAGTGAGAAGGGAAGAGAGCGTTTGGTATGGGAGGGGTGGCAGCTACTATAGTGAAGATATTGTTGTTTATTCGTGGGTTTGATGTGAACGGAGGTCTGAAAATTCAGGTCTGATAATTTGATGTCAACATCAAGGAAGGTGATATTGGAATTAGAGATAGTTGATGTGAAAGAGACGGAGTGAGAATTGTTGAGATCAGAAAGGAAAGTATTTAGAGAATCGGTGCCATGAGGCCAAAGAAGAAAAATGTCGTCAATGTAGCGGAGCCACAACAGGGGTTTTAAAGGATATCCAGAGAGAAAGGATTGCTCAAGCCGCCCAAGATAGAGGTTAGCATAAGAGGGGCTGAACCTGCTACCCATGGCACAGCCCTTGGTTTGAAGGTAGAATTTTTTATTGAAGGCGAAGGAATTATGAGTGAGGATGATCTCCGTCAATTTAGAGAGGAATTCCGTACTCGGAAGCTGAGGATGTGGGCGTTCGGAGAGGAAAAATCGCAGGGAAGACAAACCTTCAGGGTGAGGAATACTAGTATAGAGTGAGGTGACATCTATTGTGGCCATTAAGATTTGGTTATCAGCAGGGAGGGGGGTAGACTTAAGGATTTGGAGGAAATGGTAGGTGTCTTTCACATAAGACGGTAATGCGCACACCAGCGGTTGGAGGTAATAGTCGACGAATGCCGAAATTCTTTCCGTGGGGGAATTGCGGGAGGAAACAATAGGTCGACCAGGATTGTTAGGTTTGTGGATTTTGGGGAGAATATAAAAGTGAGGAGTTTTCGGATAAGCGGGGGAGAGCAAGGAAATGTCCGCAGAAGATAGACCCTCCGAAGGCCCATTTTCTTGGAGGAAGGAGATAATTTCAACTTGAAAACCGGGATTGGGGTCATTGGGGACTACGGAATAGGAGGACGTATCTGAGAGCTGCCGATTGGCTTCCGAAATGTAGTGGGACGTGTCCAGGACAACGACAGTGGTACCTTTGTCAGCTGAGGTGATGACTATATCCGGGTTGCGGGTTAATTTTTTGAGCGCCAAGGATTCAGGTTGCGAGAGGTTAGATTTTGGATTAAGGGAATTTAAAAAGGAGGAGCTTGAGATTTTGGACAAAAGGAGGTTAATAAAAACTTCGACCGGATGGTTGGCAGCAAGAGATTTGGGTTCATGGGTAGAGGGTGGTCGGAACTTAAGCAAGGCGCTATGAATGGGCTTGTGGAGTGACTGGGCTTGGGTTTGAGAGTCCCAGAAAACTCGCCATCTCAGGTTCCGACAGAAGTGCAGGACATCCTTGAGGAGAGTGACTCTGTTTACACTTGGGGTGGGAGAGAAAGAGAGGCCTTTACTAAGTAGAGACAATTCATGAGGGTTTAGGGGGATCGAGGATAGGTTAACAACAGCATTCTGAGCTTGGTTTTCCGGGTTATCGGCTCCTAGAGGAGGGTCGCGCGGGAGGTCTCTCTTCTGAGGCACACGTTTAGGAAGGTTCCAAGATGGTGATGGGGGAGGAAGGTTAAAAAGTGTGGCCAGGTCAGGTTTGAAAAGGTACAGGGGAGGAGAGGGTGAAGGGGGGGTAGTTAAGCGGAGAGGAAGGGAAAGACCAGCGCGAAAATGGGAGGCACAAAGAGAGGACAGTTTTTTCAACGACTTAAATCGGCGAAGTTCGAGAGATCGATGAGAAGATTTAAGAATTTTGCTGACGGTGGAAAGCGAATTTGGAGCAGAGGCCGAAATGATGTTGATAAGGGAGTGGATTGATTTTTGATATGAAATGGTCAGCTCATAATATTTGTCTCGGATGAGACAACATAGTAGGAAGGATTGCTGAAAAGAAAAACAATGAAGGGCAGGGTGCAGTTGGGGGGGCAGGCCAGAAAGTGGGACAATGACGCGTAGACCATTAGGGAATATGCCCAAGGATATACAGAAACTGAGAAACTCCGTGTGACAGGTAAATTGGGACAGCTTGAAGGATAGTTTTTTAATACGGCGGATCCACGAGTAAACGGGATCGATGTCAGTCATGATGGGAGAAAGGGTTAGGGAAAAGTGACTGGTAGAAAGAAAGGAAAAAGGAGATGAACAGTGGTGAAAGGAAGAGGTAAGAACACTGAAAAGCCGGTTGTGACTCACGGCACAGGATCCGAAGGCACAGCCGAAGAAGGGAAGGCACAGGATGATTGCAGCGCAACGATATGTCCACTTGGCGAAAAACACTTGTAGTGCACAGATATAAAAAAAAGGTCACAGGCGTGACTAGCAGTTACATATAGAGCACAAAAAAAGGTAAAACTCACAGAAATTTTGATATATTTCGGCGGACACAACCGCCTTCGTCAGAATGTTAGAAGGTAGTGACGGGTAAAGGATAGAAGGGAGGGAGAGGTGGGGGAAGGGGAAAGGGGAAGGGAAGGATAGGGGGATTAGTGAGAGACATTGATGCCGGAGGGGAGGAACGCGTGATAGAGCCAAATTAGGGAGAGCTCTACAGAGTTAAGTTCAATAGTGGAAGCAGATGGTGGAAGGGAGTACAAAACTGAAACATTGTAGCAGTTGTCAAAGGATTTCATGTGTTGAGAGGCGTGGATCGCCACGGGAAGGGAAGCAGATTGAGTTGGGTTCTTGCAATTGGCACGGTGATTATTAATCCGTATATTGAGGGGGGTGGAACTTTTTCCTATGTAAAATGAAGGGCATAGCCTACATTGTAGGTGGTAAACAACATTACTGGTGACGCAAGAGGAGGGAAGAGGGTTAGGGAAGGAGGCGATGGAGGAGTTGGGAGGAGGGGAGGAACTGAAGATGGGACATAATTTGCACCGGGGACGATTACAAGGGGAGGAGGTAGGTTTTGAGGCAACAGGGATTTTGGAAAGAGGCGTCGTGGATTTTAATAAATCGGACAAGTTAGGAGGACGCTTGTATGTGATTGAGGGTGGCTGGGAGAAAATTTTTGAAGTGGAGGAGTGGTTTTTGAGAATGGGGAAGAGATCTTTAAGGATAAAATTGATAGACTGAACACCCGGGAAATATGTAGTGCAAATAGAAAGGATGCCGGAGTCTTTCGTGGGATGAGGTTTGGAGGAGGGGCAATTTTTCCTGATTTTTTTGGCGAGAAGGGATTCTGGGTAGCCACGCTTGAGGAGCGAGTGGTGAAGGTTGGTAAGGAATGTATTGAGGGACTCAGGATTATTGCAAATACGATGGCCTCGGATGGATAGTGAGAAGGGAAGAGAGCGTTTGGTATGGGAGGGGTGGCAGCTACTATAGTGAAGATATTGTTGTTTATTCGTGGGTTTGATGTGAACGGAGGTCTGAAAATTCAGGTCTGATAATTTGATGTCAACATCAAGGAAGGTGATATTGGAATTAGAGATAGTTGATGTGAAAGAGACGGAGTGAGAATTGTTGAGATCAGAAAGGAAAGTATTTAGAGAATCGGTGCCATGAGGCCAAAGAAGAAAAATGTCGTCAATGTAGCGGAGCCACAACAGGGGTTTTAAAGGATATCCAGAGAGAAAGGATTGCTCAAGCCGCCCAAGATAGAGGTTAGCATAAGAGGGGCTGAACCTGCTACCCATGGCACAGCCCTTGGTTTGAAGGTAGAATTTTTTATTGAAGGCGAAGGAATTATGAGTGAGGATGATCTCCGTCAATTTAGAGAGGAATTCCGTACTCGGAAGCTGAGGATGTGGGCGTTCGGAGAGGAAAAATCGCAGGGAAGACAAACCTTCAGGGTGAGGAATACTAGTATAGAGTGAGGTGACATCTATTGTGGCCATTAAGATTTGGTTATCAGCAGGGAGGGGGGTAGACTTAAGGATTTGGAGGAAATGGTAGGTGTCTTTCACATAAGACGGTAATGCGCACACCAGCGGTTGGAGGTAATAGTCGACGAATGCCGAAATTCTTTCCGTGGGGGAATTGCGGGAGGAAACAATAGGTCGACCAGGATTGTTAGGTTTGTGGATTTTGGGGAGAATATAAAAGTGAGGAGTTTTCGGATAAGCGGGGGAGAGCAAGGAAATGTCCGCAGAAGATAGACCCTCCGAAGGCCCATTTTCTTGGAGGAAGGAGATAATTTCAACTTGAAAACCGGGATTGGGGTCATTGGGGACTACGGAATAGGAGGACGTATCTGAGAGCTGCCGATTGGCTTCCGAAATGTAGTGGGACGTGTCCAGGACAACGACAGTGGTACCTTTGTCAGCTGAGGTGATGACTATATCCGGGTTGCGGGTTAATTTTTTGAGCGCCAAGGATTCAGGTTGCGAGAGGTTAGATTTTGGATTAAGGGAATTTAAAAAGGAGGAGCTTGAGATTTTGGACAAAAGGAGGTTAATAAAAACTTCGACCGGATGGTTGGCAGCAAGAGATTTGGGTTCATGGGTAGAGGGTGGTCGGAACTTAAGCAAGGCGCTATGAATGGGCTTGTGGAGTGACTGGGCTTGGGTTTGAGAGTCCCAGAAAACTCGCCATCTCAGGTTCCGACAGAAGTGCAGGACATCCTTGAGGAGAGTGACTCTGTTTACACTTGGGGTGGGAGAGAAAGAGAGGCCTTTACTAAGTAGAGACAATTCATGAGGGTTTAGGGGGATCGAGGATAGGTTAACAACAGCATTCTGAGCTTGGTTTTCCGGGTTATCGGCTCCTAGAGGAGGGTCGCGCGGGAGGTCTCTCTTCTGAGGCACACGTTTAGGAAGGTTCCAAGATGGTGATGGGGGAGGAAGGTTAAAAAGTGTGGCCAGGTCAGGTTTGAAAAGGTACAGGGGAGGAGAGGGTGAAGGGGGGGTAGTTAAGCGGAGAGGAAGGGAAAGACCAGCGCGAAAATGGGAGGCACAAAGAGAGGACAGTTTTTTCAACGACTTAAATCGGCGAAGTTCGAGAGATCGATGAGAAGATTTAAGAATTTTGCTGACGGTGGAAAGCGAATTTGGAGCAGAGGCCGAAATGATGTTGATAAGGGAGTGGATTGATTTTTGATATGAAATGGTCAGCTCATAATATTTGTCTCGGATGAGACAACATAGTAGGAAGGATTGCTGAAAAGAAAAACAATGAAGGGCAGGGTGCAGTTGGGGGGGCAGGCCAGAAAGTGGGACAATGACGCGTAGACCATTAGGGAATATGCCCAAGGATATACAGAAACTGAGAAACTCCGTGTGACAGGTAAATTGGGACAGCTTGAAGGATAGTTTTTTAATACGGCGGATCCACGAGTAAACGGGATCGATGTCAGTCATGATGGGAGAAAGGGTTAGGGAAAAGTGACTGGTAGAAAGAAAGGAAAAAGGAGATGAACAGTGGTGAAAGGAAGAGGTAAGAACACTGAAAAGGCGGTTGTGACTCACGGCACAGGATCCGAAGGCACAGCCGAAGAAGGGAAGGCACAGGATGATTGCAGCGCAACGATATGTCCACTTGGCGAAAAACACTTGTAGTGCACAGATATAAAAAAAAGGTCACAGGCGTGACTAGCAGTTACATATAGAGCACAAAAAAAGGTAAAACTCACAGAAATTTTGATATATTTCGGCGGACACAACCGCCTTCGTCAGAATGTTAGAAGGTAGTGACGGGTAAAGGATAGAAGGGAGGGAGAGGTGGGGGAAGGGGAAAGGGGAAGGGAAGGATAGGGGGATTAGTGAGAGACATTGATGCCGGAGGGGAGGAACGCGTGATAGAGCCAAATTAGGGAGAGCTCTACAGAGTTAAGTTCAATAGTGGAAGCAGATGGTGGAAGGGAGTACAAAACTGAAACATTGTAGCAGTTGTCAAAGCAGTTGTCTCAGCATCTCAATTATTCCTCTCTCCTAGGTGAGGTTTCCGGAAGAACACGACATATCATAAAGTTGGAATACCCTTCCAATTGATTCTTCAGGTAACTTGGTAACTATTTGCAACTCTCAGTTTTGTACCTCAAGGTTATACTAGGTTCAAAATTGAACTAACCGTATATAACATCCGACAATCGAAGCCAGGATAACCCAGGAGTTTACTGAGTTAAAAAATTGGGTTCTAAAAAGAATCAGGTGTATTCATTTAGCAGTTAATCACTCTCAGACTTTTAACCCGTCCAAATGCCTGGGAAAGGTCAAACGGACGCAAAATTCACGAAGGCTTAAAGGCACAAAAGAGGAGGAATGCAGGCAGCTGGTAAGAAATGGGAAAGGCAAAAGCACAAATTTCATTTAAAAGAAAAAGAAAACAATTGTTTAGCGAAAGGCAATGAAAGCAAACTAAAACCCGTGGGTACACGCGCATGACATTAAAGTGCATACCCTTGCACATTCCACTTCGTCTCACACCAGAATTTCCTCGGAATTGCGGTGGAGGGGAGAAAGGATGAATATGAAGGGATGTGGCGGGGGGTGCCCCGGCTGGCTGCACGTAGCACGACCACGTGTACGGCGGCAGTACTCCGGCAACGACTCTGGAGATTACCCTGGGGAAGGAACGATACTCGGAGCGACTCTAGATTCCCGACTTCCGGGAAAACCTCCCCTGCCACCCCCTACCACTGCCCCATTCTCCCACCCATGGTCTTCAGCAAACACGCGCCTTAAACCCCGTTCTCCTCCTCTTCACAACGACGTCCTCTTCTCCAGTCACGGCAGTGGCATTACGCTAGCGTAAACGGGCGCCATATTTCGCGCTAGAAATGCCGCGCCGTCGCCCGCTCTCCCCTCTCCTGCCGCACCACTCCCGCGTCGGGAGCGGCTCTCTCGTGCTCTCCGGCAACGGCAACGATGCACAGAATTTCCTTCCCAACTCCTCGCCTCCCACACCCGATCCTCCTCGGTCCCTCAGTTCCAGAGGGATCGACATCTGTTTGGGGATGTGCTGTCCTCCCTCCTAAACACTCCCACCGATCCAACGTCCGCGATTCAAAATAGATTTTATAAGCGAACTGAACGGTTTTTCTATTTTTGTACCACAGTCTGTATAACTAAGTCGACGTTCCTCTCTCAATACGTTACTAACTTTTGATTGATTAAACATTTTCGAACCCTATGAACTGCCGAACTATTCTAGCAGTAAATTATCTGCCCACTAATGTTCAAACCACGCGCGTAACACTAGGGTGTGTACGTGTGGCATTCACAGCGAATAAATCATCCTCCTGAACAATAAACCTAATTCATACCTCTCGATTTCACATCAAGTGCTCTATCCTCGAAAACTCACAACTTCTAAATATATTTAGAGTTTTTTTTAGCATTCAAATATTTAGAGTACTTAGTGTATGATCGTGTGGGCTGAACGCGAACTCCAGTTCAAATTATTGTTTTTTTTACTGAGAATATCATACGTTATCGGAAACTTTTACGCAAAAAAAGCACTGAAAGGATAGTACAGTTGGAAAACGGTTACTTTAGCATTGGTAATATCCTTACCTAATTAATATTCAAATACTCTCGAAAAGCTCTGGTCAGCTTACTATACATCTACATATTACCCTGCAAGCCACCTCAAGGGTGTTTGACAGGGGGTGACTTATCACCAGCAAGAATAACAGGGCAGAAATTAACTTCCATTGACATGAACCAAGCTATAAGTTTGCAAACTTAACTACAAATGCAACAAAAACTGCTAAATTAATTTATAACTTATTTTTAAATAAATTAAAATTTATAAATTAATTAACTAATACATTTATTTAAACGTGACAAAGGGCCTTGCAAGGAACATGCAAAACGCGGTGTTGGCACTACTCGGCAGATTTAGATGCATGAATTAGGGAGCACATCAATTAATCAGCTACACTACCTATTAACTTACCTATTTCAAATTTCTAACGCAGCCATTATGGCCTCTTATTGATCGCGGGAAAAAAGACTATTTTAAACCTGTCTGTTCTACAATCTGTTTCCCTTATTTTATTATCATTATCTGATCTACCGCAGTGTGTTGAAGTTCGTAAAATATTGATAACTTCGTCGGAAAATAAACGCCACGAAAAGAAATTTACAGACTTAACTATATTGGATCCTAAACAACTAATGGAGGTTTCGGTGGACAGATCTATTATTCTAAGTCATCAAACCTTTTCTTTCCTCACCCATTATGCTCTTCAGCTAAGCACAATTCTTACCACCCTTTAACCCATTCAACATACCAATTCTCTCCTCCACTTTCATTCTTACCTACAATGAGGGCCTTTATCTTACCCAACCCGTATTTTGCACATTTCTCTTCCAGCTATTACTTTCTTTTTCCACTGTGGTAAGGTGTTTTACTTGTTATTCAGTTTCCCATGACTTCAATTTTCTTAAATACATACATACATACCAATCACACCGTTCCCCTCCGGGATGGGCACAGCCACAAAGTTTCACTCATAAATAGAAATTTGTACACCTAACTCTGCTTCAATAATTTCCTCCATACTGACCTATCCTTGCAAACCTCTTTTGCCTCATTTACCCCCATACACTACTTCATACACGCCCTCCTGTTTTTAAAACTTCTAATATTCCTCATCCTAAGAATTTCCTCAACCACATTCAACCACAACTTTCTCAGCCTACCTCTTCCTCTAGCACCATTCATTTCACTCTTACATATCTGTTTGGTTATTCGACTCTCATCCATTCTCTCTACATGGCCAAACCAATGAAGCACAGTCCTTTCGTATATGTCCATTACTGGAGCATCTAACCCACATTCATTTATTACCCACTCATTCCTGACCCTATCCATCCTACTTTTGTCGCCAACACTCCTCAGATAACTCATACCCACGGCGTTTAGTCTACTTGTATTTCTTGGAAAACAAATTCGGGTAAAATGTGTAATCGAGCCACAAAAATCCTTTGGTTTCATGTTAAATATTGACAGCCCGGTTATTCCCTAATAAATTCACTTCCCTCTGATATAGAACCCTTCTCCCACCTCACCAAAAAACTTTATCAACTTGGCCTCCACACAGCTTTCCACAGATAAAAAGCGCACCTATACTAAAACAAACGTAAACGCCAACTCCAGATTTGTCTAAGTCATGATTCTTTGTTGTTATTGTTTCTGTTTTTTCCGTGTCATTTTTTTTATTTTTGTGTCTTTTTTGTTTCTTTCAGCTACATTTGAAATTGGCAATTTTGCTGTATGTGGACTATTATTCTTTAAATAAACAAATCAAAATAAGGTTTCCATAGTAAATGAGAATGCATTTTGAATTGCATCTTGTCTCAAATAGGCCAGGTTTATGGAATTTTCGAAGTATACCGACACCTTTGCCGAGGCTCAAATTGTGTCTGGACAGGCGAAGTTTTTTATATATTGGGCCACAAATGTATAACATATTACCTTCTAAGTACAAATGTGCACCTAATCTTACTTCTTTTTTAAAAGAAGTTAAAAACTGGCTATTTACTTATGAAAAAATCGAAGATATATTTTGCTAAATAAAATTATTTATTTTTGTAAACATACTTGTTAAAAGGAATTTATTTGAAATGTTGGTATGTATTTTTTTTTTGTTCTAAATGTAACAATGTATGGTCGTAGTTCAAATTGATGGTAACCTAAACTCAGGTTTGCATTATAGGTTACCTAAAGCTCCAAATATCTTAATATTGTATTCTTTGTATTTCTTCTGTATTTCATATTTTGGAGCAATAAACATTATTATTATATTATTATATGGTGGTGATAAATGAAGTTCAAATCAAAGGCTATGACACTACTCAAGTATATGAATCAATTAGGGCATAGCGTGCGCTGATGCTCGTTCATAGATCTTGCCGGATCATAATACACATGCATTTTCTGAGACTGAATATTGAAAGAAAATGATAGTACCCTGATTGAAAATGTCTAAATTAGATAAAAAGGTGTATTTAAGGGGGAGAAGTGTATTGTTTGTTTGTTGATTCTAGGCGGATAAATTAATGACCGTACCTTAATTTTTTAAACAATTTTATCACGTTTTCAGATGTCACGATGTTTTCACTAGGACGGAATCTCTGCATGATGTCGAACGTTGTTTTACCAAATAAATAATTTTTTGCTTTTATTTTTTGTTATTTGGATACCAATTACTCTGTCTCAGGCGCAGAAATTAATCTAAACAGAATGAGCCGTAAAGCAAATAAACTGGATGGGGATAAGGCGAAACATGGAGGGCCTCGGGATAAATATAAAGGCTGATTCATGAATGTAAATTCGAGGAGTACATTCAGGCATGAAATAATGAAGTTAAAAATGAGACAAATTGGACTGAAGTACTTCAGGCTAATTTATTATATCCCGCAGCAGTAATTTTAATAAACTTTCAACAGGATTAGCAGTATTAAGAAAAAATAAGTAACATTTTTCAGCAGCAATTTACAGCATGAAATTCGCAGTGTTATTTCCCGTATGCTACCTTCTAAAATGTTTTTCACGTCTTTAACAACCTTTGTAAGAGTTATGCACTGTCACTACTGAAATTACTACTTATGTTGCTTTATGAGTTAACTATAAAGTTTTTTAATCTTTCAAGACATTTTAGTTATGAAGCCCATACCATAAGGGTTCATATTGCAAAATCAAATTAAATTATAGGCGGAAAAAACCATTTGACGCTTGTATATCTAATACAAATATATTGGAGCCTTTGCCTTTAAATCCTTGCCTCTAATTATACTTTGCTATTGTACACTATTCCTATGCAGCAATGGATCTTTGAGGAGAGCGGATTATATATTTTAAGTATGAGCTACATGACCTCACTAGAATTCATTTGTCCACAATACACGTGTCTAGTATGGCAAAATTATGAAGTTTTTAGGTGACACATTATACCTGCCAACGATTTCCAGTTCCTATACATCCGTGAAAACTTATTTAATCAACTGTAAATTTTCAGAATAAAAACTGTAGACCCTTGCCAAACGAGATCTATATAAAAAATAAGACCATTATTCTCCGCGCATGAGTAGACCACAGGGAAATAAACTAAATATTTATCACAAGTTTACAAAAACTATTCACTGCATTAAAAATCTTAAACTTAGGGATATGAATTAATCTCTCTTCTGTCGGAATACTAAGTAACATCTGTCATGGTCGTTGAGTAAAATCGCTAATTGTCCATTCCGACGAGGTACCTCAGTGGTTTTCGTGGATGATATCCTCGGATGATGACCAAAATTGTTCAGCCTTTCCTCACAGACTATTGGTAGGCGCTGAAGACTAGACAACTACTTGCATTTGACTTTTGCATAGAGCGAGAGTTATCCTAATATGAGAAACTCCCGAATTCAAAACGTCTCAATCGGGTGTATGTGTCGCCATCTGATGTATTTTTTACACAAATTTTCTTGACCGAGGGGTAATTTGTGTCCTCTTAAATCATCTGTTGCTTTGATTTAACAATGGTTTTGTCGCTTTAAATAAAAAAACAGGGATAATTTATCTTTTTGTAGACAATATAATGATGGAGTGTACAGAAGAGAAGAGGACGATATAGAATACCATAGAAAAAAGAACAAGATGGATTGGACACACCCTGAGACACAATGGGTTTGTGAGAGAGGAAGACACAGGAATAAGTTCATGGGCCAAATAAAGAGGAAAGTATATGGGAAGAGATACAATATGGGCGGTAAGGGAACTAGTATTTGATAGGGAAGAGTGGAGGGCTGCAGTCAACCAGTCTCAGTCGGATTGAACAACCATTGATGAGACAATGCAACTGTGTTTTGTTATTTTTAGTCCTGCCTTTTCATAAACGTCATTACCTCAAAGGTAATTATATGTGATGGGCATCAAACACATTTATATAGAATCCGGACTCAACAATCTGGAATTGGTTGAGCGTAAATGGAAGCCAAATGGCCGCAATTTCGTGCCGTGAAAGTCGAAACTCACCATCCATCCCTCTCACTCCAGATCCCCCGCTCTCCCCGCAGGCCCATTCACAAGAGGGGTCGAAGCCCCCTCGAGGGCGGGGGTTGGTTGATGTTGGCAAGGAGTGGGGAGGATAAGGAGCAAGAGGGTTGGAAAATTGGGGTCAACATCTGGCACAGCTGCCGTCCTCTCTCTCTCCCACTGTCTTTCTCATTTCTTCCCACTCTTCCACCCACTCTCCTGCATCTCTCCCACGCTTACCCCTTCTCATTCATCTTCCACTATCCCTCCTCTCCCTCCACTTCTTATTCCCGAGCCCTTGTTTTCCAACCCTCCACACCCTTCTCACTGCCCCCAACTGTCCGCTTTATGAAGACATTAAAGATGTGCCTCTCTAAACCACCATTGAGTCCATAATTTGTCTTTTCCCTTTTTAATACCAAAGTGGGCGCTCATCGTGTGCGGGGAGGCTGGAAGATAACCGATAAGCAGAAGAGACTCATCCCCATGGGAGATGAATAGAGAAGGGAAAAAAATGATAAGAGAGAGGAAAGATTCCTGGCCAAAAACTTCCCGTTTTTATGCCCGGCTTAATTTGAGTTTCTTCGCGATTTCATCGAGGGTTGGAGGAGAGATAGTGGCTAGAGACGGGAGAGAGAAAAAGGAAATTAAAAGGGCCTTAGTGGAGTTTCCTCTAGCAAAAATAATTCTCCGTTTTCTTGTTAAGAGGTAATCTTGTCCAAACTCCGCCATTAGCCGCGGACCCCCTGGAAATTACATCTAAAAGAAAGCTAAAAGAAACTCTTCACTCCTCGAATGAGTATTGCACTTAACACTCAGACGTACTAAAATAAGTCCACTCGGCCGGCAGAAGTAAAAAATATAAAAAAGAAGGAAAAGCTTGAGACTTCCATCACGTGATAATTTGCCGTAATCTTAAGATGCTTTTAATGAATTCAATTTCCTAGGGTTTATTAGACAAATGCATGTGAAACGCCGAAAATGCATAATAATTACTTATCGCGTCTGGATTTTATCGTAAACCAAAGCATCGCAACAGTTGAAAAGTATCCTGGAGAGATATTGAAAGTAGAAATCTTAAAACCCTAAATCAAGCAAAAATGCGGCTATTACATGTATAATAATGGTACTTACTAAGTGAAAAAACCCTCTCTGGTGACTCAGCGGTTCAGCGATCGATTGCTGCTGCTTTTTTTCCTTTGAACGAATTCATATTTAGTCAAATTCAAACAACAAGGAGACGCATTTCGCAAAAAAAATAAATACTTTAAGCTTAGGAATGTATATTACTTTGACCCAGGGTATAACGTTTATTCACATTGAATACAAATTACCTTGTGAATTAAGTCCTTTAAATGCTGAATATAAACTACACTGATGAGGAAAGCTACAAAAACTGAATACCAACAAACATCAGTATCCGTTTTGATGGCACTCAGTATTGCCAAAAATATTCGGAAACAATCAAATAATTCCAATGAGGTCCAAAGAAAATGAGGTCATCTCTTGCTTGATCAATGGAAAAAATAGTTTTAAATGACAAACCAATGCATTCAGACGCTTGAGGGTTAAAAAAGAAGGACACTTGAGGGTAGAAAGAGAATATAGACGTAGAGTTAATCCGCTGTAACTTTACTAACTTTAAATAATTTCACAGATTCATACTAAGAAGACCAATTTCAAAAAGTGGAAATTAACAGGTCACATAGGAGCAGTAATTATTGGTACCTTGCCTTAAATAATTTGCAAAAAATAAAGTGGTGCCCCTCATGCAGTAGATATACTTTAGAGCGAAGAAAAACAGTCAAGTATAAGATAATTCACTCCATGGTGTCACGTTAAAAATACCATTATGAGCGGCGATGTGAAATCTGTCTCCAACTATCTTTATCATTGGTCACAAAGACACCACTTGACGGAAGATGACCACTTTTGGGTGCAAGTATGACATCCTGCGAAGTTTTATCATTATTATCAACCCTGATTAAATAAAGTTAAAATATGGTTAAAAATGTTGAAGATTGTTACTATTTTTTTAAAGGTAAGATGAGTGAGATATTTTCCTAGCCATAATGGAAACCATATTCGAAGTAAACGTTTTGATTTCAGCACCTGTAGGAAGAAAGAATTAAATTTTCAATTTTTAATGAAGATATAAAATACTCAGAAATTAACAAAACTAACAAAATATTGTCAAATTCTGAGCATGTAAAAGTTTTTCAAAGTTAAGGCTGAAACTATTTAAGTTACATAAAATACTTTTATACGGCTTAAATTATAAATAATCAATTAAAAATATCTTGACTTTGACTTGACTCTTTTTCTCACGCGGTTCGTTTAAAAATACTTCAAAACGAAAGATTTTTTTACGATTGTGAAAAAATTACTGACGAGACTGTGATTCATTAAAAAAATAAATGAGAAAACATACAAACTACACACAAAATTTTGTAACGAGATCAAGGAGTTAAAAATGTTTCATTTTTCTTCAATACGGTCTCTCTGGAGTGCATGCACGTACCATTTCCCTTGTAAATGGGCTAGTATTCAACTTAAAATCTCGAAAAGTAGTTGGGTGAGAGGCTGATAGTTTTGTATCTTTGAATCGGTGAGATATTCTTATTTAAAATGAAATACAATCCATCAATTTTTGGGAGGAATCATATTTCGGACAAACCACCTTAAATTACCAATTTCAGCACTTATGGTTTATATTTGTGTACAAAATAATGTTCTAAAACACCGGCGGTAAGTAGGGAAAATATTCAAAATTGTAAGGACCCTCTTTTTTTAGGTGTTGATATATTATTCTCCAGCACTATTTATTATATAATTTCGTTCCACTTAGCGTCAGAAGCTAGGATTTTGTGAAATGGCAGGATTAGGATGGCAGTCTCGAAACAGGTTTTTCCCCCAGGAGAGCGATAATTTCGACAACTTGAATTCGTTTGTTTTAATACGTATATCTCTGTGTAAAAGTAATTTTATTATAAAGAGTCAAAAATATTTGGCCATTGTCAAAAATCACGGATGGACTCGCCAAAATTTCAATAACGAATTTATTTAAATTATTCTCATTCGCGGGTTGGTAAGAAAGTAAAAATACCCCATCGGGGAGATTCATTTCTCTATTAACGTATGATAAAATCCGGAAAAACGCGGTTTTAACGCGTCTGGACGTGTGAGCGACGACGGTGGCGCTGAACTCCCGGAAAAAAATACCTATCAAAAAATGGCGAAGAAGAAGACGACGCGCGCTCCTGCGCACTTTCTGTCTCCTCTCGGAGAAACAAAAGAGTCGCGTGCGGCGTGACTGGCTAAAGTGTGTGCACCCCGAGGCGGATGTGATAAGATTTTTAGTGCGCGACGTATTGAGAGAAAAAAAAATAGATAATCTTTCTTAGCAGACGGTACGGGGAAGGAATACTAAGGAAAGAGATGCTTGTAGTGGAATTATTCGCAGGAGGTGCTCTGTTGTAGACGTGACTCTTTACGTCAATTTCTATTTTATTTTGTATTTCCACCCGCAACGCCGAGCGATTCTCACGGAAAGGAGAGACGGGCTCTGATTTTCCAGCGTTCCTGGGCTCAACTCCCGTTCGGCCGTAAAGCGGGTTATATGTGACGCAATATGGAGAACAGATATTGTCGTTTACGAAATTCAGCAGGCATTTTAAGCAATGCCATTCCATTTCAACCTCCGCTGTCGAGAGATGAATTTCATAGGGAAGATCTCATCTTTGTATAGCCCCCTCTTGCTGCTCTTGGCTGAGTCGTTTCGGAATAATAGCAGCATATCGATGACATTCCTTCCGTAATCCTTCAATCCAGACGATATCATAATAATTTTACCTGATTTATTCATAGCGTAACATTTTGCGGGTGAATACTAGATGTTCTCCATTGCTTCCGACCAGTTAAGTTATTTGAATTACGACCGATTCGTCTAACTGAACGTTTAACTCAGCACTTTCGAGCTGCGGAAAATTCAAAGTATAGTCTTGAAAACACGCTAAGACTATTGTCTGCTAAAATTAAGCATATATATTTGATACAATTAGACACATCATTACAACCCACAGTAATTATACCAATTAATTACCGCTACGTTATGTGGACAGTTTCGGCATCGAATATCAAATTTGGAATAAATTTAAACAACCCAAGCTCGTATACACCGTTCCCTCTAATATTTCCTTCACTATTAAAACTTATATCATCTTAGAATTAAATCTGCGGCATTGTAGTTTTAATTACTTTACCCTTCGTTCGCGTACAGTCAGTGTGACCAGATGACTTTTCTGCTGAAGATATTCATCGGAACGTGTTATTACATCAATATTCTTTTTCCTTTACTCTCCTATTTTGTGCTAATCCATGGATGCTAAAAACATTACTCCAATAGACTTGACAAATTCGCCAGGGTAGAGGTTTTGCCCCGCCGTGACTGAGTATTTGAAATTTTTCTTGATGCCGACTCGAGACAAGCATCATTCTTGCGCCAACACTTGATCAAGTATTTTGCTCAACGAAGTCTCAAAGCTTCCATTAATGTTGATGTCGAAGTTGTTTAAGTCTTATGTAGGAGATTGTTGCTCTTTTTGCGGAGTTCACGTTGGTGAAGAAGAAAATCCTAACACTTGCATTGAAGTCAGATTTTATAACGAAAATTAAGTAAATGATCGTACTTAGTCCTATCTGAGGTTTTTCTTATTATTATAGTTATCGGCCTAAAATTTGTATATTCATAGCTCATGAAAACTATGTTGGAGATCTCAAGTCATAATAGTGCGACTCAACCGTAAGAATGTATTTAAGTGCGACCAATTAAGGAATAAGGACCACGGAAAATGTGAAATTTTTGATTCTGTGGATGGGATACACTGGTAAAAGGAGGACTTCACGGGGTAAGATAAGAGCAGAGAAATACTGCACATTTATTCATGCACAATCAAAGAAAGGCAGATCATTATTTGAGTCACAACTTTTGCGTTCAATTTGACGTTCATAATGCCTTACTAGAGAAGCGCTCACACGGCATGTACAAACTAGGGTTCTCCAACGACACTTTGATCGAAAAGAGTGGAAAAGAAAAGAAAAAAAGCACTGAGTTCCATCTAAGATCTATTAAAGGGTTCTCATTTACCTCACACCACTCATTTACCCACACAAAGATAAGAGAAAAAAATGCAAACGTGGCAAACTTTACCTTTTCCACATGCCTATTTCTCCCATTCTTACGTCTATTGAACGAACAATACCCTCACTACAGATTCATGTAGCGGCTGAACTGACAGGGTTGTAATGTTGAAATCACCCAGTTCATTGGTAGTAAATATTTTCCGCGTTTCAGTTTATTCGATATATTTCGTCAGTCAATGCCTGTGTGGAATATCTACATGCAAGTAATATACATTTTTAACAGTATTTGAATTATCTTTCTTAGCCCTGATGTCATCGTTCTCTACCTAAAAATGTCAACTAAGGTCGCTTTGTATATAAAAACTAACCCATAATTATGATTTTGCCGATGCACCACTAGTAACATCTACAAGTGCCTGACAACATCCGTTGCATAAATACGAATTTGGTATAAGTAGCATTACAATTTTTTCAACATCAAATTTTAAGGTCAAAAAAGTTGAAAAAATTGAATTATTGCGGATAAACTAACTTTTTTATCACAATCACTTTCGACATAAATTACTTCAATACTCGAGCGATAATGATACCATGTGACAAAGCTCGGCTACTACTTTTTCCAACAGAACATCTCTAAGAACACATGGACCAACATTTCACTATTTGTAAGTCATCAGAATAACTTGAGACAAAGCTGTGTGGCTTTTAGAAATATTGCTCCAGAATTGGTTCTCAAGAACCAAAATGTTGTGTTAGAAGTATGGATTTATTGAAAGTCTCCGTAATGGTGAGAATTAAATCTGTAAAGGAAATATATGTTCTCATTCTTTTGATGCATACAGACCATGGTTTTAACACCGTGCTATCAAGGTAAAATATACTACAGACTTTTAATTCTCATCATTAAAGAGACAGAGTACTTCCACAAAGTTATGCCCAAAACGCTTTCATCAACCTATCGGAAGGCTTGAAAGCTACCTAGAGGCCAAGAAAGCTTTAATCATAGCTAAATAGTCATGGTTTTCAATGTGAGTGATTATGGCGTACACAAAGTACTGTAAAATCAGCTTGGTATCTGGAGTCTTACCATCTCAAAGTCCGCTCTTAAATTGGCGGAGATTTTTACACTGGAAACCCGCTTCTCTTATGGGTCACTTTTGAAGCCCGGTTCTCAAGTCTCTTAGATCGGACGTAAATAAGTGGACGCCATAAGTAACGTCTGCTGTAATGCAGACACAGAATTCTTCTCCATAGCTGATACAATTTCAAACTAATCCCTCCCTTTAGCCAGTATCATACGGTTCCTCATCCAGTAAAAAGACCTTATATATTACCTGGTGTTCGAAGTTGAGGACAGATAACAGCAATATTTAAGCTGCTCCAAAAGGTTTCACTGAACTTATACTCACCAGAAAGTACACTGATATTTCCATTTATCTCATCTATGGAATAAAAATCATATGGCGTATGGATATGGTGCGCAAAACAACTGACGAAAAATTTTAATTCTTGATAAATTCACGAATAGAAAATGTCAGGAAGAAGACGCAAATATCTCTGATTTCAGAAAGTGAGGATTACATAGGGACTGCATTTGCCAGCGTGATTGGCTGAAGTCCATGAGATCCTACTTGGAGCGAGTAGCAAACTAATACCGAAGTAAATATATCAATTAAGTAGCTCAGAAATAATGATAGAAGTCATACTTGTTGACCAGAAGGCTGGCTTTGTATCAAACGATATTGGATATTGGACATCACTGAAGCGAGTATCCTCAAACCTGAGCTGGATCATTTATTGAGGGAAATGAGCGCTACCAACTTCTCAATGAAGAGCAAGCCTGCAAACTAAGCTATTGGCGTCATTACACTCGGCCAAATGACGGAGAGCAGTGAGTGAGTGGGCCGGCGAGGTACCGACACAACTGCGCAACTATTACTATTAAAGGAGACACAAAATAACTTCAAATGAAGATACATATTTTATGAATATGATGATATAAGAATTTTGGCCTTAGATGCAATAATTTAAAATCAAACATATTTCATTTATATGTAGCAGTATACTGGCATGGTACTATAGTGGCAACCAGTATATCTCAAAATTTGTTGGTATTTATTTATATCAAAGATAATACCCGTGCTTGCTTTTGTATGATTGTTTGGATTTTCCTTAAGTAAATTTGCCCTTTTCTTAGAAGACCAAGGCAGCGGACTCAAAATTCGCGTATTTAAGTAAATATTTATCAAAAATTACGCAGCAGCGTCTGTATTTGGCTGTATTTTGACCGAGAATGATGACGTCTGCAACGTAATTCTCAGATTTTCTCAGTTGTGAGGCGTTGACCCCTGCCAACATATCCAAACTTTATTTCGCTAATTACTTCCACTGCCAATTACCCAAATACCGAAGAATCAATCCTGTACGCAAAATTCAATGCAGATGTGAAAGAGATCGATAGGGAATGGGAAAGGAGAGGAATACCAGTGGGTACAAGAAATTCATGGAGATGGAAGGAAGGGAGGAAGTCAGATATATCGCGAGAATTGAAAATTTTGCCGCACGAGGCGATGAAATACGCTTAATGAGGCGAAGCGGGAGAAAGGGAGATGCTGGGTTGTTTTTCGAAGGGCTGAGGGGGAGGAAGCTACGAAAAAAAGGCTCACAAACTCGCGACGAGATTAAAGGGGAAGGAAATGCGATAGGAATAGCGATGAATGAGGGAGAGGAGTAGTAACTATTAAATGATGTAGCACTTTGTACTTTCATGTACGTTTTCACAGCATGTTCCAACACCATTGTCAGTCAAAATAAAAAAAGAGAAACGTGAAAATTGAAAGTTTAACAAGAAGAAATGAATGATTTATTTCCATAGAATCAAACCTGCGACATTTTTCTTTCTAAAATCTCTCGATTTTTGCCACCTAAAGACTACAAAAAATAATCCAGAGCTCTGATTTTTTATTCTAATTTTCCACCTCTATTTTCCTATTCAATAATTACTCTTTTAATTTTAATTCTACATCTTATCTTTGGGAAAACGTCATTCTTTTTCTATATTTCCATTCACCGGAAATCCTCGTACTTTTGGACTTCTTTAAATCGTCTGATAAGGGATTAATCCAGTGTTATACCTTCCGTCATCAACACCTTTCCCATGCTTTTCTTTGTTTCTTGAATCCAATGGTTTCCATTTTTTCGTTTAAACATAATTAAAAAGTCCAACAGTATTTGTTTTGTTTAATATCCTGTTTTTCTTTATCACTTGAATCCAACGGTTTCCATTTTTTTCGTTTAAACATAATTAAAAAGTTCTACAGTATTTGTTTTGTTTCATATCCTGATTATGTGGACGAAGAATCTCGCTCTCTTTTTCCAAATGGTATCTGAGTTTCTCATTTGCTTTCTTCATTATTTTCGAGGTCACCATTCTCCCTATTTCTAAAATCACCTATCTTTGTTATCACTGATTTCAGGATTTTTCTCAAAATCCTTCTTTGTTCTCTATATCTTAATTTAATATTGCACATACATTTCTCGACGTAGAAACTTTCAGTTTTGAATAATAAACGGACTTATTAATAAATATTCCATTTTTACACTACTTAATTATAGAACATCTTACGGTCGTACTATTCTGGGTGGATAAATGCTCCATGATTGAGTTTCCTGCCTTCATAACCAGACGTCGAACGAGCGAAATTTACAATTTAAATGAAAATTCTTCTGAAAATGAATTGGTTTAAATTTCACGCCGGATAATTCTACCAGTATCTTCAGCCAAATATGTTCACCTCTGCCAGTATTAGGGCGATGAAATAAGTAGACATGACTACGAGAAAAAATCCACCTGCCTCGGAAGTCGAACCACGGACCTTTGGCTTACCGGCCTAAATGTCGTGTGCTAAGTAACACATGCTTCCTTAATACCATTACTGTGCATGTTTTGCGATCATTAAATGTTTATAATTTGATGGACAAAAAAGGCATTTAATTATTCTAGATTATTCTTGATTGAGGTGATTAGTAATTATTAACTAATTATTCCTTGCCGGAATTTCGTTCCATTAAAAAATCTTCATCAGACCATTAAGATGGTGATTGAAATAGCATTGAAATTATTCCTGCAAATTTGCGTAAAACGTGACAAAAATACCAAAATATTTGACTCGACAAACTTATACAGCCACATCAAGCCAAGAACAAACCCTCACTATCATCATTAAAAATGCAATGGTATTAACATATACTGAGATTTCATAGATGGAAATTAATACAAAAATGAATATTTACGTCAATAAATCTGTTTATACTGCCCTACCTACGACAACAGTAATACATACAATACTATTTCTCAGTACATGTGTGCGAATGTAATCTTAACTTTCAGAATGTTTGGATTGTTCAGGTATCTGAAGAAATTTCCTGATACCACAGCTGCTGAAACGGAAAGACAGGATTGGAAGAGACCGAAATAGTGACTCAATCCAAGAGGGACCTAATTGAAAGAAGATGTTGGATGAAGCATGGTGCAATAATTTGATGATGCTGAATGAAAATAAGAGGACTACACTAGCAAAAGGGTTGATATAACCAGGGAAGGAAAGGGAGAGGGAAGAGAAAGAAAAATAGTCCAAAATTCAGGCGGCATGACAAAGTGGAACAGGGCTTGATGGTTTCGGTATGATGCCAAAGACGGGATGGAATTTAGCAAAAAGATTTAGGATGGAAGTGTCACAGAGAGCCTATGAACTTAGAAGAGTTGGAAGCACAGGTATATCCGTGTATATACCGGCAATAGCATATCACAAATACACGAAAATGTGGTCAAATTTGCCTCACATTATCTATTTCAATGCAATGGTCAGCAAGCCACCGCAGAGGCGTGTGGGAGAGATGGTGTTTGCCATAACCGTTTTGACAACAGCTATGGAAGGGGAGGATAATGGGAAAAAGGAGGAAGAAGACAGAGGCAAATTGTATGTAAACGACGTGACTTACACAGCTGTTATGGTGGTTTTGTTGTAATCACTACATTTACATCTACATACTACCCTGCGAGCCACCGCACTGGTGTGTAGCAGGGGGTGTTGGGTCACCAGCCGTGTAAAGATGTAGGGTTTTGGGAGGTGAAACGGTGACGTGTGCTATGGGAGTGTATTTAGGGGATCTCAGTTTTTATTGTGGTCACTTATTGTGCGCGGAAAGAACGAGTTTTTGTACCTATCTGTTCAACTAATGGTGCCAGGAAAGAAGGAATTTTTCAGCCCATCAGTTCGGCAGTGAATCTAACTTGTTATGACGCTTATATCAGTTATCGAGAAATATCAAGCCGAAAAAATAATATCTTTCGTATCATACTGATATTTGACAGGTTAGATATTTTCAGGTTATATTTTCCTAGAGCGTGGTCTCCTAACCTTTCACTGCTGCGAGATTAGTCTTTCCAGCAGAAAAGTGATATTTTCTATTCTCTTGTAGGAGTTTTCAACGTTGTTTTAACGACATTATAGTATAACATTGGAAACAGAGGAGGCGTGCGGTCCAGAGGGAAGCATAGACGAGAGCGCGAACGTTCTAACCGAGGGTGTGGAGTATAAGTACGGACGATGACACCCTTAGCTGGAATCCAGTTGCCGGAAAATTTATGGCACAGTAGCTAAGGACAGAAAGCATGGATCGCTCTAGTGTTTTATGACCGTGAAGATGCGCTGAAATTTTCTTTGGTGAGAATTAGAGCGCCATTATCGTGCCTTCATCAAATCACGATGCTCCAAAAATTTATCTCTAAACGTCCCCACCACAAGGATTGTGCCATTTTGATACAATTTCCGCAGAGAAAGTTACTTTCGATTGTTTCATCTTTGTAGGTTATAAAATGTGCAGTTATCCACAATAACAAGTTAAACCAGTGTCGTAAACTGTGTTTTTATTTTCTGACGTTTCAAATACTACCTGCCTTACATTTTTGTATCGCAGAAATTTACGAGGGAAAGGTCTAAGACTATCTTTATAGAGCAGTAAATAAGGCTATTATCCACGCGATGAACCTGAAACCTTATTTTATGGAGTAATACTGAAAAACCTTACTTGGTATATGAAATGACGGAGTCTCACAGAATTGGTAGGGGATAAAGAAAAAGTAATTAACAAAATATGGCATTGTGGTTGGTTTAAGTAGTCTGGGCTCATTAAGAATAATATTTAAATTTCCTTAACGTCTTTAGGTAGAATATTAAAATTTTGACATCTGGAAGGCAAAAACTTCCTTGCATATGAACTTAATTCATCATAAGGCCTATCAAACAAAGGTACTTTCAACGGTTCATTTTTTCCTTATTTGATGAGTATAAAAATGGTATTTAAATTTTAACTCTACAGTATCATCACACTGGTAACAATTTTTTTCAACCATTGAAGGAATGTCAATTTCCCAAACTCAAAGCTCATAACTAATGTCTAATAAACGATCACTTATATCGAAAAACTCGCTCAGTGTAATGGGTTTGTTTACTTAGAGAAAATATGCCTTAATACTGAAAACTATTGCTGGAAATGAATTTTAAGCTTGAAACGGGCAAACTATGTAAGAACTGAGAAATCGTTTAGGTGAGCCAAAGGCAGAAAGATTCCATAGAAATGCACTCGTTAGGATATCAAAGGTTAATCATAACCTGAAATACACTTAGTGGCTTGAAAACTTCCCAGAGGTAAATTTATAAGGGAAACCCTGGAACAAAATTCAAGGGATGCAGATTACGGCTGTCCTTTCAACATTTCTAGGAAGTCCCACGCTATAAATAAAATATCTATGACAGTGGCGGTGGGGTAAAGTTCTCGCCTGCTAACCCAAGGGTCGCGGGTTCGAGTCCCGCCTGGGTAGAATATTAGTAGGCCAGGGTAGGGCATGGGTGTGTGTGATCTCTTGATAATGTTAAAACACCCGATGTAAAAGTCCTACCTGTGCTGTTTTCGGGGTTGTGAGTGTAAATAAATAAAAACAAAATAAAAAAATATCGTTCAACAAAGAAATTATTATGCCATTCAATTAATACCGTTAATATGTGAACTAAGATGAAATACTAGTTCTTATATTTTCAACTGATGTAATATTTAGGGTGAAGAGTTTCACTAAGATTTAACAGTAACTACTAATAAATCTTATCAGAAATATAAAAAAATCCATAAATTTAAAGAACTTAATCATGGCACAAATTCACCACCTCAATTACAACCATGCTAAATTATATCTAGATTCATCCAACAAAATCAAGACTTCACATTTAGTGATACTTGTAATATTCATATAAATTTCTTCTTTTGCTTAATTTTAAGGTTTACACATGTTGCATTAGTATTATTCTGGTAACGGCTCAGGATTTAAGCAACACGCTGGCACAGTAAAATTATGGTATTCTCTCTGGATTATGTATCTGTTAAATTAGTTTCCATTCATTTGAAGAAATTAATTTACATTTTCTTGAAATTTAAATTTTCTTTCTTTTCGTTAATTTTCATTGAGCCATATAAAAAAACCAGAGGATACAAAGACGAATCACTTACAGTAGAACCATAGAACAGTAAAGGAGGATATTTGATTGATGATATTGCGTCCACTGCAGTGCCAAGAAAAAGGAACTGGCATTATGAAAAGCCTTATTACACGCCTCCACGGCGGTGATATCGTCCATTGTGAGAAATGGCAGGCATCTTTTCTCCGCTATTTCCGCTATAAAACGGCTTGTATTGGGAAAATGTCAAGATTAATATGAAACAGCGATAAGAATATGGTAAGGGATGATAATAGTAGGTACACGTATATATTAAGGGCACAAAAATTAGAAGGTATGTTTAAAAAACATTAAAAAATACGCCCAAATAAATAAGAATACGCATTAATGAGTAAATGCAAATGCAATTACAAAAAAGTTAAGGAAAGTAGACTTAAAACCAAGAGAGACTTTACATTCTCGTTCACACGAGTCTCCATTTTCCGAGGTTCCGTGTTGCCCAAGATACTGATCCATAAGCTCTGCACCGAAGTAAACAATATCAGTTTCAGTAAGCGATCAATAGTAAAAATTTTGCTTAGTATTTGGTTTTCAAAAACTCGACGATTCACAGTTATGTTCCATTTATAAAAGTAGCAATAATTAACTTCGAAAAATCTTAAATTTGTCCTATTTTTGTCAGAATTAACGATAAATGAATAAATTTTAAAGGAATTATAATTAGGCACTAAGGTTATCACTACATAGGACATTCAAAATCGCTGTATAGTTCATGATATATTACCTTCCTTCCTGGAGCGGCTCATTATGATAAATAACTAGAAGATGGTCCCCGTCTAAATTCAACGGGAAGAGAAGAAGTATAATTGCTGCGACCGGTGTAGTATAAATGATAACTATGTAAGCAAGCAAGATGGCCAAGATAACCATCATGCAAAATAATCAATAATAATCAAAGGCAAATAAGTTGTCTAATTCTTCATTACTACGATGAACATTTTACTTATTTAGGCATTCATTTACCGTGGATCTTTAGTGTGTAGGCTTTATTTTATTTTTTACGTTATACTTACAGAGATATTTCAAGGTACTAAATCATATTTATAAATTGATAAAAAAATGTACTCCAGGCATAGAGCCGTAAATAACCTCAGTAAAAACCAATAGAAATACTCCCTAACATTTCCTTCGCTGTCACTTAAGATGCGTAAGCATTTTTTCTCCGGACAAAACTACTTACGAAATTAATAGATCAGAGTGTAATAGATTGGATCGAAAGATATTTCAACACAGTTGTCTCCTTAGGCTGAATATCTAACAATCGATTATTAGATAGATTAATCGGTTATTAGATCAAATCGAATTATCTTTGTGAGTACTTTACATCCCATTATTTTGTTTTCCATTGGATAAGACTACAAAAGAAAGCAGTGTCTTTTTACTACAACACGGAAGAAAGTAAATTATTTCTTATGTGTCTGGAAATATTTAGTCGCAAATTACATTCCTTCAGAAGAGGAAAATTGACAAAAAAAACTTTCACAGAGAGAAACGGATACTGTGCGAGTGAATTCAGAGGTGGCCGGGGGCGTGACGACGCTGAGAAATGTCATCTCACGTTATAGCGACACGAGGCAAGGAAAAAATTTCTTGATCGAACAGGCAACAGTGATATGTTCCGTTGCTGTAACAAGAAGCAATAAATGGGTTCCCTTCGAATTATTCCTCGGGGCGCCTCTTCGTGATATACGCTCCCTATTTACGATCCATCCGAGTAACAGAACACCTGCGCATCACTCCCATTTATTTCACATCATTCCATCGGGAGGATGAAATTGATGATGTATTTCTTTTTGCTCGGGCATACATTTCCGTCCGTTTTCCTGTTCAGATCTCACATCGTTTGGCTAACAGTTGTACTGAATTGCGCTCTGAATGCGTTTATCCTACAAGCAAAGCGGTCATACTAAACGCTTCCCTTGAGTGCACTGCATGTTGACCCTTTCAATACTAAAGGACACGTTTTTTCAAACAATATTCTCCGTTAAATTTCATTGATGCCCGCAGTCGGAAGAACAATCCACAGAAAAATACATTCTTTACTGTGCCACTCATGTGAAGAACATAATCAGTCTAGAAATGGATACACTACATGCGACTTGAAAGCAGGTCTTGAAAATAATGAGAAAATCAAAATGTGAATGCTGTTTGTGATATTTTGCCATTATAATACGTTCAACCAATGTTCCAATCAATCCTAACCCTAGAGCCACAAGGAGAGGTTACCCTTGACCCAGCGATTATAGTTTCGATTTAAAATGGGACACATTAAATTATCTTATGCACCTTAACTTCCGTGTGTTATCCACATGCGGGAGGGATACAGAATTCCATTTCAAACTTCTTACGACAATTTAATCTTTTGACCCCACACAGTGATGTCATATATGGTCCGCAAGGCCTTATATATCACAGTTTCATAATTTTCCCAGTCCGACCCCATCTTTTTAAGTGTGAGTTTGGGTAATATACTTCACGTTGCTCTTTGTAACCTCCACGGAGGTTTCATTGTATCTTTTCTGAATATATGAGTCGTATTAATACCTCAATTTTCTTATAGGCCTTCTTCTCCATACTTTGTACGCAACGGAGTGGTAAGCTTGGCGTCAATTTCTTGGATTCCATTTGATCATATAAACCAAGGAACTTTCTCCATTGTAAACTTTTACGTTTTAGTTACTACAGAAACCGACTCCCTCCACAGCTTGTAAATGGATGTAGAAATATTTCATCACCAGCAAGTAAAAGCCATGGTTTCGGCAAATAACGGTGACGGCTAGGCTCAATTACTATAACTCACTCCCACTTTGCATTGCAAAATTATTCCCGAAGTTCTGAGCTAAACTTTCAAATAAAAGCATTCGAAATCATCTATATTAATTCTTCAATATGATACAATTGATACGCATTCAAAGATCAATATGACAGATCATAAATTGGAGTTCAGTGTGTCATTCCTCTCTGAAATCTTACCACTTAACTCTCAAGTTCATACAAAATTTTACTCATGAGTTACCTATTCTTTTGTTACTTCGTGCTTCCAAGAAAGGCTATTCACTAATTCTAACATTAGATCTAAGATTTTTTTGGCCTATGGAATAGATAATCGTGTACCCCTTATCTTTATAAAACGTTATGAGTCTTAGGATAAGAACTCTCACAGCAATATGTTTTCAAATTAAAGTAGTTGATCTTCCAGGATTGGATCCACCATAAACCGTTCAACGTTTCTCTTAGGATATTTGTCCACGTGGCTGTATCGGATTTAAAGAAAAAATGTTCAAATAGACCTTCTTGCCTTTCCCATCTACCTTGTTCCACGAGGCGAAACCGAATAGTGAGGAATATGATCGGTTGGATATTGCTAAGAAACGCGTAACAAACGCCGAAGCCACAAATCAATTTCCGGCGAGATACGAATTAAGGTGGTGAGCTATTTCCTGAAATTTCACCGCGATGACCAATGTAGATACTTCGACGACAGTTCAGAAGATGCAGCTATTTCGTCCTCTCCACCCATTATTAGCCCTCTCTTCACTTCCATCTTTCAGAACGAGTATGCTCCAATAAGCAGTTTACCTCAGTTGGAAACCAAAATGAGATTAAGGGTAGTTATGTGAAAGGGATGAAAAAAGCTACATCTTTACTGCAGAGCTGGTGTAATTAGCTGGAATGTTGGCGAAACTGCCCTAACAAGACATGGAACATACCAAAAGTCGTAAAATCATCTGGACCCTTCCACAAAGTACTTAACTTTGTCAAATTAAGGACTTAAATCAAATACACAGTTGCTGCTCTTCAGTTTAACAAGATATGCGGTTGGTAATCAAAAAAGAGCTAAACGGAAGATGTTAGCGTGAAGAAAATGTACCAAACGCATGATAGGAACACATTATGGCTGAAATGTTGTCAACCTCACTTCCATTATTGCTCTACGTACAATCTAATCACAAGTCATATCTCAATTTCTCACACCGACTTCCTTCCCCAAGGCTGGGAATGAGATTCGCGGACTTAATTTCACAAGAAAACCCACTGTGCTCTCACTCTGCATTTCACATTATAAAAAAAACTCGGGCGATTAATATTTTTACGGCAAGACTCACGGAGTAGCTACGCAAGTTTACGACTTGCGGTGTTATACTGTATATTAAATCGGTGGAAATGCAAGAAAACTCATTGTCATCAGGGTAACAACGCTGACAGTAAGAACGAACCTCTTTATTTTATTGATTACTTATAAAGTTGGGGAGAGAAATATATGAATACATAATAAAATGGCACAAGTTGGTCTTGTTTTCCTCCTCCCCGTCTTAGCATCTTGAAGAAACACTAACGAGGACAATATAGGACTTTTATTCATGCGTTCAGCTCGCAGACTGTGATGGACGAAGATACAAGGAATAAGTGTAGAGCGTTAGGCGAAGATCAAAGGGGTACTTTCCTTCTTTGTGACTCAAAGTAAAGAAGATCCATTCGGCGGATACATTGTGAGTGCACAAAAAGAGTAAAAGTATATGCTGCATTCCAGAAGGTTTAACCAAAAGATTGCATAATGAGAATTTTGCTAAAACGTGCATGCTCTGCTTGGTCTTTATAACTGAGGAAGATACTTACTTCCGAAGTAAAATGAAGCCAGTTCTTCCAGAATCCCTTGAGATGAAGTTATTTTTTGCTCCATTCTGAGAACTACTTCCAAAATCGTATAAAATTCAATTATAAAAAAATTTCACACGTTTCAAAAGGACCGACGGCAAAATCATTTCGAAATAATTAGTGAAAATCATAAATATTCAAAACATACGATACAAAGCGCATTAATCAAGTCGTTCATCAAGGGCTTATGACCAACCTATCCACCCGAGGTCCGGAATTGTTTTATTTATTTCTTTTTGAGTAAATTGAATTTAAAAGAAAACTCAAGTTTAGATAAAGCGAAAAAATGGCTGAAAAATATTCCAAATTTGACGGAAAAATAACCTTTTTTAAATAAAATAACGTAGATCGTTTAAAAAAAGTCGTAGGTTGATAAAATACTATAAATAGGAGCGCCACTTGTTTCTAAAAGAGAATAAAAAGTAAGAATAAAATTTCAAAGGATAGGAGAAATTTATGAAAATAAGTATCTTTTAAATGACTGGTGGAAAAGTGAACTATAGCATAGTCATTTATAAAATTCGACAATAGTTGTATATGTTCACAATTATTAGCACCCTATTGCATGTGCTTAAATATCTGCAGCGATCGACATGTGTAATATACCTCAATATAAATTTTGACTCTATTTGACTTTACGTACTCAAATATCACTAGGGATATAACCACAGCTACACGACGTCCTTTGCGCTATTGAAACTCTCTAATCCCTGCGGTAGTGGAGACGGTGTTCTCTATTACCGCCAGCGTGGATACACAGCTGCAGGCAGCAACTGCAATGGATATTTTTGTCTTTTAGCCAGTGGCTGCACACAGTTTGCAATAATAAAAAACCTAATGATTCAAAAATAATGCAAATGCAGTAAGTTTTCTTATTCTCAACGCCAAGTGCATATTAAATCAATATTGTACATGAGTACGTATCAAAAGTCGGGAGGGTGCTGTAAACGAAATATTTGGAGACGAATATTTCTTCATAAGTTTTGGTCTCTTCAATAGTTTACTCCACCTACCTCTATTATCTTTATCTACACCGGCATAAGTAATATTTGTCAATCTCTCCTCAACCGTGCGTGCTATGAGACCGAATCATCAGATAATTGTGACATTTGTAAATGGAATAGAGTATCCCCCCTTATCAACTCATCTATTTCTACTATTCTCTCCATTCTCCATTAATCTCATTCCAAATGTGTTCATTAATATATTTATTTCAGTCTTTTTATTAGAAAGAAATTATTGTATATCTTTATTTTTCCAGTACTGTCACAATATAACGTCACAAATGATCTTCGTGCAGTTACTTAGGTATTCTGATATAAGAGCTCAGTAATTCACTCACGGCATAAAGACAATTTCGCCGGCAGATTTATTCCGAGTTTTCTCGTTTGAGATCGCATTTTTTACCCATAACGTTGTCCTTATCTATTTTAGGGCACCTCAAGTTATTTTAAAACTATTATTGTTTTACAAATCGAACATTAAAAATTTTTTATCTCGTCCTGGTCATTGGTTTTAATCCTCAAATTTTGTTATCTTAAGGTTATAACCCAATCTGAACTATCTTAACTATATCAAATTTACATGCTCAACGATATAGTACCTCCATCTATAAAGCTTTTGATGTACAACGCAATGGTACAAAGTATTTTGAGATATGGAGTTACAGTCTGGGGAATGGCTTCTAATACCTTGCTGAACTCAATAATCAGGAACCAGAATAGAATATTAAAATTGGTTGATGAAGATAGAGGTAAATATTGTGCTAATTCTGAATTAAATTATTTGTGTAGAAAATATAAAGTGTTAACCGCAGACCAATTAATAAAATGGGTAATTATATTGGAAAATTATTACAAAAAAGAGTATGAAATTCCATGTAAAAACACACATTGCATGTCAAAAAGAAATTCCCCTGTATTGGAAACGTACAGATATTGCAATTCATACGGTAAAAGGTTAGCAAAATACTATTGCCCACACACTTTTAATTGCATGGCTAAACACCTTGATGATCTTAAAGGTATGGCAGTAGTGAAGAAAAAGGTACATGCATGGTTACTTGATGAAATTAAACATTTTTCATTGGTTATGTTCTATATATTTGGCATGAATACCTGTGTATTCAAAAATGTGGAATGCCTAAATCTGGCTATGTTTAATGTTCTCAAGTTGTAATATTATAAATTGTTGTCACTTGTTTTTTTATGTGTTTTCTGCATACACCATTTTTTTATTTGCCGCATTGTATGTATATTTAGTGGATCCTTCTGACAAGCCATATGGCTTAGAGGGACCGTGTTTGTTTACTTATTTTAAAAAAATCATTTAACTCCTGCTCTCAATAATGCACTCATTACTGACTGTTAAATTTACATGACTACACCAAATAAAGCAGAATTGTACAGTTTTACTAAACATTGACTATGAAAGTTATTCTTCAGTGAAATTGACCTCAATGCTTTATAATACTAGTAATGATATATGACTGCAAAAGTTTATTTCTTTGACTTTTTCGCCGGAATTTTTATCAATGTCTGGTGTATATCTGCTAACAGATAGCAACGAAAATCAACTGCAAACCGGAGAATAGAAAAACAATGGAGGCTCCGAAGGACTTGACACCAGCAGAGGCGGATGAATTTACCAAATCTGACTAATATATAAAAATCTAGTGGTGTCTGTCTGTCTGTCTATTACTCAATCTTTCATATCCCTCTAAACCGATTGAAACGAAATTTGGCAGGAAGGTACTTGATACATCTGGTTCACGCGTAGGCTATAGAAAAAGGGCCTTTGGGCCCTAGAAAACCCTCAAGTGGGCCATTTCATCGCCAAAAATTGGCCCTGGAAGATAATTCTTGCCTGTATTACAAAGACGTAAAATATACCTATACTGAATGTACAACAATCATGGGGTCGTAAGTCATGCTGGGGCCCCAGAGGGCCCAAGGTTCCAAAAGAATGCTTTCTTAAAAGCCTTATAAGTATTGAACGAGCGAACCGATTTCAGTGAAAGTCTCACACATGGGATCAGTAAAGCGTTTTTAAGGAAATTAGGACTTTAAGGAAGGCCCCTGGCTCCCAAGGGCGGCGTATTGGGCCGTCTAGTGTCTTATGTGCTTGAAAAACTCAAGTCTAAACATTTTTGTTCAAGTGCAGAGGTTTCTCTTTTTGTATATTTTAATTAGTTCTCCTAAAGATAGAAGGCTATAGTTTATGCCATTAGATGGATAAAAGATTGCAGTTTCTTATTTTTTCATTTAATTTTCTTATACGAATAACATTTCCTAGAAATCGCGTTTTTTATGTCAAAATCATGATTTTCACTTCTGTCAACGATAGGATATTTCCTTGGTAACCACGGAAATTAGCATTAGCTTAAGAAGGGAAACGGGACCTTTACAATGGCGGCTGGGTTTTATATCTAGAGATAGATATTACATTGGAAATCTAGGCCGTACACTGAAATGTTGCTGATTACGATATTTTCAGGGATATTTTTGCCTAAAATTGCCCAACATTCATTTCAAGTGGACTGATTTAAGTTAGACCCATGTGAAACAGGAGAATGCCACGATGTATTATTAATGCAGAAAGTCTCTGGAATGCAAATGCCTGCAGTTAAGTTTTCATATGTTACTGCAAAAGAATGTCGAAACTCGGTAAACATAATGATATGCGGTATTCATTTGCTGGATTAAAAATTAAATTTAAAATTAAGGCTGAGTAAAACATGAGAATGCCGCGATGTTATATTAATGCAACTAGCCTCTGGAATGCAAATGGCCTGTAGTTTAATTTCTATATTTTACTGCAAAAGAATGTCGAAACTCGGCAAGCATAATATAATGCGGTTTTCATTTGCTGAGTTAAAAAATAAAACTAAAATTATAACTGATTTACCTAGAAAAAAATACACCTCATGAGAGACTCGAACCTACAACCTATATGCCATGACTTTCTTTCATTCCCCGTTGAATTTCAACGGGTACCTTTGATAGTAGTAATAAAAAGACTCATATCAGGCCTACGCGTCACACACTGCAATTGAGCCGTCCGCCTCGCCTGTTAGCGAGCGCCCTATTTTGAACCGCCCAAGGGCTCGTGGGGGGGACCAACAAAAACAACACACGTAGGCCAGACAATTTATTTCAATTATAGCAACAAGGGAGCACGCTAAGGCGGGAGGAGAGGAGGGTGATCGCGATGAATGCGGAAACCAGAGGAAAAGGGGGAATGGAGGGGGAAAGGTGAGGCGGCGATACCTGTCGAGGACCGGGCAGCCGATGACCGTGCACAGAGGCGTCGTGCCGTTGACGAGGGGGAGCTCCTCCAGGCGTCTCGGCAACACAAGCTCCACAGCAAGACTCCCCCGAGCGCGGACTCCACTTAAATACGGGAGGTCCCATCGGACTCGGGGTCCATGCCCCGCCAGAAAGACCAAAAGCCCTCGGCCCAGGAGCACCGCTCCCGACTCCCACCCCGCCCCCAGGGAGGAGGGAGGGGGGCTCGCTATCGGGCGAGGTGGACGGCTCGTCCCTGCGTAGCACCGCGGGAACCACTCTCCGGAGGACGGAGGGGGGGGGGGTGGGGGCGCTCGCTAACATGCGAGGCGGACGGCTCACAATGAATATGTGAAAACTCTGTAAATGAACCCTGGGCAGGAGGAATAGGAGGCCGGGCTGTGGCCTCATCCGGTCCAGGTTACATTTAACAAGTCAAATCAAGTCTTCAGTTATTATATACCAGGTAACTACTTTTAGCGTTTCTCTTAAGTTCTCACTTTGATCACATGTTATAACCATGTGCATGGCTCTTCCATTATTTACTACCTAACCCTCTACCAACCAATAATGACACAAAGTTTCCCTTCTCCTATACGGATGCATATTTGACAAGTCTGACCCACTGGCTCAGGAAACTATGCGCCTTAAGGAGAAATACTCCAACACTTCCCTTGGACATTAAGGATGTTAAGTCTCTTCGGGCTTTCTATCGGGTGATGTTCTCCATATCTGCCAAAGTTTTTAGAAGGGACTTACCTAGAATAAACACATACAGAGTAGCACTCAACTGTTCAGAGCATTTCGGCGAATAAAAGACAGAGGACTGAATTGAAGACACAGAATTCATTTGGGAGCTCTATGTCCTTGAAGGATTATTAGGGAGATGTGTACTTGAGTCTAAGAGAATCATTATATTTAGTAATCAAATGACTCGTTTGTTGAATTTGGAAGATTGCCGAATTTGATGGAGAAATAATTATAAAATATAAGTTGACATTAAAATAGGCAAAAAAAATCTAGCCGGAAGCAATGTACATGGTGAAGTCAAAAGTATTAAATGAAATGAATTACGTAGTACTTTTATTAGTGGAACCTATTTAAAGGCGTTACCTAGTAAATCTGCAGGCGATTTATTTTGAATTGGTTGTGTTGGAATATATAAATTGGTTGTGGAAAAGATCTGCGTTTCTAGTTCATTTCTGATAAATAATCCTCATATTTTTTTTACTAATATATATATAATATATGTTTGACTAGCTGTATTTTGCAAAATAATGCTAAACATTTTCTCAACTAATAGACAATCACCGCAGCATTTTTTACCATCGCCCCTTTTAAATTTACAATAGAATTATTTATGATCCATTTTGAACAGCCCTGGGATATTCGTTTCATTTTACCTCCACTTTTTGTTCTCTTCCACATTTTGTTTTGTTCTTGTTCATGATACTAGCCAACTACAGCACATTGTTGTTCCTCTAAAATTGCATGCGGTGAAATTTTCTTTCATCTAAAAAATGTTCTCCGTTTGATTGTACCCTATACATTCAATTGATCATACATTCCTAACAAAGACTACCAGCGTTATAAACATTTTCCTTTGTCATTTCCTTAACAGACCTTGAATCCGCGAGCTCAGGACGGAAGATAACGTATTTAATCAACGCTCCAAGCCGCGTGAACTGCTAATCTTTTCTCCGCTTTTTCAGCTAGAAAAAAGAATGACCGGGATTCATCTCCGGAAGAAAATGACTTCACCGCAGCTCAACACAGAGGAAGGAATAATTACGTCCAAGTTCATCTGGATTTTTAGGACTTTAAACACTTCATCAAGAGAGACTTCTTCTCTAAACATAGACGCTGAGGCGTAACTTAAAGACTGTTTCTCATAACTGGATAATTTAATCCTTCGGCAATGGATTCAGTCTTTTAGAACATCCATACTCGCGTCTCACGGACTCTGGATGTACATGATTAGAAAACAATTGAATAAAAACTAAACAAACTATTTTGAAAACATTTTTCTAGGCCATTCGATATATGATATATTATATTACATATGAACCTTAAAACCTTCTCTTGTTTTTGCTCTATTTTGCTTAAAATTAGTATATATTCTAGCTGTATACGTTACTGAAACTTTGACATGCCTTAAACGATTTATGTGACAATATCACACAATTATCATCCTAGCTTAAATTATATTGCTTTTTAAAACAAGTGTAGTAGCTATGTAATTCCATGAGTGAAAAATATATTTTTAAACAAAATAAATAAACAATAGAAGCATAATATTGGGTTTGACTTACACTTTAATGGTGGAACTTCCTTTATGAAAGACAAAGAAAATCACAGTCTGTTTTGGAGAATAAAACAATAGCAGACTAAGACGAAGTTAGGTTCAAGATTGAACGGACTCACCTTTCTAGGCTATAGGTAAAATCAATTTTAGTTTCAAATATGACCGAGCGGTCGTTAACCCCAAGCATTATGAAACCAGAAAACGGACCGTGAAGTGGGATGACTAATAATTAAAATGGATAAAAAAACGATGGGTCATTCCCCTAATGAAGTGAATCTAGGAAACTTTCTAATCAAGGGAGACAGAACGAGTTGCTCGAGGTTGAGGTGATTTGAAGCCGAGGTTCACGACGCTATATCGTCTGTTCTTTGTTGACCCTCTCTATCTCCCCATTCGAGCATCAACCCATTCTACTCCTACACACAACACATGAAAATACTCTCTGGAGAAAACATTGGTCTCATCTCAGCGTCCACTCGTCCCGTCCTAACTAATTCGCACCGACAAGGACGTCGTGGCAAAACATAACGCCCTGATGAAATTTCTTGGGGAAAGAATTAAAGCAAAGAGGGTTACCATTCACTTAAAAGAGTAATGGGATCCTTAAAAGAGACGAGACAGAGAGAAAGAGAGAGAGGTGACAATTGGGAATATTTTTATGCTTAGGTATTATTATCTTGAATGGAATGCGCGGTAGAATGTAAATATAGAGATCCATAATAGAACATACACTAGAGAAAGTTGCCTGAAAAAACTTTTGCGTAAAAGATTTTTACTATGTACGCAATAATTCAACCAGCTAATATGGCGAAGTGGGTAATCCTTCACAAGTAACTACACTCCTAATACTCCAGGCATAGGATAATTACGAAACTCAAATGATGTTTCTTGGACTGAATTGGAATATATATATTTTTAATGGTCCCTGTAGGTTAATTCAGTGGTAAATATGAAGAAAATGAATAAGAAAATGTTTTCTAACGTGAGTAAGGAGAACACAGTTTCAGAAGCAATGAAGATAAGTCAGACTAGGTGTTGGTTGGTGATGAGGAGCAGAGAGATTTTGAAGGCCGTGATAAAAGGAAGGATGTTGGGCAAGCAACAAAAGGCAATATAATAACATTATTTTTGGAATGGATGAAGAGAGGTTGAAGCAATGCTTAATAAGGGAAATTAATCATTCCAAGCGCTTAGGGCCTCTGCTGTGAAAATTTAGCGGCTTTTGTTCCACAAACATTCTAATATACCAAAACTGGGAGGTAAAGCAGTAGGTACTCATCATCATGTCATACCCAAAACTTAACTAGTATGCCCACACCATTTACACTATTCAGAACTATTCAGAATTTCGGATGCAGGGAAGTTTTTCATATCCACTCCTTACCATTCCCTCATCCACCGAGCAAAAACCCTCCCTATGTTGCATTCTGTGCATCTATCTGCCATTATATTATGTGAGACATGTAGCTAGCATAAAATCGTAAATGTACATGTACTTTAGAACAGAATATCGTCTCTCATGCATGCTGGCACGCTAGCATACTTTATGGAATTTTGTATAAGCATAATGAAAATGTCTTGTTTTGTCATAATGAAAAGTCTTGTCAGAAATGGTCATGTCAAAAAGTTTTTGACATGACCATTTCTGTAAAGGTTTTTCTACTGTAAAATTACTACGATGTCATTTTGTTCCTTATTCATAATATTTACCTGCAGCGATACAAGTCTCCTGTTTAAAATGAAGAATAGAACTCTACCTTTCTAAGAACATTATCAGAAAATCGAACAAGAAATTCTATATATAGACAAATGCAGGAAAAGGTAAAACATAGGTAAAAATAGTATTCTTCAATTTATATAAATGTTGTTTCGTAAATTTTCTTAGTCCATGTAATAAATATAAAATAAAGGCACAATATTTTCGCAATTTTTGAATTGTTAGCATATTACGGCAAAATTGAAGTAAACGGTGTTTATTGACAACTACATTGAAGTTGGTCCCGTGGCTGAAATAAGCTTACCATTAAAATACTTCCACCTTATATCCTGCATTTTCTGTATTTTGAGTTTGTTTTTTTTATCACAAGCAATATCTTTAAGAAACCAGAATTTTTCAACAATATAAACTAAAGCGCCGATTAAGTATTCGATTTGAATTATAGAATCGCGATGAAACTTCCTCCAGTTAGCATGAAAAATGAAGTCACTCACTGTGGGAAATAAATAGAACAAAATCATTCACCTACACTGAAATTCAAACCCTTTAAAGCCAAGAGCTGATCATGAAAGCAATTTAGAAATTCTCTTTCACTGAATATCACGTAGACTTTTAAGCAGCAAGTTTGTGGGCATGGTTGAAAGACTTTGCAAAAGCCACTACGGGGCAATTCATGCTGTTACAATAATTTAAAAATGATGGCTTTTTTGCTTTCAAATCTAACGCTACTGGAGTAAAAATTGAGACCACATCAAGCAAGAGTCGGCAACATTGAGTCTGTGCTATTATTTTACCTTCACTTAATGAGGTTTTTGCTATTTCCATTTAAGTGTTCACAGTTAAGTTTGCAATGAAATTTATTTCACCGGAATTTGGACAAGAAGACAGACAAAAAATGACCAATAGACATTCACGGCGAAAAGACATTTGTTGGATGCTCCATTCCAATGCTATGTATTTGCAAATGATGACAAGATTGAAACAGACGTGGTTTAATTATATGGGTACAAGATTACGTAGCAAGCCTTCTCCTTGAGGCGGTTGGGAGGCTTGCAGCGATCAGCACAGATTTTGCTCATGAATGGGGCTCTATCCGCAGAACTCGTGACTCGTGACTGCAAGCGAGTTTGCAGTGATAACTTTGCACGTCATTTTTGTCCAATACCAAACATAATGGACGAAATTTAAAACAACCTTTCACACCTTGGCCTAGACTCAAGAGGAAAAATCAAGCAGATACATCTTCTCGTAAAAGAGTGTCGATTAAGCCACCACCCAATGCCAAAATGTCTGACAGCCGCTAAATTTACCCGCTTACACAGGCATATTCAATGAATATACCGGAAATTGAGCTATTTATGTGGATATATTTTTCACTAGTAACCTACGGCTGCGTCAAAGATAAAATCATATTTGTCTCTACTACACTTGAGTTGAGTCATTTATTAACACTTATCGATTTTAAAATAAATAAACTCTGTACTCTAAAACTTTGAATTATGAAAAGTTATTACGATTTCAACGATCTTGCGTTATCTTTGAGCGAGATAAAATTTTCACCTCGGAGAGCTTTTCATGATACTTCCCTGCATGCGTATTTAGCGAATATATCGGGAAGTCAAGCGGTTTATGTGAAAATATCATTCACCAGTAAACCACGATTGAGTCAATAATAAAGACACATACGTCTTTTCAAAACGCATCTAGTCAATTTTTTCTACTTTATTATTTTCAGATAAATGAATTCTGTACTCTAAATACTTTCAATTCGAAAAAAATTCCCAATTTCAACGCTCTTGCGCTATCTTTGAGGGATATTTTTGATGGGGATGAGGGGGATTTAAAATTTTTCTCCACGGGAAGCTTCTCTTGATTCTCATTTCACCATAAGAAAGAGGGAAGGTGAATGAATTAGCGGTTTGAGCGGAGAACGCAGGCGGTGAAGATAAGGGGGTGTTTAATTGGAGGAAGATAAAACGTACTTACGGTCAAACTAACGAAAAATCGTTCTAGAATTAGGGGCAGGTTTGTGATTATAAGGTGAGTTAATGATTGGAATCAATCTCGATTTTTATTTGATACACTTAGGCATAATATACAATTTTAATGTTTTTCAAAAACCTGGGATGCACCTTAATCAGAAATGAAAAAAATAAGAAAAAATCAGATATGTGGACAAAAAATATAGGATATTTGAAAAACCTCACCTCTTCCCACAGCTAATAAATGATGTAAAAGTTTTCCCTTTGGGTGATATCACGTCATGCCGCACTCATAGGGTTAATTTTTTCCATCGTTGTCCAGAAAATATCACAAAGAAAACTTCAAGTTTTTCATTTTTCTTATTTGTGCGATTGCTTGTAGTTATCTAAGTTTTTAAAGAACGCGGGAATGCTTAGAGGAAGGCACAGTCATGCTAGGCTTTGATCGTGACACAATGCTATCATTCCAGGGTCTAACGTATTATCAACAAGCATGTAATATAAACGTAAGATGCCTGAAAATGTGGGATGGAAAGGGCTCTAAAAGATTGTCAAGCATAGCTCACGTATCCAATTCCAACAGATCAGCTTAAAGTATCACCATATGTCCCAAAATACATCGAAATCATTTCGTAAAAAGTTTCAATCACCTCAAATCCCTGAACAGCTTACAGGCAGGGGATTATTTTGGAATTTAGGATAATAGCGTAAGGGAAATCGAATATGTACTTTCAAAATCAAATGCAATTTTGCGTTCACGATGAAAAATTTGAGCTTGAGATAAAGTCTACAATGATTTTTTTATAAAGTCGGCGAGAAAGTATAAATGATTCCCTGAGAAATGAAAAATGCAGCAGAAGATTTTCTTATGCAGGGATAATGTAATATTCTCGAAGAATGTTAAAGCAGAAAGTATGGAAACCGATGGAATTCACAGATGAAAAATGCAGCATGTGTGTTTTAGGGGAGAAACATAGTATTTGACCCCTGATTCCTTGGGATTCAAATGAGCTAAAACTGTTGATAACCCATCGCTTTGAATCACAGGCAACTGAAAAAATATTAATTGCCCATGTGCGTTAAAACGACAGAGATGCCATTGCACGGGAATATTATCATTTACCTTCAAAACTATAATTTTAACATTCAAGTTGTGCAACGACTTTTTTTGCATTAGCGAAATTGCAACCAAAGAAATAGCCAATATCTGGAATTAGTAGATATCAGTATTGATATAATATTGATTTTTTTTAAATCGAATATAATTCATTAAAGCCACAAAATTAGAGAACATAGGAAAAATCATTTAAGGAATGTGTAATATTAAGTTGACTATGGGAGGGAAAATTGTGCGGACTATATCGTCAACGGATATTGTAGAATCATTAGTAGTTTGATTCAAAAATTGTATGTTAGCGTGCACAATTATTCCAAAGAAGTCTGTCAAAGGTATATCGTTGAGATACCAGAATCTTGGTAGAAAGAGGCTATTTTCCGCCAAGAGGGATCTGAATTTGTCTGTAAACCTGACTTTGTGTTGGATTTGTGTGGTTTCAACTAAAAACAAGAAGCATACATGTTTTTGATGAGTGACCGTTAAACAAAAGCTATCAACTGTCAAGTATTCATTCAATAACATAGAACCATTGGCAACAAACCGCCTGACATCAGAAACCCAAACTTCTATGATCCCATGCTATCATTTATTGAAAGGACCGTCAGTTTCTTGATCCACAGCAATACCTTTTCTTCATTGAAACGCCAGTACATTAAAAATAAATTTGACTACGTCTGGAGTCACATGGTATTTTACATTAGTATCCATAGTGAAGTGAAGTACTTTGTATATTTCTTCACAATTTTGAATGTAACTAGCATAAATCATTTTGAAAGTATAAAGCATACATTCAGAATAGGAATCGTGTGGAAAATTACAAAGTATATCACTTTATTATGTAACTTATACCTTTAATTTACTTTTCCACGCAGAGGAAATTCCGATTTATGTAACATAAGACAAACCATGTAGAGATGAGCGCATATTGCTTATCTCATTAAAATTACAAAAACAATTCGTTCGAGTGTACCTGCCTTAATAGGAAACATTTTCTCTAAATAAAAGTCAATGCAAGCGTAATTAAAGATAGTAATGATGGCATGCATTTATTACCTATCCACATACATATCTATTACATCCATTATCACTTCTGGGTGGTGTAATTCACAGGAATCCATTAGTTGATTTTAGCTCCTTGAAAACTTGCCCCCTTAAAATAATTAACTCGATAAAACTCTGTCCTTTCAAGCCGCTTTTTTTCCTGTAAACTCTTACATTATTTCACTTAGGCTCAAGTGCACTTAAAACTCCCGAGTTCCTCCTCATGATACTCTCTTCTGCCACGTTCACCCATAATTTTCACGGCCTACCTCTTTCTGCAACGCTATTGACTCTACTATCATATATCTTATTCAACTATCACCCATTTTTTCCACATGTATGCGTTGAGCAGAGATGACACACCATGCAGTGACACCTGACCTATGAGGCCATTTTGATTATTACGCTGTTTTTTTTAAGCATAAAGCACTTTTTAATGGTAGCTAATGATGACTGGTATACGCATAAGTTTTTTTTATAGCATAAGGCTTTTTTTAATGGTTGCTAATGAAATTTAGTATATGTAATTATTATTCCATATTTAATTTTGTTCGAAAATTTTTATTCAGATTTGCTACTTAAAGGTGAAATTTATTTTTGTGCGCCAGTTATCCATTTAGCCTGCAGCAGTGCTTTAACCCTGCAGACTTTAAGTGAAGATTTGTGCACTAAGATTTATGTGCCTTCTCTGGTTCTAACGCAAAGGACGTTGACTACCGACGTGATGAGACTTAAGTAATGAATCACCGGCTTAATGCAAAACAATGCACGCTGGTTTTCTTCCATCTAAGAAGAAAAGCTGAGAAAAACAAAATCTCGTTTAAGGACTATAACTCTCTCCTGGTATTGACGAATATAAAGTCGTAACAAGACCAATCGAAATGGATTATTATGACACCAAAAATTATTTAATATTCATTTAAATCATATCCTCGTGGCTAGCAGAAAAGTTTGAGTTCATATTTAAATAAATAAAGGAATTATACCTTCTCATGATACTTTATCCTAACGTTGAACCTTAAATTATATAATGCCAAATAAAAATTTTACTTTTTTTCTATCCTCTACAATGCCGAAAATCGCCAGAGAACAGCACTCTGGAATAAGGAATTTATATGCGTTAATCAATATGCAACTAAAGGAATACAAAAATCATGGTTAATCAAAAATCAACCCAGACAGGATTCGAACCCCCTCGGGTTGGTAGGCGACTTCTTCACCAGAAATGACGCAAGAATAGGAGGAGAATGTTGCAAAATTATATTTTAATTTAAGCGCAGTATTTTCGAGAAAATGTAAAAATGAAGTTATTATTAAGCATGCAGTGATTTGACGGGGATAGTTGGCAAATAAAAGAGATTCAAAGATATATTGTTAACGTCATTTCTAAGCCTAGAACCGTCAGGCCATGATGAAATCTACTTCCTGTCACGGTCTTCTCATACGTATCATATGAATGCTAGGTAAAATCGATTCTTAAAATAAAGTTGGACTGAATGATCCAATTGTATAGGGAGTAAAGGCAGCATTAATAGTTCTGTTGGTCAAGGGCTAAGGAAGTTCACATGCTATTCATATTCAAAACCATATTGTTCATTCATCCCAGATTTCTAATACATCTGAATTATATTGGAGAAAGTTGAATGCGTGCAGTCTGAGTTAGCTTTGGCAGTGATAACTTATTGCGCAGAGTATTAAAGCTTTTGGCCTCGTGGAAATCCTCACGTACACAAGGCATGCGTAAAACTTCCTTAGTCTAGGTGTAACGTAAATAATTGAATAAATTCGCCATTATTTTATGTGTACTTCAATTAAAGCATTGGAGTTTGCATTGCAAGTGGTAAATAATTGGGTACAATAAGGATAAAGGATTGAAAGAACATCGAGAAGCTATAACAAGATCTTGAAGATGTCAGCAAGGCTAGAATTACTTTCATCCAGAGCCCTTCTTTTATGACATCCATCATCCCAGCTGAATTGAGCATAAATGAGCAATCGTGCGGTAAAATTACTTCCAAAAGGAAAGTTTACAATCATAAAAGATATCATAATCAGAGCTAATTTCTAAATATATTTACGTATTGAAAGAAAACTATTTTAGCCATTAAATCTTGACAATAATTACATAAATATAACCTACACATTCATTCTTTCTGCTCCAATGAGCTGCAGCTTAAATATACACGGATTAAAATAAATAGCTTCCGAAGCACAGATTTTACCCCAAGCTGATACTTTAACGCTTCAAATAAGTGCTTCTTTGGAAGTTATCATTGATGTTAATAAGCATTTGCCTTCTCGGATTAAAACTGAGAGTTTTTTTATACTCTATCTCAACTTTGTCGACTTATCCACGTCCAGGAGCTCTTTATCGCTACCTAAATCAGAAAACGTGCCTTAGAGATGAAAAGAGTTGAGTGCTCTCTCTCGTATTTCAACGAGTTAGTAAGCCTTTGACGACTTATTCAAAGGGATTGAAAAATTCAGGCATCCAAGGGAGTCGGAGTATCGGAGAATTTAATTAGATTTAAAAAGGAGGTCGAGTAATGCAGGTGAATGGAGAAGAAGACGCTTTCTGGAGAATTTCCGCCAAGATTTTCGAAAACGAAGTAAAGTAGGAATTTAATTCCTCCCGGGAAAAAATAAAGGAAAACGTTCCTTCGTATTTTTAGGAGCTCAACGCTTAAAAAAAATGACAACCAACTCAGGGAGGGACGGACGAGTTAAGAAAGTAAGAGAAAAACGGAAATTTGAAAAAATACACGTTCTGACGACGTAGTCGAGTTGCCGTGAGCGCGGAGACAGCGCTACGAGGAAGGAAAATACAAGACTAAAGAGGTAAGATTCGTATTTTTTTTAAATTTCCATCACGAACCTGAAGGTTACGCGCTATAATTTGAGAGGGCGAAAAGTTGATGAACTGAAAATGCGGGGGAAAGGTATTAAAAGGTCGGTATGGGGGTTAAGAAGGCGTCGACGACGTCCTAGAGGTAGTCGGGGAAAATAATTATTAAAGGGAGAGGAAGGAGAAAGAGGTGGAGGGGGTGGAAAAATTGTAGCAGGGTGGGAAGAGGCAAGCTGTGAGACGAAAGGCCTACCAAATAGGAAAAGAGCGAGGTGCGTTCTCGGAGCGGTGGCGGGGGAGATGGGAGGGTTTGAAATATTACTCGGAGTGGGAGTTGGGAAGAAACAGAAGGTGTTTCTGCCAGGGGAAAGGGGAGATGCAATTACGCTGATGAAATAATAGCGCTCTGAGGGGTGTAAATTGACGCCACAAGTGTTTTTAGTCGGTCGAGCCCAGAGAAAATTTAAGAGTCTCCGGTTTCTTGGAAAATTGCAGGCTCCTGGGAATCGTCACGAGGAAAAACATTCGACGGGCCTAATACTTTGCAGGTGAGGTGGCAAACAAGGTGAATTCTCGGCACTAAACGAACCAGGTGAGTGAGAGGGTGTTGTGTTTTAGGGACGAATTTCTTTTCGTAATCTTGGAGGAATTACTTCCCAGTTTCTTTCTCACGAAGGTTTTATCCTCATTCTTCAAAGTTAGCTAAGTGCTCTTCAAGGAGCTTATACGTCCGCTCTTGATGATCTAAAGACTAAGTGTGAATAAATACAAGAAAACGAAACTCAATATAATGCCCGCGACAGATATTCCTTTCAGTAGACTAGATACTAAAGAGCGTACGTTCATGGTATTACGTTAACGTCAAGCCAAAAGGCATTAAGTTTCGGCCTCTATTTTTGTGAAATAGTTTTTTTGTCAGTCATTTGCTTAATGGGAGGAAAAATACATTGAGTACAATGAAAAGGAGTCAAAATCATTTTTTTCACCTCTTTACTACGAATAAAGACATGATTTATATAAAAAGAGATATAGAGAAAGCAAATTCTACTCAATATAACATCGAAGATTCCAAAAAGCACTGCATAGCCACATTAAGATTTAGATCTTCCCATAGGAAAAATGCCACGTCCTTTTGTTAACAGCATTAAAGCTAACTACTCATACGGAAAGAGTTTTGCAAATTTCGAATAATTATGATGCAAAACGATTTCTGCATTACTTTAAGAAACATTATGCGTGAATTAGCTGATGCGATTTGTTTAGACATCCTCTGGTTAAGCATCAAATTGCGCTGTAAAGGATAGGCCATTAAAATTATGCTGAAAGGTTATAGAGAAAGTCTTTAAAATACTCTCTTCATCCATCACTATAGCAAAAATTAAATGAAGTCCATATTCTCTCGAACTGATTTAATAAATGCGCTAAGGAACATTGCATCACCCTAGCTCGCTCTCATAAAACTTCCTACTATTGAGTACTACCACAATATTAACTGTCAACTTACGGCAAAAATTTGCCCATTTTCTGTTTACGATATATGATAATGATAATAATAACTTTACAAATTAACGTTTTATTCTGCCCTATATCAAGCACTTCTCTTAGATGCAACGTTTCACTAACATTCAGTCTGTGATTATAAATCTAAATGAACCCTGATCGCCTTTCGGCAAGATGAGAAGTGGAGAGTTTGAAGGCGGTAGAATAAATAACCTGACCAGTACAGCTGCCCGAGCTCCTTATGTTTTGTGCGAGACGGCACCTGCGGCAAAAGCTTCGAATATAGGCTAACGCTTATAAACACGCAAAAATCGAATAATTTGTCCCTGGGCACCGTAAGAAACCTAATGAGTTCCCCTGACTATCGGCGCATTTAACCATGGAGTGGTTAATTGAACGTCTTGATATTTATGCTTTGAACCTAAAGATGCCAAGTATACGGCAAAACCTTGAGGGTATGTTTGTAGTTATGCCACCCGTCGACAGAAGGCAATTGCCTCCCATGCGGCATATAAGGCCATATTGAGAATAATACAGAGTTAGGAAACATAGTGGCAACCAGTAAACCAACCTCACAATTTTACAGCTCTTTTGCGAAGTGGTTAACGACTTTCACCAAATCTTCCTAATATAAAAAGGGCGCCTAAAAGGGGAATGTGACTTCAAAAAATTTCGAGAACCTTGAATCAAACCAAGCACCGCTAAAGCGAAAAGTGCGTGTGATTCTCATGTACACTTTAATCATCATTTCCTTCGACAGTCGACGGTAGGCAGTTCCATGTAAAACTACGCTCTAAAGTTACTTAAAAATTAGTCTATGTCGCCAAATTTAATAATTGCTGATCAAAATTAGAAAACAAGTGCCCCTTGATTGCACACAAGACACAAGATCGATTTTTGCGGCATTACCTTTCTCTCAAGTATTGACATATTCTTGTAGTGTCACATTAGTCACACAGTCTTCTAAGTATACCTAAAAAGATGCCAGATCTATATTATTTTAACCCATATATTTTACGTGAGAAAGAAGAAATCAATGCCTATTCGTTTGCAGTGACATACGTAAATTCCAAAAATTTGCCCCGCAGACAGTTGTATTGGATAGCAGATTTTTATATGCTACGCGGCAGTGAAATTAGGGCAGATAAGAAAATTGGAAGCATCAGAAACGAGGTTATAGCAAGGGGTGATGAAGATCACAGTCTGGGATGAGATTCTCCAACTAGTATTTCCAGCAGAGTTCTGAGGAAGTAAGATGCTCATGGTAAACTCTAGAAATCATAGCTTAACATATTCTGGAAACAGTATTGAAAGGATGAACAAATGAGAGGAGTTATCAGGAAAGAATACAAATCATTACGAGAGATTAAGAATGAAGAGGTTTATTTTAAATTTCAGTTTCCTGTTATGAGGGTGGAGATTCACGGTGAACCAAATTATGGATTAACGATTGCTGGTAAAGCGGTGTAACGTACCTCTAAAACTTCTCGTAAGGAGAAATTCCACCATATTTGTGGGAACGATAAGTATTCATCATCAAGAGAGGGAAATACTTGTCAAATTTCCAATCATTTACTGAACAGTAAACCAAGATTTTGATACATTATGCCATCATCAGGGTATAAATTCAGAAATGTCTCGTTCTTATGTATCGTTAAATTAGATGGAGGAGGTAATTTATTTGAATTTATACACCTTAGACACCTTTATACACATTTTGACGACGGCATGACGCAAAGAAATTTCACCTGAGCCCTCTCTACTGAAGACGATTACCCTATATGTGCCTTAAAATAAGAACTTTATACTTCACTATGCTTAAATCAATAGCAGAGGGTGATGGATTGCTAAAAAAAATTAGCATTGAATTGAATTAAAAATTGCATTGACTAAGCTACTTCCAGCGTACTGAATTTCTCTCGCCATTGGTAGGTTTAAATCTTGAGCACACCATGTAATGAGTGGCTCAGCATACGAATCCAATGATGATAGTCCTCAAGATTGCAATAGTCTGCCATAAATTTTACCTTCGCGGGGACATTTTACGAATGCTCACGTTACACCCCTGAAATAAAATTCACGTCCGATGTAAATAGCTACGATGAAATACGGTTGAATGGTTACTTCAGCCAATGGAAGTTTTACGGCACAGCTGCTTATGATAGTTACAATGGCGGAAAATAACATCTCAAACCAAGAAGAGAGACATACGACTGGAATTCTAGTTTCCACGAATCAGAATCAGCGTTTTCTGAATAAAGATTTACGCGACGTTTTCTCAAGAAATATGGCTAGCTTCACCAAGTACAAGTACTAATTTAACACAGTTTTTTATAGCTTTATGACGGAGGATATAGATGCAAATGTGGGCATATATCAGTGGAAACAAGCACTCTGTCAGATCCATTTTGTTTGAAAGGGTAACATCCATCGCCACAATGCCGTACCTTCATGCCAGCGGTAGAAAACATTTTTCAAGTCTTACGGATTAGCATCTTAACTGCATCTGTACCCAAGCTGTATCTTTTACTCTATTTATTAAGGCAAACTCGATTTCCCATTAAGTTGCAGATGCAAAATTTTATTTAATTAACTAATTTTACCTATATTTCTATGTAGATTTTTCAAAAAATGTTCTATATCTGGAAATATCAATACGCATTAGTGAAATAAAACATGTCCTCGTCAACACATTCTACCATTTCAATTACTCTATAAGCCGTCTACTCATTAGTCTCTTAATCCCTGTTTACGATGGTTAACGTTCATTGCAAGATGACGTTGCCTTTTCGTTAACTTTGTACGTAAAATGATAGGCTGTGTTTTTATACTTGTTGGAAATGCCGATTAGTATGCATAAAAATACAATATAAAAGCTAATGAGCATCGATTTCAAAACGAAGAAAAAACAGCAAGTGATTATAAAATTGGACCAATTAGGTATTTAAAAACATTAACCACACAGTATTAAGGGTAGAATCATTTTTAAAAGAATTACCCTTTTGACCTGCTGGAATACCCTTAGGGTGAAAAACATCCCATGAAATATATTTGAATCGGAATAAACTAAAAAATGCTCGCCATTATACATCATGCAATCTCCAGGTTTGATTTCCAAGGACCGGTAATATCCGAAATGGGTTTACAGCGATTCTGTACCATTTTTATTCTGTGACGGCATCCAGCTATTTTCGTTAATGCCAATTAAGGACGTAGTTCGGCAATCAGTTCCATGCCCTAATTATTGGTTTTTCAGGCCAACCTTTTCATCGAAGTACGACAAAGCATGAATACTTTAATTTTTTCACAGTTCATTCTCATACGTAGGTCTTTTGTTTTGCATGTGAGTTTGATTATCCAGAATCACTCCTGTTTTCTAATACACGATTAATCAGTTCATAAGCTCTTTGATTACAATAATAACACTTGATGTGAATATATTCCCTTCATCAAATACTTATTTCTTTAAATTCAACACTTATCAGTTTTTATTGTGCTTTAAAATAATTATAATTGCCCTAAACCATCCTCATTTTCGCGAACCAACTACGACTGTTCATGAAATCAATTTTTCATCAAGTCTTGGCAAAATTTGAGAAATTATTTCCTACTCTGGGCAATGAACTGACTTTTGAAGTAATTTTTGGCATCCATTTTTGGCATCCTAATGGTGTATAGCATTCTCACAGGATGATGTACAGTACGAGCTGCGCTGCTAATAAATCCTTTTGGGGGAAAGAGAAACCCCTCTCCTTAAATCCTCGAAGAATTCAACAATTTTATGACTTTTAATTGAGGTTGTCAACGGTGGGAAGCAATAATAACGTAGAGATATTTGACTTCATCATTTAAATTCTTATTATGCGGAAGTTTGAATGAATTTTAGCTATTTTAATTAGCTCTACCTGCTATAAAACACTGTACATATAATTGAAACTTAAAAAAGGAAAACGTTAAACACAAAAACCCAATATATTTGAAAAAGAATATTGCATCCCCGCCTTGGATCATTTCCTCGCGACCATCAAGGCCACCATTATGTTTTTTCAATTTCTTTGGCAAGACCACTTGCCTATTACAGGAGTCCCCTGTCCCGTCCTCGGAGTCAATGCAATATGAAAAACCTCAGCATCCTACCTTTGACCCAGCCGACGTCATACAGTGCAATAGCGTGTGACACAGTTCAAGGTGGGTACTCACAGCGTTGAATTGGATGCGCATGGATTTAACACCTTTGCTGGAGTGCTATAGTCACTCGAGGGGCATCATGGCTGATATGGTGAGCGCGGCTATCCTTGCGCGGGTTAGAGGCATCCGAGCTCAGAATGGGTATGGCTGGAGAGGTGCTTGGCAGGGATTGCCTCTCGAGAGTCTCATGAGATTATCTGTACCCTGACGACGTCACGAGCCTTTCGTCGAGAGTGCAGGAAGAGAGGGAGAGAGCACACTGAGAGCAACTCCTATTGTCCCTAACGGTTTATTTCTGAAGTCTAATAAACCCATGAAGTCCTTATTCTTAACATAGTTCCAACTCCTACTGCTCATCTTTTGCCTATGAAATGCCCCCTTCTACTTAGTGACTTCTGATAAATTTTCCGGCGGGATACTATTGAAAAAGGCATCGAACAAATAAAATAAGCATTCAAAGGAATACTCAGACCTCTCCTGCATACCTCTTCCGGTTCTTCCGTTCTGTTCCCAACTCCCAAACTTGGGCATTAATGAAACTAGTCATCAAGCTGATTCCATGATGTTCCGAAAAAATTGCATTTTATCCTCCAGGAAATTACAGAAAGAACTTTCGCCATTGAAAAAAGGAGAGTTGACATTGGATCCTCTGGTTTCAACTATTTGAGTGCTGTTTTTCAGAATTCAGTCACATGAAATTATTTTATTCAAAAACTCAAATGAAATAGCACCATCAACCCAGATAATGACAGGATATATATGCCTAAGTTATTCACTAAGTTGATAAGGGCAGCATTCTTCTGGGGTTTTTAACCGCGGTTAAAATCCCTAGAAGAAAGCTGTCCTTATCATCACCGCACCGTGGAAGCCTAAGCACCTATTCACTAAGGTGTAAAGGTGACTCTCACTCCTAGATACATCACGCTGTTTACCTTCACTCAGAGCACGCGAGATAAAGATCAGTCTGGGTTCAAATCATCATCATCATCATCATCATTTGTCGTTCAATCCTAAGATTGGTTGACTGCAGCCCTCCACCCTTCCCTATGTAATGCTAGTTTCCTTACCTCTTGGTATCTCTTTCTATGCACTTTACTCTTTATTTGGTCCATGAACTTATCCCTGGGTCTTTCTCTGGAGGCTTTTCCCTCTATTTTGCCTTCAATTATATTCTTCACAAACCCGTTGTGTCTCAGGGTGTGTCCAATCCATCTTGTTCTTCTTTTCTGTATGGTGTCCCATACGATTCTTTTCTCTTCTACTTTTCTGTACACCATGTCATTTCTTATTTTGTTATTGCCATGTCATCTTTAGCATCTTCCTCTAGTACCAGGTTTGGAAGGCTTCTGTTCTTTTGTGATCAGCTTTTCCAATGATCCATGCTTCCGATCCATTGAGTACTAAGCTCCGAACGAATGTTTTCACATATTGTTTCCTGGTTTGTAGTCTTGTCCTCTTTGAGCACAGCAGTTATGTTTTTCCCATGAACGCCTTCTTAGTTAGGATTATTCTCCACATGAGGTCCGTTGTAATTTTTCCATCCCACGTGATGGTAATACTTCAAAGATAGGTGAAGGAATCCACTTTCTCTAATTTCTCTCCTATTAGGGTGACTTCTGCATTCAGCTTCTCTCTTCCTTAAAATACTAGGATTTTAGTCTCCATCTTACTCATTTATTCAAATAATAATATTAAATTCATTTAATTTAATTTACCGGTTCAAATCATAAAATTACAATAGGTTTACGTGGCAACATTAAAGCATAAACTCTCACCATTCTGCATTACAATGCCTACATTTACAATGCATTGAGACCATCTCAAATGATTTTTGTGTATAATTTTGTGGACACAGAGGTAATAGAAATGTTGTGCCATTGTAATACGTGCTTAAATTATCACAAAGAATGCTTGTTTAAGTTAAAACGGTGGTTTTTTCTGTTGCTTTCTTGGAAATCCAAATTACAATTGATAATTCGAATTTCTCCTGCTAAATAAACGCTCCATTAGTTGTCCTTTATGAGGAAAATTTTATAGGATATTGCATTCGATATCTATACCGTCCGTTGATGCGAGGAGCCCCTCTGACTGAATCTACAGCTTTCCACTTGAAATAAAATAAAATACTTTCATTTGAAGTTCCTAATGAGTTCCACGGGTGGTAGTCCCCCGATTCTGATCCCCCCAATGCTCATTTCCTCATCGACTTTACCTCCGCTAAGCCCTCGCATCCTCAACCGGGGGAAAATATAAAAAAAAAGAAATCACCAGACAGATCCCACGCCTTTGTGAACGGATTTCCAATTTCCAACCCATTTTCACGGCAAAACACGACGCGACGTAGCCCGCTTCATCGAACACCAGCTGGTGGACTCTCTCCATTGAATTTCGCGTCTATTTCTTACCATATCGGAGAGGAAATAAGATGGAAACAATGAGCCGAAGAACGAAAGAGACGCACATTTGGCCGACGGCTGCTCTTTCTTGACTCTAGAGATACGGAAATCCACCCGCTCGACGCATCATTTCACGGTTTTCCAATGGATGCGATTATTTCTCGCCGTGAATAGACCGGGTGAATCCTTCCCGAGAAAAAGACTGAGGATGGCCCGCTATCCCAGTTAGTAGCACATTGGACTACTGATTCAAGTCCTCATGATTTGCGGGAAAACCCGGAAGAGATCTCTTTGGGCGGATTTGGCTAGAAGCTGATTGCAAGGCTGTGAACGATAGACGAGATGCCAAGCTCTTTTCACAATGGTGCTCCTGAGAAGATTTTGCCTGGAGCAGGATATTTGGAAAGAGGAAGGTGGAAGTAATTTGCATCAGGAAGATATTATCACGAAGGCAAGAACGGAGGCTAAGGGAGACATGAAGTAAAACGGGAAGATTACCATTGGCTGGATGAATGAAACAGGTATGTCATCCAAAAAAAAACAGGGAAATGCAATTGGTTGTTTTAAGTTAGGATAAAGAATCCCAGATCTGACATGAGTCTCTTACCGAGATTGAAGTATTTGAAGAGATTTCTGATGACGCTAAGGAGGTAAATTACTGAAATTGTCACCTTATCCCTACATCTTCTGATGGTTTACGATCTCCAGTTAGCCAGAACTTTGGTCTATATCTCTCGACGACAGGGTGGTCAGCGTTCCAGCGAGTTCCATCTAGAGATGGGCGCCGTCTTGATTTTGGTCGACGGCGGCGTGGGGGGAAATTAAGCCGGCGGCGGCGTGACGGCGCGAACGCCGAGCGTTTGATCGGCGGTGGCGGTGCTGCGTGTTAATGCCTGTTCGTATACTTCGAGGAAAAAGTGAAGAACTGGAAAATCTCATATTACAACCGTCAAAAATGTACAGGGCTATCTTAAATACTGCGTCGTCAATGGGTTAATTTAGCAGATCAAAATATGATAGTATTTTACTTTTCACACAGTCAAAAGGCACGCTACAGGATTTACATATAAAAAAATAAATTGTGTAACTGCACTCTATGCACAAACTCTTTACACAAGTCATAGTTTTCATGATTAAAAACTATTTTATTTAGGAGCTGCGGCTCAAGTCTACTTTTCTTGGCAGTAAGGGCGAGCCCACATATATTGAAACTCCGTTCAATAGGTGTGCTGGTGGCGGGGATGTACGCAAGACCATTGATAGTAAGGTTTCGACAACTCGCGGTGGCGGCCATTTTGGGGCTTGGAGCAGACAGCTGTTCTGATAAACGACTACACTTGATGCATTATAACAAACTCCCTTACTTGTTAATGAGCAGGTTTACATAAAAAAGCATCGGAAAGTCATAGAGATTGAACAGTTCAATGTTTTGGGCAAGAAAAATGTACGACTGAGGACATAACCTTGCTGGTTGCAAACAAAACAGCGAGAAACAGTCTTCCCTTGCTAAGCGATTTTGATCATAAAAATACCGATGAAACACGAGTTAAATTATGAAAATGGTACAAATGACTTCAATTCAAATTTGAAAATCAAACTGTCACCAGCAGTATTAGTTGTTAAATTGAAGTTATTTGCTTTGCATCGACAATACAGACTACATATACTAATAGCCACAACAGTAAGATGCGATGGAATATCATATCTTTTAAAATTGCAATGAAAATATTTAGGTTGATTTTGGAAAAAATATGAACGTCCATAAACCGACCTTTTTCCATTGATTACTATAATTATCAACGACCAGAAATATAATCCAACCAAGTTGAAATTCATAAAATCGACAAAAAAAAGGAGCTGAAAATTGATGATAAAGGACAAATACCAGGTTTCCATGGGGACTAAAGGAAATGTAAAGGATAACTTTGCAATTAGTGGCCAAATAGTGATCCTAGGAAGACTGAAGCCTGGTTGTAGAGGAAAGAAAAATTTTTCAAATTATAATTTCCAATTGAAAACAGAAATTACCTTGCGTTAACTAACTTAGTTGATGTACTTAGCCCGATTGCAGAAATTTCACCAAGCACAGGCATTTGACTATCCATGGCCTTGGGATGCACAGGAACTTGCGCGCCGCAGTGCCAGCCATGAGAATTGACAACTGCGGTCTTTCCAGAACCTCAGTTAATTTGATACATGTGGCGTCGAGCACCTTCGTCCCTTTCCATGGACAGCTTCCCAAAGTAACGCCATGCGAAGCTTGTTTTATGTGAGCCGCACAACGTTTCGACCATATACTTTGAAATGTGTTCTTTGACATCTCCTACAGTCTCACTCAAAGTCATGCCGATGCTTCCCCGTAACAAGCACACAGGAAAAACGGATTTATACACCAGACAGGGGTCTCAGAGCTTCTGTGCAGAACTCGAGTCGTCAATTCCTATGGTGTCTCAAATCGCTCACGCAATGGTATATTCTCAAGCACATATGTATCAAATACGAAAGGGACCGTGCGAGTGAGTAAACGGAACTGAGGCAACATCAACGTGGCGTACCGTTCCTGAGCGGCTCACAGGTAATCTTCAAACAGTTAATTTGTAGGACGTATTTGCTTATCCACCGCGTTGCCAGGCCATAACTGGGCCCGAAAATACCAGCTCATTCTCTCTATTGAAGCCACATTGTAAGAGTTATGTCTACTTTGTGACATCTGCATTTATGCAAGCCTACGGCCCTTGTCTGGCCCATCTCGATGTCTGTGCTTGGACGATAATAGATACTCTGGTGATATGCCTATGGGGCCATTCAAGTATTACGTAAGACGTTTTTGGAGGAGGGGGGTTGGAATCATCTTACATTGCCTTATGTAGGGAGGGGAAGGGGGTCTGGAATTTATTAACGTAAGATTTTTGTCCGTCTTAAAACATTGTATCGCTTTCGAATGAAATTTAGCTGTGACATCGAGCATCCGCTCGTAAATGGCGTATTTTCCGTTTTCTCACCGCTGCTCTGTCGCCTGTCTGGCTAGCTACATTACCGCCATACTCAACCAAAGCGAGTATGCAACGAAGAGTAGATACAAATATCTAACGTCTTAAATAAGCCTGAGAAGGGGGAGGGTTGGGAAAAGCTTACATTGTCTCACATACAGGCAGGGGGGAGGTCTATCGGCGTATAGGAGGCATAAATCGTACGTAATACGTAACAGTTGAACGGCCCCTATCCAGTCAGTCTCATTTCATAAATGAGAGGAACCAATTTTGAAGTCTTTTGAAGTTAGTGTTTGAGATCATAATTATTCGTATTTATTATTTTTATCTCTCACAAATATTGAGATAACATAAATGATTAATTTACTAATTTTCCGGAGGATTTGACTGGTGGTGGAAGCCAGTAAGTTTTCAGCCATGCTACTTATTGTACACATTGTCCTTTTCATTTACAATCATATATACTTTGAAGGATGTTATGTATGTTCTACGTGGGAACTCAATACTTTTGTACATATGCTAAAATGTTAATTTTTCTCGTAATTTATGGAACCATCTCGTAAAAATGCATTCATCTTTCCCGCAAAATAATGCGTTTTAAGTTTTTTTGTACATTGCCAATTTTCCTATTGATTGACGCAACAAGGACTCTATTAGTGTTTTGCCGACAGAAAATATCATACGTGACGAATCTGCCTAAGAGAGTGACTAGCAATGGGGAACAGCGTGACTCACTGTCAGTGTATTACACCGAGAAGATACAGAGGGGAAATGGGCCCAGAAAGATGTGTGCTTTGCTAATGAGAAAGAATGGGAGAAGCAGAACACTCAGTGAAATATTTTCTAAATGTATTTGCAGAGAGCACTCCGTCACAACTTTTCTTGGTTTCGCTGAAGCTGGAGATAGTGAAAAGGACGATCAGAAAGAACAACAAGGTTGGGAGGATGATAAATTATTTCTAAAGCCAGAGTCCTACGGTTAAATTTTTCGTAAATTTATTCATGAATAATGCAGTAATACTCTCAGAGTTACACTGTGTATGCGCACGCCAGTTTTAGGTAAATTTCTGTAAGTACGACATTCTGTAAATTCTTCATGAAACTCGGTCATTGATTGGCTTTTTGACCACCACCATCACGTTCTCGCAGTATCTCACACATCGAATATCAACCTAATATTTAATAAATAGGTAATTGTTTGATGCTTGGAACTGCTCCTCTGATGATGTTAGGAACAGCGCTTCTCGGCATACTCTTGCCGTTATGCTTCAAATAAATAAGGGATTTCTAGACTATGCGAGATTTATTATAATCAAAATTAACGATAAAATATTTTTTATCGACAAGAAGGAAATCCCTCCCTCCGTATTTTCTAAATAACTATATTTAAGGTTACTTTGACATTGATTGAAGATTTATGTATTAATAAAATTAATTGGTACCGTACTTGATATTTATAAAGCCTCAATTGTTCGCTCAGTACATTCGTTGCTTCACACAGAGACTTTCAGGGTGAGAATTTTACACCTGATTTCTTTATAATTTACGATATCTGTACGAACTACATCCAATATTTTTAAGCTCGACAGGATACAAGTAAATTATAATAAATTTTCGCGTATTACTCAGACCATTAGGAGTAATATAAAGAATAATGCGCGTAAAAATAACTTGAATCTGAGGAAAGTATCAGTAGGCCACATAGGACATAGGATACAAGTAAATTATAATAAATTTTCGCGTATTACTCAGACCATTAGGAGTAATATAAAGAATAATGCGCGTAAAAATAACTTGAATCTGAGGAAAGTATCAGTAGGCCACACCATGAGTTGGGAACCGTTAAAATGACCGGCGGTGGCGCGCCGTAGTTTTTTCCTCGGCCGCGGCGGCGTGCCTTGCATGGCCGGCGGCGTGGCGTAAAAGGCGCCCATCTCTAGTTCCATCTGCTCCAAATAATAGGTTCTCCTTCTGACTTCAGATCTTGGCAAACAAAGGAACACTTATATGAGAAGCTGAGAAAAGAGATAACATAAGACATATGTGGCATGGTATAAGAGATTTAGGAGTAAACGGCAATGAGGATAGATAGGCCAGATGAATTTTGACAAAAAAAATGTTATGGATCGTTTCTTCAAAGTTACGTACGTTCAGTATGAAACTACTTAAATACATGTCTATGTCAATAACTGCAGGTGCAAGACAATACGCTAACGCTTAAATAAAGGTTATTAAATAAAAATAAGGAATATGAAACAGTGTATTTAAAATTTTCTCGCGATGAGGTTTTACGGTATGTTATTGTTCTTTTTGACAGCCCGAGTTTCAAGGATACCCATACAGTAAATTACGATGAATATCGTACTATCTACAACATCCATCCATGGTAGATGAGTTATTATTTTAATAAATTTATCACGGTGACAGGTTGATGACATAACCTGGCAGAAATGAACTTCAGCACGCGACATGGTCCTTAGAAACAAAAGAAACTCATCACACTTAATCACATACTGCTGTCGTTTATTTTGTTCGCATCATCAACCCCTTAAAGCAAAATACGAGCGGAAAGGAAATAATACTCGCCATTGAACTGCTCCATCGTACGAAATATAAACTCGGTTGACTTGGACCACCCTTAACTCTACTTCAAATCCTTAATCAAAACTAATGGTTTACATTTGTACCATCCAAGCCTCAAGCTCACTACGAAGTGCTCATCCCACAGTCTCATTGCGAAGACAGTTGATAGAGTGCACCAGCTTATTCTCATTTTATTCCACCTTAGGGCAGTGGATAAATGCATTTATCATGGGTTTGTTGAGTATTAAGACACCCTACATTCTTAGTGTCTCAAGCCTTCAGCCGTGATAATTATTAATGACAAAGACTGTTACAAGACAACATGTTTCGTAAAACTACGTTCCTACTCAGACCTGCACAAGCAATTGATGTGTACACGGACGCAACGCTTACCCATGACGCCGCATCTATTCCCCACAGGGGGAAGCATATATCCTTCCTGTCCCTGAGGACTGGCATATAAACGGTGTGGAACTGTATGCAGTTTTGGTGGCGTTAAAAGAGACTGTTTTTTTGCTAAATGATTTAAACCTTAAGAGTGTGAAAATCAATATGATTATTGACAATAAAGCAGTCCTTTACACATTACTAACGGGCAATGGAAAGTTATTTAGATCATACCCTATTTTAATTGGTATGAACATGTAAGCTAATAAAGAGGTACAGTCACTAGGAGTGACCTGGACCTTCGTTCCGTTTGGGCGCAATCCCACCAACGGGCCATACAAACGTGATATATGGCGTCAGCCATGACGGTCTGCACCCATTTCGCGGGTGTGCGCGCCCGAAGGGTTAGCCGGTTGAATGTGCTCAGAGATGGAGCGAGGGTAACCAAGTACCTCTGCTTGAAATTATATATTTAGATTCATAGTAGGCACGACAATTCACATTATTTTAGCCATGCATTACAATCAATCCTCATGGGGCAAAAAAGGAGGGAATGGCATGTTCATCATCAATAGATCACCTTTTCCATGTCAATCAAACTGCAAAGTATATTACCACATGATATTTTGCTTAAATTTTGCAGAGAATAGAAATATTTTTATTAAAATTCATCACTTATAGAACAAACACCAATATGTTTTGCAATAATCCTTAAGAGAATCAGTAGTCCACAGACAGAATTCCCCAATCACGTTATATATCTTCGGAATAAGGAATATTTTAAAACCTCGGAGCAAAAAGGAGTTTCCATAGAAATTGAATGTTCACTTTATTTCAGGTAATTACTTTTTCGAAGAAAAGATTGCACTGGTTTATATAAAGAAAACCACGCAAGCAGTGGGAGATTGACTGAAAGAAGGATTTTGAGTTCCCAAATATTGGTTTAATATCATATCATGTTTTCTTAAGCCAATGGCTGAGCACTATTCACTGTGTTCTTCTAAAATGATAAGGAATATTATTTTAAACTCATGGGGGAATATTGCATCCTTCATCGCTCCATTTCATTTCTTGGCGATCAGAGGTTTCTCTTCGGGTTTAAAAAAACTGAGACGAACAACAACAGTGGTCTTTTGAAGTTACTAAAGGTTAGTGTTACCTTGACCGAGGAAATAAATTGCTATTGTGTTTCTAAAGGGGAGAGGCTTAGGGGTGGGACGGAGGGAATTAATTTCTGCGGCATCCTCCTCAAACTCTTTTCAAAAACGTAACGAAAATTACATTTACGGCAGCCCAGGAGTCCTTCAGCGAGAGGTCGAAAGGATTTTCGGCGGCGGCTGGGAAATTACTCGGTATATCGAACGGAGAATTTTTTCCAACGGATCCCGTCTTCCTCCTTGCGACGGCAAAGATGTTTATTAAAATTTAAAAGCAAAAGACGCTACTGGAATTTTTCCCTGGAATACATTATATATTTTCTATTAGAGTTATTTTTACGCTAACGATTTAGGAGGAGCGATCAATAATTTTGCATTAAACCATGCAAATTATATTCCTGTATACGAATTTTAGAAATTTTTTATATCCACGGTAAGACGAGGGAAGTTTTGTTATCTCTTATAAAATATTCAAATAATTCTGGGCCAACAAGGATGCAGAGGATTTGCCATAGCACATAACTCATTTCTAGTCTTCAAATTTCTAGGCATAATTTGAATTAGTTCCAAGATTTTCTATTAGTTGAGAATTAATACATTCTGAAATGTCCAAACCGAAGCCGAGAGCTTGGATTTTTGGTCAGATTTTGAGCTACCATTCAGAGAGGGAAATTGACATTGAAAGGTTTTGTGTAATCCATCAAAGTGAGCAGTGTTATTTTAAACAATGTCCAAGAAATCTATTCCCTCACTTTTTATCATTCCTATCCACTTGATTCGGTTATAAACATATACCGCTTTATTTCTTGGGTGCTATTCCTGGATCTTGCATGAAGACGGAAGGTGGCCAAGCGAAGGTCGTATAAGTAATGTGGATTCTACATTTTTGTCTCTCAATTCCCCGTTTGATGAATCAAGACTGATTCCTCATTGTAACCCCCCTAATGCAGTTCTCTTCAAATTGGGAAAGAGATGAATAGTCTTCTGTGTACCAGAACTTTCTATGAATCGAAAGGGAATTCTCACGCATAACACTTCATCCATAAAGGACCTTTAAGGGACTCAAATTATAATGACTTACGGATCATATTTTCATTCCAGCTGCCAATCAAAAGTTCACAAGGTCCTTCAACCTTCAATCACAACAATGTTTAACTTTTCTGCGATATTTTTTGCATTGATTTTGGAGGCTTACAGGCAGTGAGGCATGATATGTGGAGAATAGAGGACAAAAGGACTTATTTATATTGTTATCGGACAATATTTAGGCAAAGATCTTGAAATAAATAAAATTCTCCCAGAAAACTTCTTCTGATAAATGAAGACACCAAATCTATAAAATTTTTCCACTATCGACAATTACGTGTTTTATTAATTAACTGGATTTTAATCAAGGAATGTCTTTCTAATAGAACTGGAACTGCAATCTGCTGCTTGAGTCGGTGGAATGAGGACTAGTGTAACAATGTAAACCCAACATATAGAGACAGGTAATTCGAGTGCCGTCTCTATCATGTGTAATTTTAAGCGAATATTCATACGGACCATACTAAGGGAACATAAGATCATTGAGCAACCACAATGACAATAAAAAATAGAAGGAAAGCACAAAAGAGGAATTCTCAGTTAAATAGAGGACAATAATGATGGAAAATACATTTGGCAACTTTCAAAAGATAATTAAGACTCACAAGACTCATCAGACTACACAATACAGGCAGGGTAAATACTTAGGGAATTAGGAGACCGTATTTTTCCATGTTATGTGCTTTTTTATCGTTGGTGAAAGTAAATTGGGAAGAGAAGAGTGTGAATATATTGAGGCAGGGACAAGAATGTGAAAGGAATGGAGAGGAAAACTCGGGAACAAGAGAATAGCAAGAAGTAAATGATGTGGGAGGAGCCGAGAGATGACGAGGAGAAAATTCAGCGGGGCGGAAAAAATTTCACATAGTGTAGAAATACGAAAGAATTTGCCGTGGGTAGTACATGCGAGAGACCAACGATATGGGTGTAGAGAGAAAATTCACCGATCAAGAAGATCCAGGAAAATTGGACGAGAAAATAGGATAGCATGGTACAAGTGAGAATATCAAATGAGCAGAGGGACTAGGCATGAAAGAGTAACACGGTAACAGCATGATGAACTTGAATCAGGTGTAGTAAAGAGCGAGATGTTTAATGGATAGCGAGTAACGACGATGAAGAAATATAAAATTTAAATGGAAGATTTCATCTATGAAAGAATATTCATCACCTTCAGCAGAAAAAAGAAAGCATAGACTGCCTCTTTAACGCAGCATATGTCGAAGCGTTTTTTACATAGGTTTAAAAATACCGTTTGCCCGGCAAGCAACCCAACGCATTCCCAAAGTCTAGGTATAATTCTTATATGTAGACCTGGTGCAAAAACTTTAGTAGCCTTAAGATTTATGAGTTTGACCGATTATAAAATAGTACATGTATGAAAATAGTAATTTATCAAGAGACACTAAATATTTCTCACGAATTCTCAAAGGAGAGATGAGGACCAACGATGCAGCTGAAAGTCGGTATGAATTTGAGCCTAAAAACCTAACAGAAAGACAACCAGACCCATTAGAAGGAGTATAAATCTTGAGAAAAATAATTACACTCCGAGAAATTAGAGGAGCGTAAGTACCTCCAGAAAGGAGTTTATCAATCTATTACCAACTTCTGAAAGTGAGAAAGGCCCTCATCATTCCCAAGATAAACACTGCAGAGTATAACTGTCTGAAAATAATATTGACCGTGATAACTTCTACGGGAAAGTTACTCCCCAGGGAGAAAACAATCCAGCGGTCGAGAATCTCATCTCTCCTTGAAAGGAGGATTATCTGTTAGCCGCTCCATTTCCTTCGCGCATCATCCGACCCCGAAAGTCCGGTACGATAGGAAAGGTCAGCAATGCCTTCAGAGACCAAGGGGCATTGAAAGAAATTAATCATGAGATGAGCCATCTCGGTGTCATTGCGTTCATAGATATAGAGACACTGAAAGAAATTAATAATGAAATAGGCGATGTTGGAGCTATTGCCGCAAAACATTGAAAGAAGTAAATATAAAGCAGGAATAGATAAAATAAGAATTAAAAACACAAAGAAGACTAAGAAATGATGACGTATCAAGAAGAGTAGAGAAGAAAAGGACCATATAGAAAAGGAGAAAAGGACCATACAGAAAAGGAGAAAAAGATGGATTGGACACAACCTGAGACAATGGGTTTGTGAAGAACGTAATTCAAGGTAAAATAGTGGGAAAAAACCCCAGAGGAAGACCCAGGAATAAGTTCCTGGACCAAATAAAGAGGAAAGTACATAGCAAGGGATACCAGGAGGTAAGGAAACTAACATTAGATAGGGAAGGGTGGAGGGCTGGAAACTAACATTAGATAGGGAAGGGTGGAGGGCTGCAGTCAACTAATCTTAGGATTAATCAACCAATGATGACGGTCAAAATAAATGTGCTTTGTAATTACCATTATTACTCTCAAATCTAAAGTAACGCTTTATTTCTGGCTATGCTAGTATCATAATCATATCTAGGTCACTATATCTACTCTACATAATGTATTTCTTCATTTCAACATGCGTCTTACAACTCTCTATCTCCCATTTCCCGCTAACCCAATATTCTCCCCTTAGCTAATGCCTTCAGCATACTCTTGTGTTTCATTAACTCCTCCAGCCACCCACTCTGCCTCATCGAAGCCTCCTCAAGACGTTTACCCTCTTCACCAACAATTCCAAGCACTTCCTTGTTCACCAAGGGATGATGGAAGGGATTTTTGGTATCTCTAATTGCAACATTCCCTAACCCGTAAATTACCGCAATTAATGTTCTGATTTCAAAATTAGCACAGTCTTCAGCAGTTACCCACTCAATGATGGCTTCCTTCACCCCTACGCTTGATTCTTCTCTCAACCTACTCCTTCATTCATTCATCAGTCCTGAATTTAACGTCTCATTTCACTTGCTCATCGTGTCCCATCCTTCATCTTTTTCAGTAATGCCTCTCGTATATCATTCCAATATCTAATTTTTAATAAGCTGCTTGTTTTCTTTTATCGGCGCCTGTAAATTTTACCACCTAATGTTAAGCTGCTGCATACTTAATGAAAAATGGAATACACAAGTTAGTATAGCCATTGCACCCAGCGCAAAAAGGCAGGGGGGAAAAGAACGTTGCTGTAATGTGCATGCATTTTTATCAATTTTTGGTTTAATACATCTACGTCATACCCTGCAAGCCACCCAGAGGGTGTGTGGCAGGGGGTGCTTCCACACCAGGCATCCATGAATGATATGGTAGAACACCGAAATTACATTGAAACCCGCGTACCACACATGCAAAGCGCCAATTAAAAATCTAATACCCGAGAAACATTCTATCTTCAATCGTTCCAACATGCAAGGGATACAAAGACTACTACTACAGATTCAATAGACAGACATGTTTGTCAATAGAATTGACAAACATGTCTGTCATGTTTGTCAATAGAATAGAAAACAGACATGTTTGTCAATAGAATTGACAAACATGTCTGTTGGAAATCCCTGTAAATATTACTCATTTAAATGATTTGTACTGACTATACTTTCTATTAAATCCTGTTTCAAGTCCACACGGTCGATTATTAGCAGGAGATATTTTTCAGTGAGACATGTGATATGGCAAATATCTAAGAGCCTACCCTTTTTCAAAAAGACGTGGAAAATTTAGAGCCGCCGAAAACTTGACTTGTTTAAGCTGTTCTCATATCCTGTTAAACGTTAGGAAATGAACTTTACAAAAAGAACTTTGAGCAATGATATGGAGAAATTGCCCGGTGATACCCAATGGTTAGAACTCGAATTAAAGTCGGGTTGACAGAATCCTTTCAATGTGGCATGCAAAATGTACAGGCTACGTAACACCCTCCCACGAAGATGTTGGGGTGGAGAATGCCCCGACTAAAACCTCCTTTTCATTTTTATATTGATGGATCCATCTGAGATTTACATTAACTAACGTTTAATGCCTTGCTGAGGCTTTCGAGGATATCAAAATTTCACTTTTTCCGAGGATATCAAAATTTCAAGAAAAATGTTGATGTAATGGTAGAATGCACTGTTTTTGGACCAAAAACGTAATTTTTAGCCAGAAAAGAAGCAAGTAGAAAAATTTTATGCAAGAATGAAAGTTTTTGCTTTCTCAGTCATCTAACTGTATAAATGTTAATCCAATATACCTTCGGTGTAAAATTTTGAAAACCATTAAAAAAACTTTTAAATCGAAATCAACACTTTTGCAAAGGATAAGTACAGTAAGTGCACAGTACCTTATTTAAACAGTTACATAAACCAATAGGTGACCAACAGATTCTCAAGTAAATTGACTGATTAAAAAATGAAATTTGAGAAACGGCAAAAGTTTATGACTTATTTAAAAACACTAACCCTTCAAATCATAAAAATACGAAATTTACCAAATGATTGTAATATCATATCGCGTTTCAACTCATAGAATCATATTTTCAGTACCTGTGGAAAAATATTGTGTGTGTGATTTAATATGGATTCCATCCACTACATAAACCCAGAATATGCTTAATAAAAAACTTTCTTGCAACTCAGCCCCTGAGAGAAAAAATGATGAAAATAAAAAATATTTTGTTGTGCAAAATGGGGAGTTAAATAAATAGTTATTCAAATAAATATGTATGTACCTGATCCTAAACTGCTCCTTTAGGAGGGAAAACACTGAATTTACACTCATATCACGCAAATAAAAAGCAAAAAATAGGTTGAGGAATGCTTTCGCAAACCTAATTATAAAATAGAAATACTGACCATTACCATTTTTACACCAAATGGCCCAATAAAGAATAATATTTATGACTAAAAACTTCCACTATCAAACCCCGAGTATGCCTGAGCCCCAAACCCCTAACCCTGAGTAGTAAGATATTTGAGAGCATCCTGTGAAGAGAATATTGCTAATGAGTGAACTAACCTGAAACCCAGAAAGCAAGTCGAGACGCTCATTTGCGACGTAATATGAAACTAGAACAACGTTTGAAATTTATGCCCACTCTCCAATGAGCGACACACTAATTTACCACGGTGTCCGATGCTGGGGAGGTCCTCATTGTGTCTTCTCACTGGTTCTCGGCTTCTTTACTCCCGCTCGTACGGAAAGGAAAAAAAGTCACGCGTGGCCATAATTTGCATGTGAGTAATGACGGAAGTTTACCAGTGTGTCGGAACGCCAACATCTATAGCCTCCAGGGTTCTCGCTCTCTCTTGCGCACACAACAACTTTCCGAAGCCAAGTTTCGTCCTTGCTTCGCACACCGATCCATCACAGGTCCCGGGACAGAGCAAACACAGTCACCGAAAGCAAGGGGGAGAGAATGAATGCGCCAATGGCGACCGGGGAGAATAGAGGAGAGGGTTGTAAGGGAACGATCAGGGAGGAGAAGAGATTGCCGGGGACACAGCGAGAGAGAGAGAGAGGTGGAGGTGGTTGGGTGATTGCTCTTCGAGCGCCAGAGCAGGGTTACACAGGGGAAGAGAGGGAGAGCTTTTCATATACGTATCCGCGCTTGTGCGTTGGGTGAACAGAAAGGGACGGAATGTGCTCGTTCCGTTTTAAGGCGGCGTCAGAAGCCGGCCTCAAACGAGGCGTTTTTTCTCAAAGATTTTCCCTGCGTGAAATTTTGCGTGCCATATCGGGATCTCCCAAATGTCTCCTTTTACTAATTCTTTGCGAATTCGTTTCATGATAGAAATGGTCCTATTTTACATTGCAGCCTGCCGAGCGTGACACAGCAAGATAGGCAGATGGATGTTTCGCAACTTAGGTGGACTATAATCTGCCACGATGGAAACATCGCCTTCCGCTCAGTCACCGATGCTAAGCATCGTTGGAATAATTCCTAATTCAGAAGGGTGACCATCCTATTCACCCGAGCACTGCTGCTCCAGTCCGAAATGATTTTAGCCTCCATGTAGTTTAAATCTAATTGCAATAGCTCTCACTCCAAAACTAGGCAAACCAATCGATTAATTAAGATTAAGAATATAACGTCGTCAGAGAGAAGAATAAATGGCCCAGACGTTGATATCCTCATAAATGCACACGTTTGTATTCTGTCAGCTTTCGCCAATGGCAATTGAAGAACACTTCTTTGTTGAGCAGAAAGAATACCCGTATCCATACAAGAAAATGTAGGTTGGTATTTGTATACACTGAGTAAACGTGGGACGACCGAGGTTGCAACGTAGCAAGCCAAATAACTTTTTAAGTGAATGCCGTTATTTCTCCTACCAATCTCATCGGGTTCTTTATGTGCAGTTCCGAACTCCAAAACTTGGTCTCAAGTGTCTACACCTCAGAGAGAGTTCATGATACACAGACTTATTTCCCTCCAAGAGGCTGCAGGAAACTTTCGTCATCTAACTCCTCGGGAAATTCGATACCAATTTCTCTCTCTTTCTCAGTTTTGAACATTGTTTTCCAACATTCAGCATATAGATCACCTATCAACCCCTCATTCAAAAATATTTAAAAAATAAAACCTTTGTCAACCAAGAGAATATCAATTCAGAGAATACATCAACATAGAAAATAATTATTAAATTGTATCAACGACAAAGTGCGCGCAGATGATGTAAAATTTAGAGAAAACACAATGCTGAAAAACATGACAGTATGTGCTCCTGGTCCCAAAGTAACTTTAAAAGAGACACTTGAAAGAGTATTCATACCCGATAAAGATCTATCTGTTCATATTTCATGTAATTTATCTCTCATTGCATGAAAAAAAATACTTTTTAAAGGATTGCTATTTTGTCATAAGCTAATTTATTATTTAAATATTAATAAAAAAAGTCAGTCGGGAAACGCGCGTGCACGGGCATTTCAAAATGTGACGCGAGTACATAAGAGCTAACTAGGATACATGCAAAACTCCATCTATAGAGTTAATCGTAAGTTATTTGAAATGGTCTTCCCCTGGAAGTGTTGTAAGACATGAGTACCCATAGTTGAGACCAGATAGAACACGAAGAGAGCCTGCTCTCAAAGGAGGAAAACGCCGTCTGACGCAAGTCCCCTCAATAGGACCCCACCACGGCTAAAGTTACCACAGCGCCGCTTGGCACGCGAGGAAAATCGCAGAGGAAGAGGAGAAAAACATTTCATGTGATCGAAGTGGGGTGAGATCGTCCCATCCATTGGGGAGGAAACTCGAGTCGATCAGACAGGATTCTGTCATTGGGGAAAAGGCACGGAGTTTTTTTCTCCTGGGAAGGGCACAAAGAATGTGTCGAATTATTTAAGTAGGAGGGAATAAATTACAGAAAGCGAAACATTTTGCTTATTTTGGAGGAGATAGACCCAACAAATAGACGATTCATTTGAAAATTTACAAGGCTTGAGCACCGCTAAAGAAAGTGTTAGCGTACAGAGAGAACAGGTGGGTACAGATGGACTGTCGGAGTCAGGCATCATCGCCCTCTGTCGTGGAGCTAATTTACGCACAGGCCTAGAAAATCGCTGTGGATATGTGAGGGAAGTTGGACGGAGAAATAGAAGATATAAGGCAGGTGCACGTCATATCTACGCGAGAACCAAGAATACGTTGTCCTCAAAAAATAAGAATTGAAAATAAATTGTGCACCATTAACGATAGTAAAATTTTGTTAAGGTATGCAAAAACCACTCATGGATATGTCAGTCGATCGAATCTCAGACATAAACATGGATAATATTAGACCGCACAACAATTTACACCAGATATTGTATTGTAACCATATCTGTCGGAGCAACAAAAATGAAATCCTATTAACATTCATCAAAAAACCAGAAAGCTTAAAAATAAAGGCCTATGTAGTACTTCTGAGATGAGAAAGTTTTTATCTGGGACGTCTTCACCTGTGGAGAGTCTTGGTTGAATGCGTAAGTTATGGAAATAATTGGAATTATGATAGCTATGATAAACATAGTATTGATCCAATTTTTACGCATTGATCTCCATTCCTCGCGTATGCCAAATAATGAAAAAGGAGAATGTTTATTGATTCTATCAGATAATATTTCAAATGTGAAAGAAACATGTGAAGAAGAAACATTTGGAGCTCAAAAATGGGAATAGAAAAAGTATAAATATCCATTCCGACCACCAGAGCCCTAAAAGTAATAAATAATGCATTTAATATTCTAGAAAAGTTCTATGGAAGCTACATTTATTACTTTTACGCGTAATAGCACAAGTTGGACTTACAGCTAAATGATAGATACTGTCTATACTTTTGTGCAGTCAAACTTATTGAGAATCAATGTTTTGTCAATTGGGGTTAGGACTATAGACGAGTAATACTTCTGGCGAATAAAATACAAGCACAAAAAACTGTGGTTAATTATTCTCACGACATATAGCTTCACCGCTCTACAATACCTCAATCTTTGCATCCCCCGAAGTCACAAAAGAAAAACGCACTTAACGTGGTATGTAACTGACGTACGCAATCCATTTCCTGTATCCATTAATGCGACGTGCTGATTTTCTTGTGGTATTCATAATTCCTTCGGTACTTAGTTTTCAATCGATTCTCTCCTTCAATTCAATCTAGGCAGGTTGTTTTTTCCGTTTTTCATTGTTCAAATATCAGGAGCGTCTCGCATGCCAAATAATACCGATCGTGGCAATGAAAAAATCGTGAACAGTGTTCGTGATTAGTTCTCTTAATGGTGTGAAGGAGGATTTATATCTACATATTACCCAGCTATCCAACTCAAGGTCGAGTGGCTTGGGGTGCACAACCACACTGGTTCAAATGTACAGATGATCAAGATGGTGCATTGGCTCAGTTACCCATTACGAGGTTCCGGGTTCACATTCTAGCAGAGGCAGAGATTTTGCTGCTGCTAATTGATCCCTGCTTGGAAATGGAAAGCACTTCAACTGGATTGCTCTGGCTGATGAGGGTGATAGACTGGGATCCCTTCAGGTGCCTATTGCTGACAGTATGGTAACAGCAGTGCCGAGTTTCTCCTAACACTTTCTTCATCCCCCGTAGAGCCCTGACATGACCAACCATTTTATCAGTCAAAAATTGCAAAAATGACCTCATTTGTCGGTCATCACCCTGGACGTCCACCAAAGTTATGGATGAACATTTAGATAGCTTAGCCATATCCTACCGTTGATCTACAGGAAAGCTACCTCTGTTCTGTTGATAGAATGAGGGCTAAGATAAGATAAGAATGTGGGACGAGGTGTCGAGTGAGTTAAGAGAGGGCTCAGAGGAATGACGGGTTGTCGACCACGAGGGACAAGGCACGTCAATGCTGTGCGGTGACTTCTATGGCTAAAGCAATCTGCATCTAAATTTTACATCGCGACGCCGCTCTATACTAGCATCCTGAAAGTGTTTATGGAATGGGACTCATCAGCACAGCAGTGATCGCAGACAATGGCAAGTTTGATAAGGCAGAGGATTGGGTTGCCTTCATAGGTATAGCACTGGTTCCCTTTCTTGAGGACCTGTCTTTGAATCCTGACGGTTGCGGGGTTTATTCAATGTAACCCTCCCATTTAAATTGGTGCTTCGTGAAGGGTACATCGAGCGTACCTTTAAAGCAACAAAGCGCTTTTCCTAGAATTCAACAGTCTATGGGATGGGATTTAGTTTGTAAACCCACAGTAGATGAAATGTGACCATTTATTTTTAATCCCTGCGGAATAATTAGAAGAAAATATTTCCTAAATTTTTCCCAGCTGTCTATCACAGATATTAGAAAATGATCTTGCTCTCTCCACGAAGAATTTCCCCATCATTTTCTAGACACTAAATTTTAGTTATCATTTCGGAAAGTTGGCTAGAATTCTCAGTTACCACATGGAGGGCCGGTTTAAAATCTAAGGGTGGTAGATAAAACTGATCTCTATGCGAGTGCTAGAACATATTCCATGCGTAGTACTCGCATAGGATGTTAACCTGTGATTTTTTCGACGCTTTCAGAAAGAATAGGATAATTCCGATGCTAGGTCTATATGCTTATCCTAACCATAACACCTATTTTTAATAGTGCAAATGACTTCAGTCGTCGGCTTCCTACCCTTGTAGGCATCCAGCACACTTTAAAGTGGCAGCAGTGTATCAATTAAATATAGGGAGTTTTTAATTAACAACCTAGCCTTGTTGCCATTTTTTTAATCAATAAAATACAAATAGACGAGTTGAAGAGGATGAAAAGTCCACGTTATTCTCGTTGTTCTAGGGATGTGTTCAAAATAATATGCCTAGGGTAAAAGGCTTCTAATTTTTCCCGAAATGTATGACTTTGGTTTTGCTGTGAGAGAGAGGGAAAAACAAAAAGATTCCTATTGTATTCGTTTGAATGAGGCCCTTGGGCGTGCTTGCGGAACATGATCCCTTATGCACTCAGCACGAAAATGGGATAGCAACCACAATGGGTCGTACAATTACAACTGGCTGTTGAAAGGGTCTGAATGAGTTCTGAATCAAAAGTCCAATTAGTTAGAATTAGTGTTTCATTCATTCCTCAGTTCAACCAATACTGAGGGATGCGCTCGTAATTCAAAAATGTTCACTAAGCCGGTTTCAGCATTTCCATTACTGTTCAATCAGTTTTCCAAGACCAGATTATTGATGTTGATTCCATAGAGCGTAGTGGATAGAATTAAAACGTATATTTCCGTTATGAAAGATAAAAAATCCTCCGTGAGGCTGAAGGTTTTCCACGGTTTTCTCTGTTTGCTAGCATTTTGATATTTGTTTTTCCACCACCTGCATTTACATCTGTCATTTTTTTTAAATTACCAAGTCGAAAATTTTTTAAATAACTATCAAACAATAACTTAATAAAAGACAAAAGGCACCCACTTTTTATGAGAATATTGCCTTCAATTTTACATTTATATACCCAAGTATATTTTCCGCTTCTGATAAGGGTTGCAGTACAATTCATGACAGCCGGCCAGTTTCGAATTTATATTCGCATAAATATTACGACTCTCACAGAGAAGTAAGCCTGCCTGAACAAAAGATGATTATCATTCTGGAAGAAGTGCAGAAATACTTGATGAGTGATCTTAATATTTCTGATCTCAATGAATAGTTTAAAATGTTTCGCTGACATAACGAAATGAAAACTGTCCCCTTATTGCTGTTGTTTTTTGTCTCAAACGTCTGTGTTTTAGGGCCAGTCTAACATGATATCAACGCCTAAAACTACTTATATTTCATTCTCTCCTATTTACAAATCGGTTTTCATCGGCATTCAATTTATTCACGGGTAGAACTTTAATGTTTTATTTTATATTTCAGGTTTTATTTTTCCTCTGTAGATTATTTTGTTTATTTTCAATTTTATATATCCTGGGCTACAACGAATTTCACTCCCTTTTCCCTTCCAATATTCACTCCCATCCTTTTAGATCCATATCATCGAGATGGAATGGGGAAACTTTCATGTAGTTGCTTCGATATATTCCCAACTTAGAACATCATCTATTGCATACGAGAGTTTTATTTCGCACGTCCGTGATATCTTCCCCAAATAACACTTTCCGGCGAGGGCGACGCTGTTTTCAAAAGTTCTTAGATGTTTCGCAAGTCGCTATTTCGGTGTGAAGGGTTTCTTGATTTACATGGTCCCTATAGCTCGCGTCTGCACCGATAAAGCGCGTAAACTGTAGGGTCTGATAGAGTAGGTCAAGGAGGAAGAAAATACGATGGAGATATGCAATAGCTTTGTTGATGGAGCGGTACAACAGACAAGAGGATAGGACAAGGTGAGAGAGAAAACCAAACTTTTTTCCCATCTTACCCGGGCATAAACTGGCATAAATAAAAGTATCTCATCAAACAAGTATTCAACACACAAATAAGTATATGTATAAAGTTTTCTCGGGTCTCTTTCCTTGTGAGTTCTTCAATTATCTCCAGCGTTTCGACGTCCGACACAGCCCTTGTCATAAGGAAAGCTAATGCTGACTACTCGATAGGTGCGCAATGTATCGCGGAGTTCAGGTGCCCTGTAATTGGTCAGAAGTTTTTAGTATTATAAAAGCAAAAACCTTATATACCTGGCGGTGTTGCCGACCTGAAAACGTTTTGAGTGCATAGTAGTAGATATAAACACAGCTGAACTTACGTTCTACTTAATGAGAAGCTACGGAAAGGAGCTTTCAACAGCTGCATTTACATTCTTCTCTCAGAGAAGGCGGGTGGCAGGGGTTATTAGCACACCAGCAATGAAAGGGGGATAATAGGGAACATGAGACGGAGGGAGGACAGAGGTGAATATCGTGTTAACATTGAGCCTCATGTTAGGCTGTATTTCGCTATAGTCTCTACGGAACGTCTACCCTCGTAACTATTATTTTTAACAGAATTTCTCTCTTATATTGTATCTGTGCACTATGAAAATTGTAAAAAAAATGAATAAGACAGCAGTTCATCGGATGAACATCAAATGATGAAAATGTCGAAATCGAGACGTATTTTAAAATTGTTTAAAATACTTGCCATTGAGACCAGATATTTTTTCCTGGGTAGACTCTCAGTTTTTCCAAGGTTCCATTCCATTGAGTAAACATTTTAGAGAGGAGGTTTAACTTATTTTGCATTAGTCTGTAGAAAATAGTTGAAGCAATGTTAGCGAAGCATATCGTCACATTTCCTCCTCGTCATCTATTTTTCTCCAGAAAGTATGAAATATATATTCTATCACCACAATGAACAGGATTAAATATGTGATTATGTGTTTGTATGTATGTAAGTATGATACGATTAAATATGTGATATGAAATAGGAATTAAAGATGTGACGATTTCCCATCGCCTTCCGTTTTCATCCGACGCCACCGCTGTTGTGTTAACAGGGCATGTGTGTTTTGCACGAAGACATTGCATTTTTTGCAAAGAGTGTAGGATATTTTTGAACCCGAGTCATCTTTTCCCAACGAAATTGTACTTATTAATAACAACTAAAGTTATATCCTTACATTTATTTAAAGAATGTTTTCCTGATCAGTTTTGCCTTTTCAGCATTAAAGTCTCACAACTAATTTTTTCTAGATAATATTTTTTTCATGTTCCATTAATGTTTTTTGTTTTTCCTGTTTTAATGTTTTCTTTTCCTGTTTTTATGTTTTGATTTAATCTCATGCGTATTGAGGCCTTAAGGAATTTTACTCTTCAATTATCTTGTATTTTATCAATAACCAATTTTGAATACAATTGTAACACATGTACAGTTATTGTCTTTTGCTGAGGGTAGTTGTATTTGTCTTTTTTATCTGATATTAACCTCTATTATTTTTTTATTTGAACACAATCCTATGATGACTTGTTAATTACCTTGCTGCTATTTCATTGTACCTACCTTATTTTTGCTCCATGGAACTTTTTCCAGAGAAAAATAAAGGTAAATTCTATTCTATACGTTCACCAGACATTGATAACTTCACTTCCTATTAAATTTAATTTGCCTTTTCACCCTCACCCTTTCCCCTTACTCTTTCCCCCTTTCTGCCTTTTCGTTTCCCTGGTCTTCCCTGTTCATTTATTCCCCCAGGATTCACTGGATTCCCCCCCCTACTCTTGGTATTTCCTGATGTTTCCTTGGTTTCTTCCGTTTACCCTCCACTTCTCCACCTAAGTTCTGCTCCTCAACCCCCCTCCTTCTCAAACTTATAAAATGTATTAATGTGATGGGCTCTCTACCAAATATTTCTTGTATCTGATGATGGCTCTGGGAGCTGGAGCGCGTCGTATGCATTAAAATACCTTGTGGAAAAGTGCAATTGTTTTTTCTGTTTTAATATGACGAACTTCCACAATATTTCTCCTGAATCTGTTGAAGTTATTTCTATTAAATAGCTATAATGTAGTGCAGTCAATGAGAGAGTAGTCAGAGTAAATCAATCGCATTCAGTTTTGACAATAAAGTTCTACTTTCAATATTTAATAATAAATCTACTTTTTCCGACAAAATCCGAGTCTTGTGCTCCATTGTCCGAACATTTCCTTCATTGTACGGATCATTTGAGGACGCCGATGATTATGCGCATATTCTGTAACAATTTGGTTCGACCTCCGATGTCAACATGCCCAGGGAGAGGGGCATTCCGAAGTCCGGGCGTGTCATGTGATAGGGGGTTGGGTGGATTATGCATCCTCCTCCAGGCAATTTCTCTCATCCGCCCGCCCACACGCTCCTCCCCGTCTCATGCCACACGTGATGGAGAGGACGTGGAGAATGGAAGGCATCGATTGGCCACAATATGTGGGAGGGAGGCCAAGCCTCTCCTTTGGGAGAGAGACACACTGGGAGGCTCGGTAAATATGCATGAGGGTGAGGCGTCACACAGAATTCAACCTTGGCCACTTGTTTATTGGGTTAATCACCGCGACTCGGTCGTCTATTTTCCTCAGTCACGTTCGTCGGTGTGAAGAGAAAAGAGTGCTCCAATGTTGCGGCACGGCCTATCAATTTTTTACCGATTAAACTACGCGTTTGTCCCAGAGTTTTTTGCGAATGGAGCAGTTGGGGAAAAAACTCCAGAGGGAGCCGTAAAATTAAAGTGGGGGACAGAGGTAGGGAGAGAATAGACAAATTTGTGTGTTTGAGCATGATCCTCGTGGCGCGTTGCTAGGTAAACAGTGAGCACCAAATATATAAAAAGGCACGCCCCAGTAGGCTTTGGTAACGCTGCGCAACTGGGTGAGAAATATTTCACGAACTTTTGGACCCGGATTTGCTGCCGAGAACAGCTTCAAATCGCTCACCGGTTTTGGTTTTATGTCCCCACTTGTCTGACATCATAAGCAGGTGAACGTTTACGGAATAATGGGTTCTGCATTTACTGTTGATAGCACTGAGTACTGAGAATATCCGACCACATTCAAATCGTAATGGTGGTATAATAGTAGCTGTACACGACACTCATATCATTAGCCAGTCAAATGGAATAAAAATTCAACCCATCGCAATGAACTCAGGGACTATCGACAAATTACACGATAGGAATGGGTTCCAAAATGCAATTCTGTAAAGTTTAAATTCAGTCATAACTTTAAGGAAGCAAAATATTCCAGAGAAAGAGGTGGTACCAGTTTAAAAAGAATATTAGAAAATCTAAAATATGAAAGAATTTAATGGTTGCTAAACTCTATCAACAGTTCATCTCAAAGTACCTATTCGAAAACCAAGCGAAACACTTTTGCCTTCGTCTAATTTATGCTGATTTCCATTCATTTTGAATTACAATTAAAAGCTTGAAATAAGTAATAATACTCAGTGGAAAGCAACCTTTGTGATGCAGAAAAAGTACCGTGTAGTTTTTCTCTTATATTTATCTCACGTCCTGACAGGGTTCGCCACAACAGCTATTTATTCACTTAAAAATGGTTTGATCAGCGTACTATAGGGCTATGTTGCCTAATTGCAGTCACTCAGCTCACTCCGTCACCACTCACGCTAGAGAAGAAAGATGTTTAACCTAATTTAAAGAACTGCAATAGCTATTTTCTTTTGTAAAAGGAATAGTCAGCAAGAAATAAGGCTGATTTGCCCACTTATTCCTAATGGGCCTTTCCCTCATTCATTATTCAGCAATGGCACGGGTTTCTAAAAAGATATTCAACAAAGGCACTTATTTCATGTAATTTTGGAGTAATTGGCGATATTTCTTGCAATTTATATCAATAATAAAATTAATAAAATACATCATTCAAGCGTCTTCATTTGGAAATTATGCTTAAGGTACATAAGATCTTTCTTTCTAATTTATTTTAAAAACGCAAAAAGGCATCCAAGTGATAAAGATGAACTTCACGAGAACTTATCATTAAAATGGATATCAATTACCGAGAGTTGAACTTAAGACTTATGTGTACAGAAAAATAGGCTCTTTTGCTATAAAGTGGCAATATTTCACCATGATCAAAGTCTAAGAGCTGACTCACCTCTGGTTCTTGAGCAAAACTGAGCAATGCAACCTGATGCAAAACTGAGCAAGAATGCGTTTTTTATATACAAATATCCTTTTCTGCACTGTAGGAGATTACATGTCATAAAGAGACAGCGTCTGGCTACATTGCTATCGGCTTGAGCCGGCTTTCTCTGGCCAAATAAGTTATACATTGCAGTAATATTGTGCGCGCCCTCTGTTTTATATATGCGCGAAGGTTGCTCTGATCCGTTAAAATGTAAAAACATGTACGGAGTCTTTGAGTTTACTGAAGAGATGGGTAACAGCGGAGGTCATCTCGATTGCAAATGTTCTATGCAATAAGGTCATGAACCTCTTTATCCCCATGGAGTAAATCTAATGCCTAAAAAGTAAATGGTAAAGCTGTTTACCTAATAGGGTCCAAAGGTACAACTACAAATTAAGACACATGAGGAACTATCCGCCCAACCATAATGGACCGCATTATACGACAGAGATAGAATATTATGGCAATTGAATGCCAAAGAAATACTAATCCATAAACTATGGAACTAATCTCTTGCGCAAATATAGGAAAAATTATGACAAAATTAGGACACTAAGTTTCAAATTTTATTTTTTCTCCGTGAAATCATAGTTAGGTTTAAATAGAACAAAATTGTTGCGAAAATTTTTACCATTTTTAAATATCTCATACTGTTTTTTTGCTCACGACAGAAATAAATTCGTTAAAATATATGACCTTATGACAGTATCCCATACTGATTCAAATGTTTTTCGTGGGAATACACGAAAATACGTGTCATTAGTAAGATGATTCATTACTCATTTTTAAAAATAATTAATGACTAATTAGTTTTCTATTCACTCCTCATCCTGCTAGCTACTTCAAGGCAATCATTTCCAATTAAAGCGACTCCAAAAATGCCAACTTGTTTTGCCCCAGCAACGTCATTGCCAGGGGGGAATTAGTCATCCAGACTATAAAAACAGTGTGACGAGCTTACTACACCATGAAAGTAGGAAAATTATAAGAACGAGAGAGGTGTAAAGAATAAATTAAGTTTTCAAGGACGCATTTGATGGGAGAACTAGTTATTAAGTAGGGAAGAAATTGGGGGCATTGGTGTGAAAGGGACAACGGGAGACAAAAAATAAGGGCAAATTGGAATACAGCTGAGGTTTAAAAATATTAGATATAGCTGATTTTCGTGCACGATACAGAGAATTAAAAATTGAACTGAAGTACTCTTGAAAGCCAGACAAGGTTTTCAGTCAGTAGGCCATGCTATTGAGGCATTTTTCTCTTCTCTAAAGCACTTGTAGCGGTAACATGAGTCCTGTGATCAAGTTTTTATCATAATGTTTTCTTCTAAAGGTAATTTTTGCACTGACGTGAATTTGCGAATGACTCCAACATGGTAGTATGACTAGTGCCGACATCCTCAAAGGCTTTGTATAGAATACTAATATGACAGGATGAGGAGAGACTATAGACATTGATCATATAGGCTAAATGCAGTCACAGTTTTACAACTGGGGAATACTTGCAGTAAAAGTAGGATGGATAAGGTTAGGAATGATTGGGCAATGAGAGAAGTTGGATTAGATGTTCCGGTTTTAGGTTAATGTGAAAGAAGAGTGCTCCTTGATTTGGTTATTCCAAGAGAACAGATAAATAGCGAATAATAAAGCAGACTTATGAATGAAGATCAATTATAGTATAAGAAGATAAGCGGCAGGTCAAGAAATAAACAGGTAGATGTAGTGGACAAATTTTTTAAGAGGAAGAGTATTCTGGGCGTCAAGAACTATAGAGATACATAAAAATGTACATAACTGAGATGGAATAAAAAGAGGTATATATGAGTAGGGTATTTCGGAGAAAATTATCACGAAGAGTCGGTATCCTACTCCTTACGATACTAAGCTCTTAGGCTCTGCCTATTCCGAGAGGGAATGGCGACATAGGTATCAGTAGTAAATAATATATTCGTGGCCACTATGAATATTAACCAATTGCACTTTTTTCAGTTGATAAATATAATTACGAAATACTCATGAGTATAATCATTTCACTGTCAATGTAACAGCGGTTGATATGCTGGCGACCAATCTGGCGTCTCTAATTCTCCACCAAATCTGTATCACAATGCCGCGTTCACTCTGGAAATCACGATGATCCACTCCTCCCCAAGAGATCCTCCTCGAATATTAGGCCAGAGAAACGCTCGTAATGGATCGCACTCCGCACCCTCTTGCGATTGATTAGAGGTACCGAGCGAGTGGAGAATCGGGGTCGCCTGGATGTAATTAGCGACAGAAATTTGGGTCGCGGGCGGGCGGGCGGTCAAGTTTACTGCGAGAGTGCGGTCCCGCTCACTCCCAGCTCCCGGTAGATGCACTTGCACTTCCCCAGCATGTCTCCCGCGCTCTCACTCCTTCGCCGCGTCGGAATATCCCATTTTGGTGCGCGCCCGTTCCAATTATGCGACGATCTTCACGGGGAGGGGAAGCGGCAGAGAGATAGAGTGTAAAATGCCTTCTTGTCACGCAGGGGAACGTCCCGAGGGGCCCGTCCTTGATTGGCCCAACCTACGCGCGCTACATAAATGAGGAAAGGGCACTGAACCCGACTCCCACGTGAGCTAATTAAGCAACCATATCTCTCACGTGCACATTTAAGAGGCACGTAAATCTCAACACGCCCATTGCCAACGTTTGGAATTGACCATACTTCCTCATCAGGAAATATCATACATAACCGGATGAGACACCATGTCAAAAAGTTAACTATTTACGCACTCAGACTTCAATTATTGTTCATAAACCAGGCCTGGAGAGTGAATACTTTGAATTAAAGGCGGAATGTAAATCTATATTACCAATAGAATCTGTTATTGATGAAGCTGATGTTAGGCCATAGGTGTGTAGATATTTAGATAGCTCAATAAAAAAACTGACTTTACTAGCACTGCACTATTTAAAATTGTGGTTTAAAAACGGATTAACAAAATAACCAAAAAAAATGCAGTCGGAGAACATTTCCATTGATTCAGCCATTTTTAAACTAAAAACCATCCAGTGATTTGAAGAGAATTCTTCCCGCGTTTCCGTCCAGGTTAGGTGTAGGTTAAGCAGGATCTGGATTCAATGGCGGGAAAAGTAAAAAGGATTCCACCCATCAAAACTACCTGATTATCGATATATATATATGGACGCGGCACCTCGGCACCCGATATCTATGGTCCCGGTGACAATAAATAGTCTTTCATTGAAAGGCCAGCTTAGATGAAGATGGAGCACCTAATCTCGCTGGGAAAGAATTTATTTCAATTATTTGCAGGGAAAAAATCAAACCCTACATTCAGTGATTTTTCGACTTTTATAAAGACCACTGCACCTTCACTGCGTCTACTGCCGATAGCAATACGACACAAACTGTGCTAGCAATAAATATTTATTTGATCGTGATATCAATATTTAACTCACTTGTAGACTAATTACAAATCTATTTTATTTTCACGTTGGTTTACACGCAAATAGCCATAGAATCGACGTATCTTGTAATCATTACGGTCTCAATTGAAGAAAGCGCGAAGTTTGAGAAGTAAAGATGGTTCCAAATACGTCAAATGAAAACTAACTGCTACATTTGATTTACTTGTTAGAAATAAATATGTATTAGAATTATTTGTGTAAGACAATTTCTAATCATTACTTAATATTTTCCCCTCACAAGGTAACTGAAACTAGATTGAGAAAATCATGGTGTCTGTATGATTTTACGAAAGATATAAAATAAAATCTTCGCAGTCATGATCCCAGTCGTCATGATTTACGTTTATTAATGATTCCTCTTTGCCCCTTAGGTTATCATACAGGCAGAGGAGACGTCTAAGCCCTGCGGGGGAATCGAGACAATATCCAAAATACTTTTATCCTTTTCTTTCATGGAACTTAAAATCCAAGTACTATATAGTAGGAACATTAATTTAAGTTAACTATTACAGCTCTAAAACACATTTTGTGAGAGAGAGAGACAATCGCACACATTAACGGTATCTTAAGTGAAAATATGTAGCTTTTCCTGGATAATACTTGGAAGAATCCACATTTTCTCCCTACTCTTCCAAGAACCTATTTGTTTAATTACTTTTCCATAGAGAAGGAAGTAAATCCACTTTGCCCCTTAGGTTATCATACAGGCGGAGGAGACATCCAAGTATATAAAACCTCTTTCATTTAATTTTTTAATTAAATGTATTGAAACTGTCACACATGATGTGGAAATTGATGGGAATATATAAAACCCCACCAGTACAAGCACTTTGATCCATTAGACATAAAACAAGACGCTGATGAATGATTATTTATGCCCAAAAAATGGCTTACCATCGCAGCGCACCATTGTTTACATACCCAGCCTTCAAGTTTGTAGATGAGCTGGTCTACTGCAGCTTACAGGAGAAGATATTATTTGGACACTCGCACTAAAAGTGAAAATGAATGAAAATGCGGTGGAGGCTGGCAGTTACTGAGGTTATTGAAATAACTGCTCTTAATTTTTGGCAATTGAACAGGGAGGAAATGGCCGATAAGGACAAGAGAGCGGGTTCGGGCTTGAACTAATTATTAAACGAAAAAACAATAGTTAATGAGAAAGTAATTTTCACATCAATGCTAGTGGCTCTGGAGTGCAAGTTGCTAAAAAATTCGCCGAAGAAAGTAAAAAACGAGCCACGTTACTGGGGGAAAAATTAAGCTATGCCATTTTGAAATCAGCTAAGCTATTTCCAGGGACACTTAAATGTTTTCGCAAGAGCTCATGAGAGAAAATCCGAAATTAATCAAAATATATTTTCAAGATACAACAATTTAAAATCTTTTGCTTCCTTTGCTTTTAAATATTTCATCTGCGTGGTTTGAAAATATATTTTGAGCCTGCATGGTGTGAAAATATATTTGAGCCTTACAAATCATTCCCCAGCATATATTTACAATTTTATGAATTATTATAATTTTATATAAATTATATAAATTTTCTATGCCCTTGTCTGTCTACTTCTGCGAAGTACAGACAGGTGAAAATATCTACAATACCGAGGACGAGTGCACATATTGTGAGATTTATTTCAGTGGTTTTTCTCCATCGCTCCCATGAATATGTTAATGCAAGGTTCATACCGTTTATGATAACAATTTTTCATAGAAAATGGTGTCCCTTGTTTGTCCCAGAAATATAGTGCTCAGGTAGAGCCTACCTCTGAGATTTAAAATCTCATAGTTTGCTGACTAAAGTTATCAGAAAAAATTTTGCCCCTAAGCCAAAGGCAGATACCCTTCATAAATAGGCGAATAAAACGTTTTTTACGCCTCAATTGTGAAAACTTCAGCAGGCTTCTTTTTATTAAATAGAGGAGTAATTAAACAATCAAATGATGAAAAACAGCGTTACTTGATAAGGATGGAATAAAACTTTGATATTTTGCAAGTTAAAATGCTTCTTAAAGCGTTCTAAAAGAAACTTAAGAACTACTTTTGGTGATACATTAATCAAGGACTAAATTTATTTGCCCATACTTTTTGTCTTTAAAATCATGTATAAGTAATGCATGAATAAAATAACACTGATTTGGATGATTTACTCTCCAGAGAATATCCCAAGAAACAGAGACTTTGAAAAACAAAAAAGAGTTTCCACAGTAAAGCTAAGAGCGGAGAGAATGCTTACAAGAGTTCTGGCAGCACTGCACATTACTCGACGTAATTTTTACGGTGTATCAATCCATGCATCAAATCGAATCCAAAAATACCTCCTGAATTACGACCTTCCAAAAAAGCCGTCTGCCTTCTCCCAGTCTTCTCGTCAGACCTCCCCCCTGTAGTTCTTTCCTGTCTCCATCCCGACTCTCATGGGATAAACTAGACAAGGTGACTTGTAAAACGAGGAAGGGTGAGAAAAGACAAGAAGATGATTGAAAGGACTGTGATTAAGCCGAGCGGAGAAAATTAACTTTCGCGAGAAACTGTGTGAAGCGAGGGGGAAAATGAATGGAAGAGTTTAAGCGGGGAGAGACAAAAGAAATGGAACATCTTAAGGTTGATGAAGACGGAGAGTCAAGGAATAGGATGGGATAAAAGAGGTGGAGACGAAGTAAGGAGAGAATTTTGGATGTGAAAGGAGTTGTTTTACACCAATGGAAGATCGTATTGGATGCCGAATATAAAAAAAAATGGGTAGTGGATGGAATTGTCAGTCGTAAGAGACGACAGCTTGAAACTCCACCCCAGCCCCGTCGGAAAATTAAAGGTATCGGATTAAAAGTTGGAAGAAAGAGGGATTTTAATTTGGGTGAGCGGCCTAAGATGGTGGAGAAGGGGACTGGGATGAAGAAAATGAGGAGCCTTGGAAGAGAGACAGAAGAAGAGGACGGGCATTTGATAACAATGTAACTAATCGGCGAGCAGGAAAATAAACCCCACAGACGGGTGACACTGCCGTAAAAATGAGTGAATATTTTTATCCTGGGAAGGAGAAAAAATTAGCTGAAAAGAGCCCTGAGAACTGAGGAGCATCCATGAAAACAACTGCGTGTTCAAACAAACGTGTTTATCACACTTCCAAACAACAATGAAATTCTTTCTCCTCTCACTTAAAGTGATAGTCTCTCGAGGATTCTCCTCGTTGATAAATATTTTTTATAAGGAAAAACTTTTAATTTAACTATGTACAATCAAATTTCATTGCAAATTTCAATCACTGTTAAGTCGGAGCACTAAATTCCTATGGTTTCGAATTTATGTACACACTAATATACTTCTGTCAATACTTCGGTCAAGTTTCCAATGGTATACTAAATAGCAAATTCAATAATTTTATCAGAATAGGATGTAGTGCACAAGATATCGTTGTAGTAAAATATACTATTAAGATAATTGATCGAGAAAATGTTTTCTTTTTTAGTCCTTCAACCCTCCTTCCAGATATTTCCGAAATATTAAGAAAAAAGTTAAATCGACACGACTCAGGTGATATAAAGTCTTGAACGCAGCTTAAAGTTTTAATTTTCGACTAGTTTAATAATGCAATAAAATGTACAAGAAATATCAGAAATTTTTGGCACTCCACGGTTTCGAAGTGCACCAGTTTGTTTCCCAACCAAAAGGTGGACTTTGAGGAAGCAAAAGTAATTGACAAGTAGACACACTACTATGACCTGGTCAAGCCGACTGGATCGCTGGCAAAACGATCGTCCACGAAAATGGTGCAACACGGGGAGAACCCTAAAAATACCAATAAATAGAAAACCGCGGAAGCCTTCGTAACAATTTTAGAGCCATTACTACCCCAGCATGATCCACTAAACTATTGAAATAATATAAGTTAAAAACAAACATACAACTGGGGATATAGGCACAATTTACCAAACAATTTTCAAGCTAGAATGTGTAGGGAAACATTTCTTAAATTGAGATGATCCCACGGCTCAGAGACTCCTAAATGAAACAGACCATTGCCCTTTCAGACCAGTATTCTCTATCAGGAAGCCGGAGAAATCCTTGTCAAAAATAAATACCATAATGAGGAGGACGGCTCGGAAATCATTATTCATCATGGCGAAATGCTCTCTAAAAATAATTAACTCGAATGTGTACCTCGATCCTGAAGGATCGATCGATCACTAGTAGGCTCATTGTAGCATGAGTTAATTCTTTAACACCTTTGAAAAAAAATCCACGGGCGCACTCAGCCAAGTCAAAGTATGTATAAAAAATAATTTCCCTCCAATTAAATGTTCCGAAACAGGCGAATTGTGGGGAATGATGGTACTTGAGTGAACGGTGGGCTAATAAAACAGAAGAAAGAAAATTGCTTTCTATCTATAAAGGTTAATGTAATAATATGTAATCAGGATTAAGAGCCAAATATAAGGAGATAGATGATTCTCTTAGACCACATTTGCTCTCATATCCGGATAACTGCGCGAAAATTAAAGATGTATTCGCCTAAAATTTACTTCCCGTTAATCTCGGAGACAGATGTCCTAATATTCCCGCAATATAGGAGCACTAGGGTAATGGACCGTTAAGGCGTATTCTCCCACAGTTGTATGCTATATTATATCGGGGTAATGAATTGCCCATGTGGCAGTTAGTTCTCCTCACCCACCAGTCACCTATAACGATTCTGCCACGTGTATCTCCTCCGTCCTCTGGATGCATCTGCATAAGAGAAGTCAAATTTAGGGCTATAGATCTAGATCTACAAAACAAACCGTGGAAGGTACTCACACGTTGATTGGTACGAATTGATTCCACACCAGGCATGAAAAGCTCATCCCAGTTCAAAACAGGCATCGCGCGCTCCCCTGGCTGATAAACGAGGACCAGAGATCAACCAGGAGAACAATTCTAGGTCAAACCAGAAACAAAGAGAGTTTTATGTTACCAAGTTATGATAACCTCCAGCACACGAGTGAACTTTCTCCCACCTAATACAATATTAATTTGTAGATACTACAGGATATTAACTTGGGTAGAAAATAAAATCATAAAATACATGTCAAGCAAGATGAGGTGGTACTCATAGTAACTGTGGTAAGTTATTAGACAGGAGTTAGAATCTAATCCAATTACCAACATTCAGTTTCTCTCTGTATGGATGAACATCTAGAGGATATATTGCTTAATATTAGGGCGACGTCGGTAAAATGGAATAGCACTTGCTAAAATAAACATTAAGTGTGAAAATATTTCACTTCAAATCCTTTCAAATCCAAAAACCATTTCACTTAAAAACTTTCACGACATTTCAAGCAATATGCAGCAGCACACGAGTGAAATTACTTCTAGCGATTACAATTATAACAATTTAAATTCGTAGATTCTAGAAGATATTAGCTCGGGTTGAAAATATAATCAAACGTGACATTTCAAGCAAGATGAGGTGGAAGTAATGGTGGTAAGCCAATAAACAGAGGTTTGGCTCTTAGCCGCCAAGCAATATACAGTCTCTATGGATGGATAAACTCCTTAGAACAAACATATTGGAGAATTCTATGGCGACTGCTATAAAAATCAAAGTTGTATTTGCTAATAAAAATATATAATTTGAAAATTTTCCGCCCATAATCTTAGGAAAAAATTTTAAATTTCCACCAAAAGGCCTTCCAGGGGAGAGGGAAGCATTGGCGGGCTGACATTTGAGTGAGAGATGATAAGACGCGTGGGAGGGAAGCGGGAAAGGAGGAAGTGAGAGCGGGGGATGAAGGAAGGTGGGAGGCGGGACTCTGTGGCCGTCTCCGCCGCCGGAGGAATTGGAGCATCACGGAAAATGAAATATGAGCGGAGTGGGAACCCAAAGGCAGAAGGCGGGGAGGTTTTTTTTAATGGAATAGGAGAAAAGGCAAGAATTCTCTATTTTTGGGATGAAAGAGGAGATCCTCACGGACAGAACCGCAGAATACCGCAGACAGAGGTGCTGTGAGGGAGAGAGAGAGGCAATGGGTTCGGAACAGGAAAATGCAGGAGCATTTTATCTCCTCGAGCCACTTGGAATTATTTTGGCTGAATAGAATTCCAAGAAACAGCCCGGAAGGAAATATTAGCCAAATTTCAGGTTCGATTAAAAAAACAAACTAAAATACATTATTTTATCCCGAATTTGATATCTGTGCATTACATCAATTGCCAGAAAGGACGAAAAAGGGCAGTAAACTCTTCTCGGAATCTCTACAAGGCCCGCTGTCTGGTAAGCTGTCAACGTTTCGAGGATCGACTTCTTCTTTTGTGAATACATGTCAAGCTCTGAAGAAGATTGACAAGTCGTCTCTCAATGCAAAGGATTTTCAAATAATGCTCTCTCAGGACTAATGTGATGGGACTTTTGTACGACAAAGGAGCTCCAAATCTTTTCCACTTTTTCCACTAATTTGTGAATATATATGAATTATTTCACAACTATGGACCCATTTCAAAGTCTTACTCCGTTTAAAACTATCAGTGATGCTGCAAAACATAGGTACCGGAGGTTTTAATATTTAACTCAGTGGAAAACTGCAATGAGTTCTCCTTTCGTCATGAAGAATTGACAGAATGGATCGCTGAGATCCCTGAGTACACAGCCAAAATCATTCATATCTCCAAGGGAAGGTTGGAAATTTGGCCAAGAAGGGATTAATTGAGAAATTGAAGGCAATTAAAGGGATCAATGTAGAAATAGAGCAAAGAAACCAGGAATCTTCGAAAGCCTGATCATAACAAAAGGTGCCAAAGGAAGCGCAGTTTCATATATCTTCTACTGGATGGAATTGTTACTTATAGATGTATTCGCTAAGTTAACAAATTAGGGTCAGCCTTTAACTGCATAGCCTCGCCTCTGTAATTAATCAAACCCAATGTTTCAAATGGGAAACCAAAACTCTCGTCACCATACCAATCCAATCCCCCTTGACCATGAGTATACGCTGGAATATGCCAGACCATCCTTAACCTTATTAGATTCAGATATGTAAAATGTGGCTGAAATACGTTATTCGCGGAGAAAAAGCAAATTTTAGAAGCGTGCGGAAGACATGAAGCAAACCTGTTTTCCAAAAACAGACGATACGTGTTCAAATATATAAAAGGATAGCGCCTAGGGTCAAGCCTTAGCCAGAGCACATAGCAAATAATCCAACCTATTTGCTGAGAGGGCTGAATCTATGTCATCACCGCGTCTCGCTCAAGTGTGCTTACACCAAACAGGCAATGTTGATCAGTCGCGACCTCAAACTCATGCTCCTCAGGCGAGAAGAGATATGTCCATTAATGTATGTGACATTAACAAAACCATCACAAAAAACAATGATTTCTCTTTTCACGAAGGAAATGGTCGCACACTACAAGGAAGTTATGACCTGAAGATGGCACTAAGTGTCGAAACTCGGGTCGTGCTATAAAACCTCTAATGAAGTTAACGAGTCATTTGTATTTGGTTCATGATTTCTCATTTGTTCTCATTGAGTGGAAAAAAATAGACTGCTTGGTAAATACATAACTTATGTTTTCTGCATATTAATTGAATGCTCGACCAGTTTCCTCATATAGGCGTCAATACCATTCCAAATGAAGCCATTAGAAACGTAAAGTTCCCCAGACCGCTACATAATCTTTCAAAAGTGGCAATATTTTTAATAACTGAACACAAAACGAGATGCTAACAGAGTTTATGAACACCAAGAATGAGTACATTGTTTAAAAAAGTAGCTGTGTTTAAAGAAGATAGGGTTACTTATAAGGATGAAGTACCCGAAAACATTCATATTGAGAGTTGCAGTATACGATTCATTGTCCATTAAAAAGCTAAAAAAGAAAAACATTGAAGAAATCGTAATTCAGGGCTAATGGCGGACGATGAAACTCAAATGGCGGGATAGGATCTAAAGCGAGATTACGTGGAAAGTAATAAAAGCGGAGAAACTCATATAAAGAATTAACAGAAGCGCGAGGTCCAGACGTATGGGCAACACACTCGGACAAAATGTATTAGAGGAGAACACATCTAATAGAAGGGAAAGCCCCATGAGAAAGTCCGGGGAATATAAGTGTAGGCCAAATAATACGAAATATGTATAAGAGAAACCACAAGGGCACCGAGAAGTTAACAGGGGCAACGATAGAATGAACGGCGGCAGTGAACCAAAATTTGGATTGAATTACCGACGTGGATAAGAACAATAAAATTATCCGAACAAGAAAAATTATCCGAAGGCAAGATGCCCCAAGACTGGAAAATAGCCAATGTCACACCAATATAAATGTCCCAGAAATATAAGTGACCCAGGAAATTATAGGCCTAAATCGTTAATATCGCTTTTATGCAAGATCCTCGAACACATTGTCGTTAGCAATATTATGGCATTCCTGGATAATCGTAACCTCTTACACAGCAGTCAGCATGGCTTCCGTTAGGACAGGTTCTGCGAAACACAGCTTGCGCTATTCCTTCATGATATCCTAAAATTAGGTGAATCAAATAAGCAAATTGACGGGATATTCCTTGAGTTTAAGAAGGCAGTTGACAAGGTTCCTCACAAAAAACTCATAAATTGTACTCATTCAGAGCTAATAAAAAAATAGTGAACTGGATAAGGGGCTTTCTCCGTGATCGAAAACAAAAGTAGTTATTGACGATTTTAGCTCTGATGTGGTTGAAGTCACATCCGGTGTTCCTCAAGGAAGCGTGATTGGCCCTCTTTTATTCGTAATTTATATTAATGACCTAAGTTCTCGATTTAGCAGTAAATTAAGATTATTTGCAGACGATACAGTAATCTACCATGAAATAAGCGAAGGCGCGGACTCTGAAGTTCTGTCATCTGACCTAAATAACGTTCATTCCTGGTGCCAGAAATGGGGATTAGAACTTAATATTAGTAAATGCACCACAGTTCACTTCCTGCAAAACTCATCACACAAAAGCCATACCTACACCGTGGGTGGAGTAAACATAAAATCTTTAAATAGAGTAAAAAATCTTGGAATAACCTTAACTTCAGATATATTGTGGGGAACACACATACAAAACATATGCGGCACAGCATTAAAGAAACTAGGTTTTGTTAAGCGTATAATAGGAAGGTCCTCGGATGAAAAAGTAAAAGAGAGATGCTACTTCGCTCTGGTTAGGCCACACCTCGAATAAGCCGCGAGAATATGGGACCCTGGTCATAAAGATTTCACCAAAAAAATTAACAAAATAAAAAGAAAAGCAGCACGCTTCGTTAAAAACTGTTACAAACGAACATGTAGTGCTACACAACTGTTAGAGGGATTAAGGTGGGAGCCCCTTGAGAGTCGAAGGCAGCACACTAGGCTTAGGCTGCTTGAGATATTCAGAACTGGTATGCTTCAGAGCGATACAGAGAATATTATCATGACACCTCACTACATTTCTAGGTCTGACAGAAGCGATAAAATAAGAGAGATACTCTGCCGAACAGATATGTACAAAAACTCTTTCTTTCCGCGCAAAATAAGCGACCACAATAAAAGCTGATCTCTAAATACACTCCTTCATTCAACTTCTCTTTCTCTGTCCCCACACATGCTGCCTCCCACAATGTTAAGTTTGATGACTGCTACAATGTAGCCATTCTGGCATCCCTCCTGCCCTCAGCCACTATAATTAGTTTGAAGAAGAAGAAAAAAGTTGCATCCGATTTTTTAACGCCCTCTGTCCACCTTGCCTCAACCGTTCCCATTAATTTCCGTCCACTTTTCGCTACATTGTTTCTTTTTTCCCGAATAGGTCTTTGGCTCCTTCCCTCCCCTCTCATCCCCACCCCTCCTACCTGCTCCTTCCCCTCACCGCCCCTCCTGCTCAAATCTTCCTCCTCAATCCTCCTATCACTGATGAAGGTGCGGGCGACCCACCTACATATTTAAAATAGTGAGTTTGCTTTTTATGTGTTTTATATTTAGTGTCATCCTGTGACGAAGTTATATATGTATATATTTTACGCAATTAGTCATATTCAGCATGCTTTCAAAAGACATAGACATGAACTTCACCCAATATTTTGGAAGTTAATTTAGTTGTTTTTCCTCCCATGTTTAAGCGGCAATGTGATACATGGAGTTCCATGTCCTTACTTAACTTTTTGTAAAGTCACACGACTTACTTACGAATATATTAGGTACAAATTATATTATATAGTGGCAATACAATAAAACTGTGAATCCCAATTTTTTTTAAATATTCATAACTGTGAAAACACGAAATGAATCCAAAGTATCCATGCGTAAGAGAAAAGAAGAAACACTGATTGAACATTCATCTACAGGTTGGTGATTATGTCATACGATAGAATCTAGCCAACAAGTACTGGTACAAAATGACGCTCTCCGTGAGTGCAAAATGTATTCACAGGTAACATCATGCGACGAAACCCACAAAAGTGACGTTTTCAAAGAATTTAAACAGTCCCGAGGGTTAAAAGTGATGAGTATAGGTAATACAATGCGGGAATAAAGTTGAAAAGAATCAAAACTCTATATATTAAAGGAAAAATTTCACAGTATATCAAGAATAAAGAAACTAAATATTTAGAGAAGGAAAGAGAACAAATTCTGAATCCGAGCGTGTCAATCCTGGATTTTATAGTTTAGGAAGAAAATTTAGGGGACAGCAGGAAATCATAAGTAACCCAGAGTCTGCGCCAATTCTCATACCTTGTAGTTTCACTTCATGCACAACCCTGTGCAAAGGAAAGACGCTTCAAGCAATACAGTACAAGGCCCATGGGATTTACGGCGGGCAGCACTTTTCTTTTTTTTCTAGTTTCAGTTGTACGTTTTCGGCATCAGCTTACTCTTAACGAAAGACTCAATGGGAGCACAATTGAAAGCGTCATCTGACGGACGGTGTATTGTACTTGAAATGCTCTAACCAAAGAGACAATTAGTGACAGGGATACCTCCGAAAAAATTTCAGGCACACTCAGGATTCAGGTTCGCAAAATGTGAAGGCAGTACTTCAGTCATCCAAGACGCCCCTAAGTTATTTTTAGCTACAGTAGGATGTTTTCCGAGTTATCAGTTTCAGCACTGCGACAAAGACCTATCACTCTAGTCGAATTTGAAATTTTAATGTATGAGTTGAGGAATCGTATCGCAGTAATAAAATATTCCCACATCACAAGAAGAGGCTTCACGCAACACAGAATGACTCCTGCGGTACTGCGGTGGAAATCACCTGGTACTAAATTTTTTTAATACTTAAGAGATGTTTTCCAGCATACCTATCAACTCCAGCTTAGTGCCCGGAAAAGCGCTATTATCTTAAGTGACCTTGAAATTTTAATCCATGAGTAAAGTATTCGTAGCACGCGATGCATTAAAGTCCTGGAATTTCCTAGTAAAATATGGCGAGAGGACTTTCGAGCAGAGTGGTGTGGAGCTCGGCCGTTTATTATGGAAAAGCCCACGGATTTAGTCGTAGCGAAACCTTTTTCATAAATCGTGGGCACGGCCTCTCGAGCGCCGCGCTTTTAAAGTGGCCGCCTTTAAAAGCCGGGATTTCCACCATCGCGAGCAGGTAATTTATATTACAATTGCTTTACGATTGCAGCCGGAGCATGATTAGAAAGTCTCGCAGTCCTGTTTTAAAAACTGCAATATATTCTCGGGAAAATTGCAGACGATGAATAATACTGAAAAACTAAAAGCGAGGAAGTACAAGGTATGAATCCATTAAATCGGTTTTAAAGCGACAATCTAAGGCCTTTGGTAGTAATTGATAAATTCCCAATAATTTAAAATATCCAGCATGTGATAAATTTATTTGGAAAATACTAGAGCGTGCTGACTTTACTTGAATTTCGTTTATTTCAACTGGGTCAAATGAACAGATTTAGTCGTTATTCTTCCCCCAACCCAGTGCTCATCTCTAACAGAGTTTTTTCATATTGAGATTCAATATGCAATCATTGGTTTGACTCACAGGCCGATTTTCATCACTATTTCTTTCTTTGGTTTAATAGGTAAACATTGAGCTCTTTTATGTTACTTCTGAGCAATCAAAATAATGGCTCGTAGTTATACGCATTTTGGGCATTTAACTTTTGTAACCGATGGACGGCTCCTGATTTTCTAATTCTGAAAGCCGGTGCTGCAGTTGTTCGGCAATTTCACGGCTCTAGAAGCATCCACTTGAATATCCCTGAAGGATATGTCAGCACTCCTGGAATTCCAAACTCATGGAGTCGGACCTCTTTTTTGCATGTTCACTACAGTAAAGTCACTATTAGGATGTAAACAATATTTTGTACTCTATTGTATGCAGAAAACATAAAGTAACAGTATTGTAAGCAGATTTTTATTGTGATAAAAGAGTTTTTTTATTTAAAGCTTAAAAAATTTTGGTAAAAGCATTCTAGTACGTGCTGCTGAGAGATCTCATTTCATTACAATTTTCGAAAAAGGGAGCCTATCGGCAGAATCTCATTCCTTTTTTTTGGAAGAGTATAAATCAATGGAAACACGCGTCTAAGTCCCGGAATGATATCCCCAGCTTCAGGTTCATGGATGCTTGTAGAGGGAGACGAGGACCCCTATTTCCATGTGGGCCTGAGTCCGTTACGCGTGGTAGATAGTGCATGAACTGCATCAAGCTGCCCACTGAGTGTGACAGCGTACCCTAGCTTCACCAATGCGTTAACCTATGGCGCTTCGAAGGGTAACCTGTTTCTCTTGTAGCTGCCTTCGGTCTGGAGCGAGGAATGTAATTTTGCGGGTTTGCTTAATTTTTTAAACATTTTTCCCCCAGATTGATATTATTCCATGACGGAAAATTGAAAATAAGTACAAAATTATAGTTCAGGACTTCATGACTGGTGAGGAGTAGCACTGCAAGGTAAAAAGTGAAATTCATCAATACGAATGTCAATCTTGAAAGTGATTTTAATGAAAATAAAGCAAGAAGGAATTTTAGAGGTATAGTTTCCAATTTATAAATGTAATCAATTATGGAATCCAGGACTAACTATTGGAGAAAGATCAAATATTCTGGTCCATTTGGACACATCGACTTTGCCTATCTTTGGGAGAGTGGTTCGGGCAAGAAATTGTGTATTTAAAAAATGAAAATGGAGATCAAGAATGCTTTACACATCTAGATTTTATTATTTATCCATCTTCAATATCTATTTCTTAAGTTGAAGATGTAGACCGAGTTGCCAATACTTTTGGGTGGTATACGCGAGGAATATATAGAAAGATGGTATCATGCGTTCTTTATTTTCGTCATTTATCGGTCTAAGTTTTGAGCATCGGAAAATATGAATCTCAGAATTTGTACTACATTCAGAAATACTGACACCTTTCTCACGCTTGTGTTTTATTTCCCAGAATTGGCGAATTCTGCTTCAGGTTTTTGGAATACGACAAAAAGGGAGCGCTTTTCAATTATGTGTATACGAATGTCAAACCTGGTGTAATTGAAGTTTTATGTGAAACTCTACTTCTCCTTTGGGGAGTTTACCCGGGCGCAAACATTGCGTAAGTATTTGATGGAAATAGAGAAGGGGAGGTGTTTGGCCCAAAAAGAGGGACGTCCTCTGGTCAAAAATGTCTCCATGTCTCCATACTTGACAATGCTCCACTATTCAGGACAATTCATGTTCCATACTCTAAATGTGAAAGTTTTATTTCTATTAATGTTTACGCATGATGATTTCTCCCTCACATCTCGTCAGCGGTTAGTAAATTTCGTAAAAGTCCTCCGTCTTCTATGTTATTGCTTCCATTCGTAATGGACGTCATTTTTAACGAAACTGTCATATTTAAGTTTCATTGAAATGATGCTTGCGCTCACATTGATAGTTGGTAAAATTTTCTAGTAAATTCACGATTCAGAAAATTGTCTCGTGGGTTGGAATATTTATTCGCTCCACACGAAGAATACCTATACGGACGGACGAGGACATTTCGGCACACTTGCTTGCTTGCTTGCACACTAAATCATACCCATATGGCCTGCCCTTTATCTCTATACGGAGGAAAACAGCCTACATTGATCACCATGAATACCTCCTCAGAACCCAACATACACTTGGAGACTTTGAACACACCGGGAATAGAGCTGCAACGCGAATGTAATACGGAGTGCTGACTCAACCCTTGAGGGTTCACAATATCTTTAATCGAGAAATTTAATTAGTGTTAAAAGGTTGAATAATCTAAGAAAATTAAATAATCTAATAAAATCTACGAAAAATTAGCCATTGCTTAAATTAGTCTACATTTTTAAGTACCTCTATGGATTGTTATTCGCACGCCAGCGATGCGTCATTCCGCGAACTGTAGGATCTGCAAATCAGAGTGGAGGTCGACCTACTTCGTGCATTCAGATTTGCTCTACATTGTTGTCTCCATATTTTAATTTATTTAGTTATTTACAGAGAAAAATATATCTCTCATATTTTTAGTACGTACGTTTAATTTTTATCTCCAACATTACGAAAAAAGGATATTTTCTTTACAATCATACTAAATTATTTTAAAGTGAATTTCAGTGTGAACCAGTAAACAGTTGCAATAGAAAAGGCTTCACTATTAAAGTATAGTTTTTATTTAAATCGATCCAGGTTTTAACTTTACTGATATATTTGTTGGGTTACTTTGTCAAGTTGAAACCAAGGTCAGTTTAAAAATAATTGCGGAATTTTACCAAATAAGTTTTTCTTAACTTTGTAGGGTAATTATGTGTATTAAACAGTTAGTCATCAACTTGACCCATTTGTATCCAAAGCCCGCGCATATTGTGCCCTTCAGCAGCGTGCAAAGTGACCTTGCCATACGCTCTTTCTACAAGCGAAAATACCGGTACGGTGCAAGTTATCTCGGTTACCGTTGTCTCACTCTGCTCCTTGTCCCCACTCACACAAACCTACCATCGGATACACTCTTGCGATGGAACACATGCTATAAATTACGCGCACGCCACACGCAACCATGCTACAAGCAAAGGAGAACGGAACGACCGCTGTAAGCGATGGGTCACCACCATGCACTTACCGCCCGAGCCCGTTTCGGGGAGCGACGGCAGCTGTAAAATTCAGCGCATCGCCCTGCAACTTACAGACGCGGGGATTTACTAGTGATCGCAGCGAGCGGCGCGTGTTACACTGGACACGACTCCGAGTGACGCCCTTTAACTACTGCTTCGAGGAGGACACGCAAAACAATTCTCTCGCTGGTCTCATCCTTGTCACGATTCACCAACTGAAAGGGGAAGATAAAGGGTTCTCGTTGTGAAAACGGAGTCTAGTTTGGGTGCCTTTAAAAGGAGAAAATAGGAGTCGACAGTGAATCAACAAAGAGAAAGGTGTTCATTCATGCTCAGTTGCACGAACGACACCTATGTATTACATAAAGTTATGGGACCCATTAGGCATGCCAACCATTCATTAATTGTTGCAGAAATATTCGATAAATTCAGTGGTTTCACAACTAATGGCATGTAATTAAGAGTATTGTAAGTACTCAAGATGGTGTATGAGCAATGAACCGCTTGGAGACTTAATTTCTACAAAAAATAGTTGTTTTGAGACAGTTGACCATTTAATGAAACCTTACTGACTAATTATTATGTGCATTAGCAATTTTTCATAAGCTAAGCTTTCATAAATGATATCCGGCGGTAGAAGATTGGATCGAGTATTCGAAGCTATTGACTATTGGTAACTAAGTTATGTAACTAGTAGATGTGTTCCTGCAACACGAAAATTTTTATGAGATCTATAACTTAATGAATCTGATAACTATTGATTTCATAACAAGATGTTCATGACACTGGCCGTAAAGGAGGTTGAGTAAAGTGAAATGATGCGCTTGTCAACTTTCATGAGGGAAGAGAAGATACAAATAAGTTTAAATCGGCTTTCATAAGACGATGAAATGCGTGATATTTTCATAAGCATAAAGCGAAAGCACACAAGAGGTTAAAATTGTGAATGGTAGTAGTCACTGAAGGCAGCTAAACCAACCTAGATCATATGGCGCGTAAAAAAACACCAAAAATCATAGATTGATACATAAAAACCATAAATATTTGAGTAAATCGGTCCTATCGAAGATATCGCCTTAACGGAGTTGCTTGCAGGTGCAAAAAGGGTGCGAATATTCGACAAGCAAAAAAGCATTCGCTTTTCCATGGAATCGATGGAATATCCTTGGATGTAGTATCGAGTATTTTTGCCAGTTAAGCTACCAAGGTATCCTTTTCCCAAGAGAGAATATTATACTGTTCACAGTCTTAATTATCGATCTCGCTGAAAAATATATCACTTTTAATGGCCTAGTTTCTTATGTGTATTCAATAAAATACTTCGTTACTTTCAGATAAACTTTGTATGCCATGGCACCTAAAAAGTACCATCACGTATTAATAGGGCAAACTAATATGGCATAAGACTAGAGACATAAAAATGTGCAAACACTTTAATTTAAATTAATGAGAGTTATGATTTTGAAAGTATTTTGATCCTTATAATGATGTCTTATATTTCCCACAGTATTTTAATTACCATCAAAATGAAAGCAGTCAAATTATATTCTTCGAAACGACCATGAAGTAAAAGGGTCACGTTTGTTAAGCTACGAATCTTTGCTCCACTGAATCGAATTCAAACCCTTGACTATTCAATACTAGCCTTTGGAGGATAAATTATATCTAGTCAATTTTCCACTGGATTACTTTTCTTTTTCGTCATTATATTAAAGCGTAACTTTTTGACTGCTAGAAAAAATTCGAGAGCCATTATAGAGCTCTGTGTTTGCAGTAAAAGGAAATTAGGTATCCTTTGTTAATTCTGGAGAACATAGAAGGTAATTTTTCGCGAGAGCAAGCAATTGGGCACCCTGAAAAACTAAAAGCAGTCAACTTGTAGCCAATTTCAGAAACTAATTAGGCATTTTACTCTGCATCCTTTGAAGGGAAACATGGTGAAAAAATTATCTGCAGTTGGATAATGACAAAGAGTTGTAAAGTAATGGTAGCGGGCGTGACTTCGTGGAAATCCTTCATAGTAGGAGCGTCTGAAGAAATTACAACTTGGCTGTTTCCACATGAGGTTTTATTGTTACCAACAATGGTTTCGTTACAGAGTAACATTATCAAGGTGATTACCTCATGTGTAACCTCAGTACAAAGAGTTGTGATAAATTGACCATCGTCTTATAACAATGTTATTAAGGCGTAAACTTTTTGTTCATTCATTGGTCATTTAATCCTAAGATTGGTTAACTGCAGCCCTCCACCCTTCCATATCTAATACGAGTTCCTTACCTCCTGGTATTACTTCTTTTCCTATGTACTTTCCTCATCATGAACTTATTACTGGGTCTTCCTCGGCGGACTTTTCCCTCCATTTTGCCTTCAACTATGTTCTTCACGAACCTAATGTGTCTCAAGGTGTGTCCAATCCATCTCTTTCTTCTTTTCTGTATGGTGTTCCATATGGTCCTTTCCTCTTCAACTCTTCTGTACACCTCAGCATTTCTTATTTTGTCCGTCCATTTTATCTTCAGCATCCTGCTCCAGCACCAGGTTATGAAGGCTTCTAGTCCATTCTGGTCAGATTTTCCAATGGTCCATGCTTCCCATCCAAAGAGTACTACTACACATATGTTTTCACATACTGTATCCTGGTTTGTAGTCCTATCCTCTTTGAGCACAGAAGTCTTTTTCCGATTAACGCCGTCTTAGCTTGAGCTATTCTCCGCTTTATTTCCGTAATACCTTTTCGTATCTGTATAATATCAATAAAGTAAACTTTGCGGTTATGTATCATTTCATTACAAATCGAAAAGTGTGTCTGCTTAAACATCATTGAGAAATTTCTAAATGAGAGGTTGTAAATTTAACATTTATTGGAAATATCATTACCGATTGTGGAGGTTTCATGATTGAGCTGCAAGATATTATTCACAAAAATAGTACTCAGTGACAGGAATGTGGAGTTCATCGATAAGAATGAGGAAGTTGTAAAAGACAGAGAATATACTTGAGTGGATAAATTAAGTAATGCTGGGATCGATACTTTTCAATTTGAGGATATTAAATAACTCTGAAGGACGAATTGAAAGAAAATATTATGCTTACGAAGCGGACTACCACGAGTAAGTCCCGCAGCAAGTTTTAGTGTGCTGGAATAAAGGATGCGAAGGAAGCAGCCAGCCACGTTGCAAATGAAGCAGAGCAAGGAGCAGAGTGGGAGGAACGAAAATTCCCATCCAGCTGTTCCCAACTTGTGGATAGGAAACCGATGGTGATGATGAATAATGTTTTATCGGTCACCCCCAAAAAGTTTCCAAACGGAAAGTTTTCACTCAGCTCCCCGAAAACTTCACTTTCGCGCGCACTTAGCTCCTCTTTTAAAAGTTTCCAAGCCCGCTGAATCACAAAATCGGGCATCGGACTGGAGGGACTCACTCATTATGCAACTTGACAGCGGCCGAGAGGAACTTCGGCGAAGAGTGCGCAAGGGAATTATTGGAATTGGTCCTTTATCGTATTCTGGGAACGAAAGATTGCGTTGAAGAAAGAATCGGGGGAAGCAGAGGGTCGATGCTGGGTGTTGAGGGGGGGTGGGACGGAGTGCATTACGGGTTAGGAAAGGTTCCTTGAAGAGCGATAAAGAGTGACGTAGGAGTCTAGGGGTTGCGAGAAGGCAAACGATGATTAGTCGTAACAGGTTGAACAACAAAAGGAAAAGATGGATTAACGCAGGGCCTACGTTCGGCACCGAAAGTTTACGACATGCGACTTGAGACTTAATACCGATAACCGCCTCGGCCTACTTTTATAAAATAACTCTTTGTTTCATTCAAAGTAATATGATTTCAACAAGTTTCCCGCTATGTTAAACATTTGCTTCCCGAGCAATAATGAAAAACTCTAGCCTATATTTTGATCCCCTCAAAACAAAACCCAGTTGTCTAAATCTAAATACTGTGACTTCGAAAATATATTAATCGTAATCATGAACTCACGGCAAAACCAGCAACGTTAAGCTGCTCTTTTTCTCTCCAAGTAATTTGAACGGTGATTGAGCTGTCCTATTAAAAAATACAGCGATATCAAATTATAAAGAAAACTATTGGTATTTGAAAGAAATACTGTCAATGGCTGAATAACTTTCATTCATTCATTATATATGAAAAAATAAATGACAGTCGATCACAAGGCGTTATTTAAATGTTCCCTGAAGCTTCTCGGGGTAAAAGAAGTTAGCCTTATGCTACTCTACGATCGTAAACAAAAACTTTTAATATACCTCTATTTAATACTCCAATACATTAATTATAACCATTTTACTTGAACTACAACAAGATAAATATTTACACCTATTTCATTAAAATCAGCCCTAATGTCCACTGCACAGAAAGTCACATGTTCTGGATAGCATACGTTTTGCGTTGACAGTAGGGTAATGCCTTCTCTTAAAGAAGGCCTTGCTTTGAGTCACGATGGTGCATTAAAATGAAATCGCTTCGTGTTATGAAGAATGATATTTTAGTTCTGCACTCCGTCCATTGGATTGGATGGACATCGGATGAAACCGCGGTATCTAGAGCGTCTTTCGCATGGAATATGCTTCTTTCCTCCCTCCCACTTTACCCGTCAATTCCACTCAATAAACTTTCGTACAGGTCTGAATTGCATGTTCACGAGGAACGAACTTGAAATATGTGTTCGTATTGAGATATATTTCATTTTTGCATGATCACTGAATGAGTCAACTTACCACGCAAAGTAAAATTCGTGAAACCCTAGGATTCATGAAGTCGGATATTATACATATTTTCCTATTGTGCTGCTTCTATAAATTATGAAGATGCAAAGCTATTTAGGCCCTTTGTTGGGTGTTTCCACTGAGTTGTGCCTGATTCCCATTAGGTTAGTGGACATGTATGACCAAGAAAATTTTACCATTAAGGTAACACGAATAATGCAATAATAATGGTAATTGCATACATTCATATTATCACGGAAAGTAATATGACAGAATTCAAGCTACCGTGGCAGTGATGGGGAAGAAATAATATTTTACCATATTTTCCCAATAATTCATGATACCAAAGCAACTGCAACGTTGGATGCTAAGTTATTGTAGTCATCATCACAGGTATTCTACGGGATAAATTGTATGCACTTTGAAAATCATAACTGCTTAACGTTTCCTTTTTTAAAATTGTGTGGTTCGAGTATAAGTATTTATCAGGTTGGACCCAATATAGTAGGAGTACCAATTATACTGTTTCCTTTCTGTTTTTACAACAAACACTTATCTGACGACATATGTTCTTGAATATTTCAAATTTAAAAAATTATTTAGATGAATATATAATATAAAATCCAAAGGTCCGTGGTTCGATTCCCGGTCCAGTCGAACTTTTTCTTCTTGGAATCGGCCATCATTACACCTTCACATCACCATTGTGTTCGACAATTTTAGGTGTTCCCATCCACTTTCTTTCAACCTTTCTGTTTGAACCTTTATTTGTATATATATTAATTCATATGTACAAAAATATGACACACAAAATCGTCTTTGTAAATCATATTGTATCCCATTATCATTACATTGTATCAACATTATCAGTCATAAAAACCTATCAGCAAGTAGTAACACCGTTTATCAGTCCAGAATAGGCCCTACTAAGCTATTTGTATAGATTTTCAACAGCATACCAATTTTGATCTTATAAGCCTTTGTTTTCAAAGCTATGTATGTAATTTTATACGGTAGAAAAAATTGGAACATAACCTCTAATTCCATATTATTTAACATTCTATGAGCCATGTTTTAATTTATTTTTAAACTTCTCTTATTTTAGTTAGATTTATTGTAAATAAAAGTAAATAAGATCTAAAAATTAAGGTAAAACAGGGTCATCGAGAAATATCCAAAATCGTATTACTCACGTTCCACTGAGTCAGATTCACATATTTTGGCCAACTTTTGCTCGAATTTCCTATTAATCCATCCATTTTAATGGGCTAAATACAGAAACGGACACTGCGGTGGCCCTCACCACAGGAAGTTGGAAAAACAAAGAGAAAGAGAGGCCGAGACGAGTGCGGTGCGGGGGTTTGCGCCTGTCCTATTCATGTCTTTTTAGCCGCTTAACCGCACTCCATCCTCGTGCCAACTCATCGCCCTGGGTCTTGGACCCGCCCTCTCAGCAGAAGTTCAAAAGAGGGGTCTGAGGTTGAAGAGGGTTCATCCCGAGTTCAATTTTTTACCGCTCCCCCTCAGGCACGTCGAGAGCCTACACATAGCCGGCAGCTCTGATATCCATGTCCGCAGGAGCCACCTCGTCGCCATGGTTCGCCGACATTTATTCGCCGGAACCAAATGATGTCATCACGAAAGCTGGCGAAAGGAGCAGAGAGTGACGAAATCCTACCCGCATCCCACTTTTCCACGACAAGAGCCCAGGTTTAAATTCTAGGCCGTGACAACCGTTTGAATAGGGTTTAGTTAAAGGGTTTGTCATAGCCATTTTGTGACCTGTCTGCTCCTCTAATTATTTCGAGAAGTTTTGCTGTTACTCCACGGCATACAGTAACCACCACGGGTTGAAGTATATTATGCTTACGATATGGATACCGTGACATTCTACCTTCATTTTGTGTCATCCTAACAGATTTATAGGGGAATTTTCTCCTAATTATAATTACATTAGGTCTATTAGCTAAAATATTACGAGAGATTGGGATTCAGTAAGAATTTTCAGGGTTTTTATTGAGTTAATGAAATTCAAAGTTATTTTTGTAGTGTTCTTTCGGTCAGTAAACAACTTGGTTTAATCGATTACATTTATCCTTAACAAGATCGAACCTAGAAAATTTCCTGCCGCTATTTAACCACATAATGTTCTATCTTTCTATGTCAACCAGCTATTAGTAAATTACTTGTTACGAACTCAAAATTTGCGTGGAAACCACTGTAGTAATATTTCACTCCTAAAGGCTCAGTTATTTTTATTGGTTGGTTGAATTATGCTACAAAACAAACGTACTTCAAATGCATCCCACACGGTACGGTACAAAATAACTACCTTCATTTTGTCAATTAAAACTTTAACCTCGTAATAAATTGATTATTCGTGGAGGAACAGTTTAAATTATCTCTATTTTTTTACGAAATTATACTACTTCATGGCCTAGTGGGTGGTCGATAAGTATTTTCAAACGTTTTTATGCAAGGAAAAATTAAATATCTCATACGTGAATGGGACACTTCACATTTTAAGTTACGTTAACTTGCTACTACATTACATATTTGGAATGGAGTTTCATGCAAGTTTAATATGAAGCATATGAAGAATATTCGGGAAAAAGATGCGATTGCATCAGGCTATATTTGAGAAAATACACCTAATAATTGAAAATTTCGTAATGAAGTTGACGTGCTGATCGCAAACCTGACAAATGATCTGGTGAATCACATTATATTTCAGATTGGTGTTGTTAAAATAAAGAGAACCAATAATTTTGTAAACAAATTCTCTTCATTCTTTTTTTTCTTCATTTCAGTCGATATTCAATGTGAAATACGTAAGAATATTTTGAAGAATCCTCCACAATGTATTATTCTTACTAACCTATTTTCTTATGGGGATGTAATGATATGACGCAATTAAATGTTTTAAAAATTCATGCTCTTAACTCATATGAGGGGTGGTTTCTATGAGATTTTGTTAATATTCTGGGGGAAATATCCTTTTCCATGAGTTAAGCCGGCAAAATGTCCTCATTGGGAAAATTTTAATGGCCATTTTAATTTTCATATTCATAGAAGTAGACCAAGGGATATTATTGTTTTCCCAAAGGCTGCATTTGCGTTTTCTCGATTCTAATCATATTCCACTAGATTTTCCTCCAGGCTGCAACACGCTGCCCTTGTCGTCGACCTAATGAATATTTCGCTTTAGACAGAAGGTACCTAGTTTATTACTTCGTTTACTCTAGCTGGGTAGCATAGATGGCTTAGTTCATTGCCTTAGGCAGTAGGTCAGGAAGAATCTCGATAGTGGTGCATCTAGTAAAAACGATCTTTCTTCCCGCAAAGCTTCTTATAGCTTCGGTGGTTTTGTTAACAAAGAGCATCGTAGCGCATGCATTTTTGCATTTTCAGTCCCAAAAATATTCCTGATTCTTTTTTCCTTTTCTTGTTTACACAAAGGGGTTAAGAGCAACTGCAATTTTTGAGTGCAGCCAACTGATATTTTTCGACGGCTGGCAGTGATTCCTTTCGGAAGTCACAGCGAGGGCACTGAAATAGCTTGCCAAAAGCTAGTTTTCCATCGTTTGCTCTTTGTGCGGTGACCTGCGACCTCATTTTATTTGACGACTGGTATACTAAAGAGCTTCAAGGAATAAATGTAATAATCTTCCTTAATTTTGTAGTATGAACTGGATTGCATGATGTTTTCAGTAGCGGTAACGGAGAAACTCTTTCAAATCAAATAAACCGAAAGGTCGTGAGTAAAACTCG